>CM061151.1:2787393-3277393 GCA_030710495.1 Labroides dimidiatus | reverse complement strand
AGCTAACGACCGAACAGCAAACGCAGCATCTGAACGTGTTGATCTGAAAACAGATAAATGGACAAACTTTCATGAGCATTCTCACACACTGAAGGGATAAACCGTTCTGTGTCTGCAAAGCATGAATACATGATGGTGCAGCGTGTGGGAGGTTATTTTATGATGATTCCGTGTTGGGGGAGGCTCGGTGGTAAATGCTAATGAGGCAATCATCTTAAAAGTCCGTGTTGAAACATTCGGCTTTTTATACCAATTTACAGCCTGAGCATTTTATTTCTGCCCACCAGGAAGTCACATTTATGTTTAATGTACTGAAAACCTGTATTTATCAGCTCACTCCGAGCGACTCTCCTCTTCTTTCTCCTTCCATTTCTTCAAAGTGCTTTTAAAAGCGTTTCATTTATTTTCCTCATCCTCTGACTGTTTCAGATGAGATCCAAAAATAATTATTATTGTTATGTTTCTACAAACTGCCCTTTGGCTTCACTTGGGTCGCGTTTGCCTCCTTTAACTATAACTTTTCCCGAACACATAAAAAAATAATAACATAAAAAGAAGCCTCTAAAGTTTTGTTTCAACCACAGGAACTAGGGTCTAAATTTAGTTCTGGGGGATAAATTTAACACTAATTTCGAGAAGCTTTGGGAGGCGGGGCCTGCAAGCTGAACGTTTCTGATTGGTGGAGCAGCCACAGTGTTTTTATTTCCCCCATCCTTCCGCCATCCACGATAAAATGGTTGGACTTGTGCTTCATTTACACGACAAAGTTTCACCTGAAAACACAGCATGGAAACGCTGAGGGACTGAAAAAGCTGTAGTATGCATACCAGGCCTGTAGGTGGCGATATAACTGTAGAGTCTTTCGGAAACCCTCCACCAAAGAAGAGGTTGGCTGATCATCTGGCGTATCACCCTTTTTCCTAGCTACCCATAGTTCATTGCGATTACCGGTTTCACTCTCCTGGCTGAAAGTTTTGTTTACGTCACCACGGAGACCACAAAGCTGACGATGTTAGCCTAGCTGTCATACTCGCTCCAATCGGAGGTGGAGACATAATGCAGATGATTTTAAAAAAAGTTTACACTGAGCCCTGTCGAGCATTAATGATTTCACATGAGTTGTTTTGAGCTAGCTTGCCAGCGGTGGCAACCAGAAGTCAATAACCTCCGGCGAAAGTCAGCATCCAAAAAGAAACAGGTGGATATATTGAATGTGTCTTATCTGATGGCGGAAGTGGAGCAACAGATGCACATTTTGTTAAAGGCAGTCAGCAGATTAAGCAGCACAATTAAAACACGGTAAGTCCGCCATTGATCCGTTGTTGTTGTCCGGTTCGTGCATGGCGATCAAAACTTCCCACAACAACTGTTGAAAAAATAAAATAAAATCACAAAATCAGCCTCTTAGTTACTGACATCAGCTGTACAGTGACTGAAGTGGGCGGGGCTTACAGTCAAACTATAACAGCTGATCTGAGAGGACACTCAGGCTCATTGAAATTATTAAAATGATATTAAAATCTAAACTGAAATGAATTGGGAGCCAATGATACGAGGTCAGGATTGGAGTCAGGCTGCAGCATTTTGTACCAAGTGAAGGCCGTGAACAGAATCCTGTGATACACCTGAAAAAAATGGTGGTACAAAAATCCAACCAGGACCAAACTAAGACACAGATAAACCTGTGAGGAGCGTCAAATGTTACACTTCCAGAAGAAAACCCAAAACATTCAGGCTGCATCTTTCTGTTTGGATAAAAAACAGTCAGCATCATCTAGATTACAAAATCCTCCTCCTCACCTGTGAATGTCTCCACAGTCTTGCCCCCAGTATCTGCCTGACCTCCTCCCCTACACTCAGCCTGGGAGCGGTGATCATCAGATGTGTGTCAGCTCTACATACCCCGCACCAAACTCATAACTTTGAGACACTCCAACGTGGCGGCCCCCATCCTCCGAAACTCTCATGAACTCTCATTTGTACGTCTTTTAACCCAACATGCAAAGCTTCTTTTAGTCTCTTGAAGGCGCTCTTTAGTTTTATTATAATCATAATAAACAGGATATACAGGAACACAAGCTGCACAATGAAACTCAAGCTGCAAAACCTTTTTGTTACACAAGATAAACGGAGAATGAAGTCCTGGAGCCTGAGGGGGGAAGCTAGTCCGATGATGCAGCATTGCTTGCCAGAAAACAACGGGTTGAACAGGCTGTTGGTCAGGTTGGTTCAGTCTTTAAATATCTTTTACAAAAGGAATACAAACTCTCTGGCATATTCTGTCATTTCATACATAAAAAATGAGGCTAAAAATGATTAATTTGAGGACTTCATTAACCTTTGAGGAAAATTAGGGCACGGCATCGACGCAACAAAGATGCAAAACAGTCTTTAAAAGCATATCGGGCCTGCTAGTGTGAGTCCAAATTCTTGTTTGGGAAACTGATGGCAGGAAAAATAGGTTTTAACATCCTGATATTAAAGGTGGTGATAGAAAGGAAAGGCCGCGACAGCTACAGACAGATGCAGAGGCGGAAAAACACCCAAAATATTTAATTGGTGTACCAGAAGTATGCCAATAAAACCACATATGTGACCAAGCACCTGACCCCAAAAAAGAGGCGGCAGCTGTTGAACGTCAACAAGAAAGCAGAGTTTAACCCTCCTGAACTATCTAAGAGGATAAACAGCCTTTTCTAAGGTGAACTACCGCTTTAAGACTCCCTGCATCACCTGTATGACCCGTCCCTCTGAGGGATAACAACATGCATCCCCGCTCTGTTTCATTATTGATGGGCCATATTGACCTGTTTGTCTCTCCTCACTGATGAGAATGATTCCCCTTCCTGTTTGTCCTCGTGGAGCCGTGAGAAGAATCCAGATCCAGATCCAGACCCATTAAAAACCACGCTCAACCCGAGTCAGAGGAAACCCCGGCTACTGAAGTGTGATGCAGAGGGATGCTCCTGCTCCTGATATGTTCTGACGTGATAAACAGCGATAAGAATTATATCAGTAGATCCCCAAACATACAGTCTTCATATAGCCTGAGATCTGTACTAACAAAGTTTACTTTAATACTTCACATACTGAGAAAAAAAGGCACAAGGGCAAAAAAACTACTAGAACTCAGGGGACAGACGCTAAAAGACTGACTGACAAGTCCACCACTCCAGAAGCTTTAAACATACGTATAAAGACATATTTTAACAACACATTTATAGCACACGCCAGTCACACAGATGATATATATAAATGATATATATAAATGATATATAGAGGTAAGAACCAGGGGGGCAGCCTTTGGGGTCATAACAGGAGCTTCTTCTACTCATTTTCTGGCTGTAAATTTCCTCTCTGCTAACTTCTGAGTAGCGTCACAAAAAATCTGAACAAACTCAGACTGATGACTTTAAAAACCCTCATTTGACCATCTGACTGAAAATGTTTCATTCAAGCTACTGTCTCTTTAAGCCCCCACCCCCAACATCCAAATGTTCTGGAAACTATTTTAGAACCTAGCATTCTGGAACCAATCTCTGAACCCAGTGATCCGGGACTTCACATATCCTAACCCAATGTTCCAGAACCCAACTTTCTGGAACTAAGCATCCCAAAACCTAATCTTTCCAGAACTGACCATTTCTAGGCCCAACACTCTGGAGCCCTTCATTTCTCTGAACCAGGAATTACGTAACCAAGCGCTTTGGAACCCAAAATACCAGAATTAAGAATTCCAGAAGCCGTTATTCAAGAATCTAACGCAGTGGTTTTCAAAGTGGGGGCCGGGGCCCCCTGGGGGGCCGCCAGGGGACACTAGGGGGGCCTCAGAAAATTGGAGGTAAGGGATAAAATATCATTTTTATTTTTCTATTTTGTTATTCTTTTCATAAAACCATTTGTCTTGAACGAACAACATGTAGACTGCCGTAATCGCCATGTTCTCAAGTTTCTAATTGTACCTAACCACACCTTGGGTGACAGCTCACTTGTAGCTAGCTAGCAAAAAATGAAAAGGTTTTTGACCGGAAAAAGACGGAGGGAGCAGTCCAACAGCCCAGCTGCAGAGGATTCTACTGCAGAAAAACCTAAGAACTCATGGCCAACGAAAATTCAAAAATATTAGGCCACCACGCCAGTCCCTCCCACTGGTGTAATTTGTCACTCCCAGGCACGCACAGGCACATACGTACACACACATGAGAGAGAAGTTTGATTTGTTTTGTTTTGGTCTCATTTGTTAACAGTTTTTTGAAAAGTTCATTATTCATTGGGAATATACAGTACTTAAAAACATGCTTTTTAAATAATTTTCTATGCTTATCAAATCTAATAGTTATTGAAAAGTGAATAAAAGTAAGAAAAAAGTATTTCAAAATTTTCATATTTTGAAGCATTGTCTGTTGGTTTGCAAAGGCGGTCCCCGGCCAGAAGCTAATGCTCTTTAGGGGGCCTTGGCATGGTAAAGTTTGGGAACCCCTGATCTAACACTCTAACACCCAGCATCTCTGAGTCCAGTGTTTCAGGACTTAGTTTGACTCTGAAACCAGCCTTCTACAAACCAAAACAATAGACTGTATAAAACATAGACGTAGTCTCTGTGACGTCACCCGTCTGTTCCTGATACAGTCAGATGAAGCCGATCATTGGACGGGGCCATCTTGGATAAGACGCAGACTTTGAGCTTCCTTTCTAATAGTTATAGGGCGCCCGTCAGTCACATGAGCTGAGCTGAGCCTCTGATTGGACAAACTCCTGATCCTAATATCTTCTAAACTGCAGAGTGAGAAAAAAAAAACCCACACAGTATGTGCCGATAGCAAAATTAGCATTTCAGACCCAAACTGTTTTTTGACCAGGTTGTAAATATGTTTTTAATGTCGAAAAAGTCTGTTTTTATAGTTGATGTGTTTGTTTCTGGCAGATTCTGGATGAACAGCAACTTTTAGCTCTTCAGCATAGGCTTCATTTTCTCTACTATATGTTGCCCCTTGTCCACAACCCATTATTCCGGATCCCAGCATTTTGGAACCCGAAATACCAAAACACAGGATTCCAGAAGCCATTATTCAAGAACCTCGCATTCTAGAACCCAGAATTCCAGAACCCAGCAGAGTCTTGATCGACTTTTTGAGCATACTGATGAGAGCATCCTGAAGTCTGATTCTGCGATCGCTCTGACTCACCTTTACTTCACTGTTTGAAACATTTCCCGTGTTTAGAATCGACATTTCATCTCAGCTTTTTCCAATTTTCACTTGCTGCAAAACTTCCTGCAAGAAAACGCCACAAAATGTAGTTTCCACTCTCCGTACGCTCCTACATTTAAACTTGTATTCATTTGTGTGGGTCACAGAAACCCTTCCAGACACAGTTGTTGATTTCATCCCCGTCATTCAGAGATTTGACGACCTTGTGTTGAATTTTAACATCTTGACACAAACTTGTACACAGCTGCTGTTTTCATAGTTTATGATCCTTTTTGTCTTTCATGTTTTTTTTAAAGGTTGGTTTTTGTTTTCATGTCTTTTTTTTGATATTTAAAAGTGTTGTATTGTTCACTCTAATGAAGGAAAGGTCCGGATTCTTCCCTTCCCTCCCTGGCTACAGCTACAGGCCTGTTATAGGACACAGTCTATCAGTCCCTGCTAATCTAGCTGCTGCATCGTCCTACCCCCCACGCTGAAAAGCTATATAATTAGTTCTGCGTATAGGACAAGCCCTTGCAAAAGCCATTCATCATCAGCGCTGTGATATAATGGACCAAATGTTTTAAGATCCTGCCTCCATGCGCTTGCAGAGTCCATGCTATATCTGTAAGAGGACAGATGGCCGTCCCTGTTGGTGTGATTCTCCACAGCTTCTCCCAGCTAATACACCCGGCATATGGACATGCATCACAGGGTGGGCACTGGCAGCGGGCCCTCAGGAGAGCACACTGACAGGAACAGGGGACTCGATATGTGGTGCAGTTTCCTAAATCCTGGTTTCCAAAAGCCTCCGGAAACACTCAAGACCCAAAAGCCTTAGCAGGCACATTTCTCTTACATAAATGTTCCTGCGTCTCAGGAAAACGGAGCTGCAGGTGCTTCTCGGCAGGGGGCACCGACGTTTGAGATTAGGTCACGCCTTTAGAGGAGGGGGGGCAGTGACAGTCTGCCATGGGCCATTAAGACGAGGGCACAGAGGCAGTTTATCCTCATTTAGGACAACCTTGGTTGAAAGGTATCAGGATCTTTCCCTTGTGCACACAGAGTGCACTTGAGCTCTCCTTCTGCTCCAGCCCACCCCCACATCCCTGGACCCGGCCCAGCTGAAGGGATTAACGGCCTTCTGATGGAGTATCACACGGAATCACAACCTGCTACAGATTAAATACATTTTACAGCCTCCACGTGCAGGCGCTCATAACGTACGCTGATGAAAGCCGACACCTCGTGCAGATTCTTCTCCTGTCTGGAGGTTTTTACCGTCTCAGAGCAGGAACTGACACAACAGAGACCAAGAGACACGATGGAAGGAGAGGACGCTGCACAGACTCTGTGCTGCCATCATGTGGAGAAAGGAAACACATGGCTGGACTCCTCATTTCACTCTGAGTGAGATCTACATGGCTGTCTTTAATAAGGCGAAGAGATACAAGGCTGAGCCCCAGGAGGTCAACAACGACACGTTTCACCCTCAGTCTGTGAAATACTGATTCAACTCTTAACTTCAACGCTTATACTCACAGTTTTTAAAGCAAAAAGACAATAAAAACAATCAATGTTGCTGAAAAGTCTGAAAGATGTCAGATTCAAAGGGACTTTGCTTCCAGGTGGACATTAAAAAACAGCTGTTCGAGGGGAAAGAGGAGCAAAAATTAAATAAAATGCACTTTTAATAAAGATATTCATGACTTTCATACATAAAAAAAGGAGGACTGTGTGCATGTCTTTGTAGTTTTCAAAGATATTTCCATTCACTCGTGTTTTTTAAGGGCTCGGTCGTCTCCGTGGGTCGACGCGTGCCGTCGTTTGCATTTCTACCTCGACTGAAAATACAAAACTTGTGCTCACAGCCAAAACAAATTAATAATAGACGGACTATGAAACCCACCGTGGCTTTATGAGGAGCTGCATGTTTACGTTCTACAAGGAATGTGTTTCAGCCTGTTGGTGCAAACAGTTAAAAAAGCAAATAAATCATGTTTGCAGGAAGTAGAAAAGAAATTATGTACAAATATATATACACTGAGAAAAGATCAGATAAACAGCTGACTGTGAACATTTCCTGTTGAAAAATAAAGAAAAGATTCATTTTTTTAAAAGAAATCACCTTTTTTTCTGCTGTTTCTTTTTTTTGTTTTGTTTTGTTTGTTTTTCTTTTTCCTTCTCTCCTGCGTTTGGTTGCATAATAAAGCCCTCTTGGTACACTTACCACCTTGCCGCTGTCTGTGTGAGGTGTGATATCTTATAATATGTTTTGAAATCAGACAATGTGCAAACGATTCTTGTAATATGTGACCACTGTGTTTATATATGTGTTGAAAAATGTACTTGGAAATTAATAAATAAATCATAAACAAAAAAAAAAAAAGAAAGAAACAACCTTCGAATGGTGGAAAAAAAACAGCAAAGATAGAAGATTTGATTTTTTTCCCCACAGGTCTGCAAAAAAACATTAAAGTCATAATTATGACAATAAAAAATTGAAATTCTGATATTAAAAGAGAAACTGAGTTCATTGAGATTTACTTTAAAGTGGTTCTGCCGCTAATGAAATATTATCTTTGCTAGCGGATTAGCGCGAGAAGTGCTAAGCAAACGCACCCTTGGAGGGATTTTCAGGAAGAAGCAGCTCCAACCAAGACAAAATAAAACTGATGTGTCTGAGGTGACGGCGATGTTATAACCACTTTAAAGAAAGTCTCAATGTACCCACAATCCATCGCTCTAGAGCTCGCTCCAATGTAAAGCTACCGCTGTGTCTTTAGTACGGTTTCTTCTTTTCTGCTATCTCATAATTTTGACTTTTTTATCTCATATTATGACTTAATTTGGTCAAAAAAAAAAAAATAATAAAAATCTCAACAAATCCAAGTTTCAATTTTTACTTTTTCATCTGGCTGAAACGGGCTTCCATATGACAGCTCCTCACTGCAACTTTAAGGAAACTAGTTAACACAGGCATCTGAAGCTTTTGGTGAGTTTTAAGTTTGGCTGACGTAAGAAAAAATGTCTTTATATGCTTTTTTTTTTTTTTTTTTTTTTTTTTTGAAAGAGCTCAACTGAACCCAACTTTATTTATACAACATCTTTCATACAGTCAGGAGTGCAGCTGTGAGTGCTTCACAAAAGTACAGACAGACAGAAAGTAACAGAAGTGGGTTAAAAAAAAAAAAAAAAAAAGGCATCGGGCCATCCTATCTTAAAGAGCTTATCGTGCCATATTATCCGTCCAGATCGCTGCGTTCCCAGCATGCAGCCTGCTCGTCGTACCCAGGGTCTCTAAAAGTAGTCTGGGAGGTTGAGCCTTTAGTTATCAGGCTCCTCTTCTCTGGAATCATTTACCGGTTGAGGTTCGGGGAGCAGACACCCTCTCTACTTTTAGGAGAAGACTTAAAACTTTCCTTTATGATAAAGCTTATAGTTAGAGCTCTTAGCTATGCTGCTATAGGTTTAGACTGTTGGGGGGGCTCCTGTTTCCCTCTTCTCTATCTGTCAGTCTAACTTCTAACCTTAATGTCCCATTAAAGTTATTAACCATGGATCTCTCTGGGAGTCTCTGAGTTTGTCTGTTAGGTTCTTTGGATCGTTGCTGTGGACGGCCTGCTGCCATGGACCTGACAGACTCCAGCTGCTACGGCTTCTTACAGTTACAGTTTCTCTGTGATCATCTCTACAACACAGAAATATGGACTCTGTGTTTATGTCTCCCTGTGTCTTTGTCTCCCTGCCCCTCCCCCCTTCTCTCTCTCTCTAATCCCAACACAGTCTCCTCAGATGTCTGTCTAACATGAGTCTGGTTCTGTCCGAGGTTTCTGCCCGTTAAAGGGAAGTTTTTCCTCTCCATTGTAACTTGCTAAATGTTGTAAAAGTCTGTACTCATGGTGGGTTAAGATGAGATCAGACTTCTTATCTTGTCTTGATGTTGGGTTTCTGTTAATAAAATTTTATTACCATTTACAGGTCTAGACCTGTTAACGCTTGGAAAGCGTCTTGAGATAACGTTTGTTATGAATTGGCGCTATATAAATAAAGACTGATTGATTGATTGAATTGAATCTTAGAACTTTGTGAAAATGAAAATCTGTTTGAGGCGTGCTCTGATTTTTTAAAGTATATTAAAGTCAAGTTCTATTTTTGGGGCTTTTATGCCTTAAATAAGAGAAGATGGGACGGTTAATAGAGCAACAAACAGACAGAACACCTGATTCATCCTCTTTTACATGGAGGCTGAATCTCAGACCAACCTGCAGCAACTATCCTGCTTATATAAGTATAAATGACTAAGATCAAAAAGAAAGTCTGCAATTAAAAGGATTAAAAACCCCATTTTCTCTGAAAAATGCTGCTTTAAATGTTTAATCTGACGGTAGAAATGATGTTTCTCTTTGTTTATGTTGGTGATTTCTGATCGTCTCTGTTGTCTTTGTTCAGAGCCCAGGATGAAGAGTTTGACACCGTCGTCACGACTGTAAAGGGTTTAAAGTCTGTGGATCAACTGTGAAGAGAGACGGCGAGATATCTACGACTGAAAAGACGAGTCGAAGGAAACGTTTCCGATTTGAGGTTTTATTATTTGGAAAATTAAGTCTCAAAAATTCAAGATACATTGGAATAACAAGTGCACACGAATTCAAAGAAGTGAGGTGTAATTAATAGATGGCATTATAATGCTTAAGATCTCTCAACATGTTCGTTTTACACCAGCGAGAACTCCAAACCAGCAGCAGGAAATCCACATCAGCCAACAGTCGACAGGTTCAAGTAAGACATGAAATTACAGTAAGTGTTAGTCCTTTAAGTTAAAAAGCAATTCAAGGAGGAGGAAACAACACGTCTTAAAAAGAGAGAGAGAGAGAGAGAGAGAGAGAGAGAGAGAGAGAGAGAGAGAGAGAGAGAGAGAGGCAACGTAAGCCTAAAATGTGCATCTTCAAACTTAACTTAAATAAATCCTGAAATATTCAACAAGTTTGTACAAAGCTTCTTTTTTTTTTAACACTGATGAACAAAAACTAAAAGCGAATGGCAACAGAGAACAAAATAATTCTTTAAAAAAAAAAAAAAAAAAAAGAAAATAACCCAACAAAGAGTTCTTTTCACAATTAACACTTTTCAAACAAAACTAGGTTTGAGATTTGGCCAAATTCACCCGATCGTTTTCAATCAAACTCTGAATTTTTTGTGATTTTTCTTTTCTTTTTTTTTTTTTTTTTTGTCCAGTTACGCAGGAGGTAATGATAACGTACCTGAATCCACTTCTCTACAACCAGATCCTACTCTAGCGACATCACTGTGCGACATAAAAGGAATATTAAATAGAGGAAAAGGTGGATTATTGTGCAGGCGAACCTTCCCCCCCGTGGAGAGAGAGAGAGGCGACTACATGACAAACCCATCGGGAGTGATCTCCAAAAGATTATGTACAACATCACGGCTGCAGTCCGTCGGCATCCTAAGAACTCAGACTGTTAAAAAGTTAGTTGGCTCAGATACAGTTCATAAATATTTGAACCCAAAACAACAAGCAACGACATTACCTAGCATCTATTCTTCTCGGTTCCTAATCCGGCTGTTTTTTTTTTTCTTCTTTTTTTGTTGTGTGAAAAAAAAAACAAAAAAAAAAAACATTAACAGACATTTCAAAAACGACTTTACAGCACATGTCCAGTACTTCTTCTCCTCTCTGCTGACTCACACTGGACATGTGTGGGTACACGGTTCTACACATCACCGATAGCACTGACCAGAAGAGTATATGTGTGGCACTACGATAGAGACGAGAGGAACATTTCAAGGTGCATACACGTTATTAGTCGGGACAGTCGTTTAAGTTGGCGTGTGGAATGAAATCAACAAAGAGGCTGTTTGTCTGTGCAGGCGCAGGACACATGCAGAGATGTCTCGTTAGCGGGAAACCTGGTACTCAAATCAAGGCGGGGTCAACATACCAACAAGCCTGACTTCTTGGTATTTTAAAGGTTTTTCCTTTCATACATAAGTATCCAGTCTTCCAGCGTCATCCTTTCTGGACAGGTTGATGAAGCTTCTCAAGTCTCAGGTGGAGGAGGAGGAGGAGGAGGAGGAGGAGGAGGAGGAGGTGTGTGTTCTGTTAATCAGGTGCTGCGTGCGCTCGTCCATTCTGTGTTGTTATGTCGGCGGTGTTGTTTGCCTCTAGATGTGCGTGGTTCTATGTGTACCAGTGTGTTTGAAAGCAGCCTCTACGGCGCTCGCTGCTCTGCGTGCGTGTGGGCGGGCGGGCGGGGACAGACTATAGGAAAGCACTTGGGTTTGCTCGTGGATCCTTCTGGTTCCTGTAGCGCACGGCCAGCCACACCCCCAGGATCTGTTCAAAGACATGAAAGAGATGAAGGCTGGCGCGGTGGAGCTGAGCCGCATGATAAGGTTCGAGTAGGGATGGGGATTGTTAATGGTTACTGAAACTGATGCCTACGGTGGCCCTGAGGGCTCACAGCACTGCAACTTAAAACAAGAAAAAACAAATGAAGAAAACATCTTCATCAAACACACCGCAACACAACGTAAGAGTTTCCAGAGGACACTTAAAGGTGATGCACACGTCTTCTATTAGCCACTACGCTAATATCTGCATCATGTGATCACAATGTTAAAATAAATCAAAAACACTTTTATCTCATTTTCAAACACCACCGACGGAAAGAACCTTAAGAGGGCTGTGACTCAAAATCTGCGTCAACAACAAGCGCGTCAGGACGTGTGCGTGTGCGTCACTTGGAAACACTTCTGCTGTGTTGTGGTCTTTCTAAATGCTGCGCATGTGTTGTCAAATTGATGAAGAAGTTTTCTTAATTTGCTTGTGTTCAGTCTTTTTACGTGTGGGCTGTGAGCTCTCAGGGCCACCGTAGATACCCTCATCGATACTCCTTATTGATTCGAGTCCTTATCGATTCCACTACTGATACTTTTATTTTAATTTTCAGAAGAAAAAAAAATCTGTCACCTTTAGTCAAGTTATTCGTGGTTTGATTTTTTTTCCTATTCAAGTTTAATATTTGAATCCACCCGTTTCTTCAGAAGCCCGTCCCATTGGTGTTGACTTCTGGATGCCGCCGCCAGCAAGCTAGCTCAAAACATCTCACGTGAAATCATTAATGCTCGACAGAGCTCAGGGTAAACTTTTTTAAAACATCCGCACTATGACTTTACCTCTGATTTTTGTTCATTTTGTCCCTTTCTTGCTTTTACAAGCCGGTTATTAGAGCGAGTATGATAGCTAGGCTAACATGATCAGCTTTGTGGTTTCCATGGCGATGTAAACAGAACGTTCATCCGGATGATCAAAACTGACAACCACTATGAACTATGGGTAGACAGGTAAAAGGTAAAAAAAAACTTTTAGCAAAGATGTGATTGTAAAGATAAGAAACTTGGAGTTAGGAAGTTTAAAAAGTCACAACATACAAATTTTTTTTTTATATATTTCCAAGGAAAAAAAAAATCCCCAAACAGCTGTATTTATTTAAGTTTACTGTCAAAACCAAAGTTTCATTTTCTTTTAGTTACATTGGAACACATCATGACGACTTTTGGATCGACTTTATGAAACACTCTATTTTCCGTCCGAACATTGAACGCATCATCACGATGCTACGTCGCCTCGTAAAGTTAAGTTACCTAAAAACTAGTGGCAGGACTTTGTCGCGTTTATTCGATAATTAACGCGGGGGATTAACGGCGTTTAAAAAAAATGACGCATTTTATCGTATTTTATTTTATAGTCTATATCACACAGAACGGTTCTCAGTGCACGAGTTTCTGGCAGACGGATTATAGCGACGCACTGAGTGATGGATAACACCGATGACAGCGCCTTGCGTAGCTCGGTGGATGGAGAATTTACTTTTAAAAATCAGTCGGCTGGAAGCCTGGATAAGAGCATTGTTGTGTGCAACTTGTGCAACAAAGCGTTTGCATTCCATCACAGTTATTCAAGCCTCCGGTACCACTTCAA
Source organism: Labroides dimidiatus (assembly GCA_030710495.1). Classification (NCBI taxonomy): domain Eukaryota; kingdom Metazoa; phylum Chordata; class Actinopteri; order Labriformes; family Labridae; genus Labroides; species Labroides dimidiatus. The sequence continues at coordinate 3,264,196 of CM061151.1, read as the reverse complement.
TGCAAAACACATTGCAGCTAGTACTAGCACCGAAGCTAACGATAAAGTCGGCGATCCGAATACAAAAAAGCTTCCTCCCTCTCTTTTACCATTTTAGATGGTATGGCACTTTATGTTGAACTCTTGGTCTCTTTATTATTTTTTTCATTCAACAGGATTTTGTAGTTTAAACTTCTGTATGTGACTATTCAATGATTTAGTCTTCTACCAAAATCTGTTTGAAAAGTGTTGCGATTAATTAATTACAAATGGCATAATTAATTCGATTAATTTTTCTAATCAAGTCCCACCACTACTAAAAACGTTTCTCACCTGTTCGATATCATTCTTCGGTCTAATATGATGAACGATGCTGATGTGTTTGGTCGTGGAGGTTGTGTTTCCCCCTTTTAAAACGGCATTTTTGCTTCCTCCTTTTTTTTTTTGATTTGGTAAAATGCAGCCAAACACTGGACCTCACAGCCATCCTCACGACGAGTGACCGCTGCGCTGTTTAACACCAGCTCGTCCGCAAATCCAAATTCTTAAAAAAACTTTATTGAACAATTGTGTACGGTACGATACAGGTGGTGTGAGACTTGGTAGGAGTATCGATAAGCTCAAACGTTATTGATCGTTATTGATTTAAAAAAATCAGGACGAGTGTAGGTTTCGATCCCCATCCCTCGGATCAGGATGTCACAGGTCTGGGATCCCGGTCAGGGCTGCCAGCTCTCATCACAAGCTCATCTTTAAGATCTGCTGCGTGTTACAGACTCAGCGATGCGTTCATGTAGGTGAATTCAATCTCCTCTAGCGAGAAAGTCCACAAACAGCTGTGATTTAACGAGAACTGAAGCTTTGAGAGGAGAGGTGAAGCAGTTCCCTCAAAATAAAAGCGACATGTTGTGACTCAGCCGCAGAATACTATCGCAGTGACTCATTAGGTTTGTAGCTGTGGGCTTCACTGACCTCTGTAAAGCTGAAGAAGAGTCCGACGCCCCCGAGGATCTTCAGGACCTCGGTTGCATGATCCAACATCTTGAGCCCGCAGGTGTAGCAGGAATTTTTCTGTTTGCACAACTGGAGTGAAAGAGACAAAAAAAAAAAGAGCCTGTAGTCCTCGGAAGCATGAGTCAACAGTTAGTCAGAGGAGCAGAAAAGAAAGGTGTAAGAAATCAAAATGTATTCTGAGATGTAGAGAAAGTGGCCTATTTCTAACTCTTCAGATGCTTCTGGGACTTTTTATTCAGCGGGAGATGTTGTGTAACTGGAAATTCGTTGTGATCGGAAGAGATTTCTCTGTGAAGCCTGGGAACAGTTACAAAAGAAGACGAGGAGTGTTCAGAGAGGAAACGGGAACAGGATAACCGTTTCAATCTGCGCCTGTGTGCTCTTCAGGAACGTTTAGGGGGTTTTTCCTTCTCTGGTACATGTCACAAAGACAACTTGGACTTACAGCGGGGCAGTTTTGGACGTCTTGTTCAAACTGTGCTCGGCTGGAGGTGACGTTGAGCAGGCCGCAGCAGTTCAGCTGGCTCTCCAGGTCCGTCTTGGTTTTATTATCCAGAATCCCCCAGGCAGAGTTCAGAAAAATCTCCTGAAGACGGAAACAAAACAAACGCGTTGATTCTATGAAAAATAAACACAGCATTACATAAATAATTACAGAAATGTGTTTTGGAAAGCGAGTTTTCTCACCTGCTGCCCACGGTTCATCGCCAGGCAGGAGCAGGAAACTCCAAATTGGAAGAGGAAGACGATGAAGAGGATGACCATGTACTGGGAGAAGAGTCAAGAAACAACAAAAACAGATCCACGCTTTCAAACCCTGATGGCTGCAGGGTTGGACTTCCTTCTGATTAGGGAACAGAGATCCTTTAACCCTTTATCACCCACAGGCCACCGGGATTTTTACTTGGTTAACGGCCTTAAAAGAGGTGAAAGTTTTAAAATTTAAATCTATGTATTGTCAGGATATTGTGATCCAGAGATCATGCTCGGAAAGCTCATCTCCTCTTCATTCAGGAACCGTTTCAAATTTTTCTCTTGCCCAAATAGTTGAAGAGTTACGGTAATGAGATCAGCTTGGATCAGTTATAGCCTGTGATTGGAACATGGAGTCCTGTGTAGTGTCATAACATCCGGGATGTCGCTGTAAAGATTGTTTTTTCTTCCTTAAGGAGGCTTTTGAATTTTTTGTGCTAGCCCGAACAGCTCAAGAGTTACGGTACTTTAAAGAGCTCTTTTAAAATGGGAGCGCCTGCACTCTGATTGGTTTTACAGAGTTAACTCTTCGAATCCCAAACCCGTCAGCAGGATAAAAATACCACTTGTTTTTAAATCACTGGCACTGTCCGATTCAAAAGCTGAAAAAAAAAACTTGTGTAATGGTCAGATTTTCATGTTTCCGAAGGTACCTGAACGTATCACAAGTGACAGCAACATGTCCAAGCAGAGCGGCGAAGATGGGAGACTTTCACTGACATCACCTTGATTCCTGATTACTCTTTGAAAAATTGCAGATTATAAACTGTTTAGGCTAGCTAAATTCTATCAAAAAAATCAAAACAAAACATAAAATTCTACGCTACTTTATTTATTATTTTTATTATGATTGTATTTTTTCCTAAGTGATGATCTTTAATGGTAAACTTTGATGTTTGTTTACGTGAGAGTATTTTCACTTTAGCTTATCTGCATTCTTTTGTTGATTTTGTCAGATTTACCTGATTGGGTATGTGGAACCGTACCTGTACACGTTAGAGTCTGAGTCTGTTAGAATGGACGGGGTCATAGATGTGTTTATGTGCACCACAAAGACTATATTTGCAATGGTTTTGCCAAAGCCTTTGATTTTTTTTTTCTTGCACAATGTTTGTCTGACCACTCTGACCTCATTCAGTAGGTATGCCTTTACATTTGTGCCTCACACCCATTTTATTGTTCCTCTATCTCTTGAATCTCTCGTGAATTTACGACTTCACTTTGCAGAGAAAAATGAGACAAAAACAAAAAACAACCGGAAACTGTTCAGGATCCAAAGGGTTAAATGACTGCAAATCTGTCGTCAGTTAGTTAATTATGAAACTGATCTTAACCTCACATTACCTCATCTTTTCTTTATATTGTGCAGAAGTTTCTCCCAGAACTCTTTGCTGCTGCTGAAGTCTGTGTGTTTACCTGCAGCTCTGAATCTCACAGCGCTCTCTCACTTTACTTCAAATGTTTTTACATCCAAAAAAATACATTTTTAAGACGAGATAACAGTCACATGAGCGGCTTATTCCTACTTCTGATTGATTCTAATCGCATGATAATAAGTGAGGAACAATCACTATTAACCCATCACAGCTTGACCCTGATATAATGTTGAGGTGACGAAATCAGGGATCAATATTCAATCTGTGGAAATATCTGGACGATCTGTTAAACTGTAAAGGATACAAAGAACAGCATGACTTGGTGGTGGTGCATCGCTCCGATGAGACCAACGATGGCGATGAGCAGCAGGAAGACGCCCACTGCGATGACCCCGCCGATGATGTGGATGCTGGACACCAAGCCGAACCCCTTCCCCCATGCTGCTACGCCTATGAGCAACAGCCCGACCAGCTGAGAGGAGCAGAGAAGACGAGAAGACGACCACAAACAGGAGATCAGGGCTGTTAGGGACCAGTTTGGTCTGATTTGAGACTGCCAAAAAGTAAAGCAGCAGTTTGACCCTGAGTTACGGTGAAATGTTTCCCCATTCTTCTCATGACTTTGGGTCATAAGACTGCCAGTCCGCACAAAGATTTTACTGTTGATGACAATCTGAAACAAATCCACCACACTGAGCTCAGAGTCATGTTTGGTCACGTGCTGATTAACATGAACTCCCTCTGCTGTTTGTTTGGTTTGTTTTCTGAACCATCCCTCTCTTCAGATAACAGCCTGGTCCTTTACTTTCAGAATTCATGTTATTGTTCCTCTGCACGACACAAAGAGACTCGTCTGGTTATGATGGGAACACTCGTCCTCGGTGTGGATCTATGGACAGAACGTCCTGATTCACAGCAGCAGATACAGCGTCACATTTATGACACGTACAGTGACTCAGCTGCCAACACAATCAGTACATGATCCAAGGTTTTCTGACTGGATGGACAGGGTCTCAAGTGTTTATTTAAGCCGAGGAGAAACCGGAGAAAGATCATAACAGCATGCTCACCTGACACAAGGCAGCAGGTAAAAGAGTGAGAGACAAAGATGCTCCTGACTGAACACCTAATACATGTTAGGATGGAGACTCATTCAAACTGTTTGACAGTGTTTAATGTTGCCTAGGAAATTATTCAGAAGGACAGTATGTCACACAAACAGAAGACTTTACTTCTGTAATCACTGTTTCAAATATAAAACAACCACAACGTCTCAAATGAAGAAGGATAAAGTGGCAAGTTTCACTGGAAGTAGATTCACAAACCTTCTAGAATGAGATTAAGAAACTCTGGATCACATGTTTTTTCATGCCCCATGTCGCAATATTTTTGGCTTGGAATCAAAAACTGATCATCGCTGAAGATTGACGACATTCCTGTTTTTAATACAGCTGAAATTCTTTATTTTATGGGGGGAAAAAAATCACATTTTTATGTCATAATTAACATAATTTAACTTGTGGGTAATTATCACGTTTATTCCAGCGAGTGGAGGAGCCATCCCCCCTTCCTTTATCTGCTTTCTAGACAAGATGTTTTTTTGTGCGTGTCACTGAAATATGTAAATACAACAGGACTGTGAGAAAAATAATCACAGATTTTTCAAACTTACTGTTTTGCTGCTTTTCTTATTTTATATGCCTGATTTTTAAAGTCATGGTTACTAATATGTCCACATTTAGATTAGGGATAGACCGATTATCGGCCGGGCCGATACCGATTAGCTTAATGCTAACATGAATGGAAAATCCCATTGACCGGCTAACCCAATTAGCATCGTGACTATCTCACAGTCTATGAACTTATTATAACTTTCACAGCTTGCTTGGCTCTTGAAAATGATATTGTTATTGTTATTGTTTGAAGTTAAAAAAAAAAGAGATAAACATTTTAGTTGTATTGAAATTTTGAAACAGTTTATATACTGTAGAAAACTTAAGGGAGCTATTTATTTGTTTAAATTTTTATTTACCTTCAGAAGACATGCTGCTGAGCCTGGAAAATGATAAATAAACATGTGCTGAAAGGCAATTAAACAAAGTTAAGGATCAGAGTTTGTATTATTCAAAATTTTGATGTCAATATATTCACTTTTACTGCAAATGAATATCGGCTGCAAATATCGGTTATCGGCCTCCTTCACGGCTAATAATCGGTATCGGTATCGGCCCTGGAAAAAGCATATCGGTCTATCACTAATTTAGATTTGTTTTTCAGATCCCATTACTCTCAGAATTATTGGAGGGATGCTTTTAGTGTTTTGTGTTCAATGGCAATCAGATGTTTTTATTCTTTATTCTGCATTAACATCCCTATTTGCTTTCACAAGTGGTTGTTAGTCTTCCTGAGGTCCACACAGCAAAACAAAAGTAAGAAAAAATAATAATGTACAACCACTCAGTATCCATAAAAATACAATAGAAGCCAATAATATAGTGTCCAAATAATACAAATTTATAATAAAAATGAACAAGTAGCGTATTCAAACAAATCATTCAAAAGAGTCATTTCATTGTTTTTGAATTTCTTAATGTTCAACTTCCTGTTTTTTTCCTCCAAGTAAGCAGAGATATTGTGTAAGAGTATACTCATTTTCTTTCAATTTCAGGCACATTTGGAACATAAAATACCTGCTAAATATAAATGTTGTACCACCTTATCTCAGGACAAACACCAATTAGGGAACAACTAATCAAAACCTCATTTAAAATCACCTCTTGACCCACTTACACAGAGAGGCTGTTTATAGTAAATCTGCTGAATTACTTTTTCATATTTTGTTTATTAATTTCAGTTTATTTTAATGTGTATGCTGTTTATTGTATTTCTGGCTCATTTTTTAATCACTTTTAATTTATGTGTTTCATGTCACACTTAAAAACAGCTCAGGTCTTACATGTAATGTTTACCTAAGCTGTTATTCAACTCTGCCTGTGAATTTTTATCTATACTGTGAAGAACTTTGTAACTTTTTTGACATGTGGTGTAAAATGAGATTTATTATTATTATCATTTTCATTATTTTTCTCAGGGACCCAGTCACTGATATCACAAACCGTGGGTCCCGCAACCTCACTACATGACTGAGGGTGACTACACCTCACATGACTGACAACAAGTAGGAAACAAACATGGGGTGATTTTATCTGGTTGAGACAAGACGCCTGAGTGACTGATAAGAAGGGGAGTGGGAGATAAACCTCTAAAGCGTGGAAATTTCACAGTTCAGGTCAGCTGGCCTTCCGGCTAACGGTGCTTAGCCTTTCGCTAAACTCAGCTAGCGCCTTCATATGTATGAAAGCTATGAAAACTACTGACTACGTTAATAGCTACTAAGCTACCAAACACCTAAAACGTCTAATTTAGGGTTAGAAAAAGAAAATAAATGTGAAAATCGTTCATACCGAAGCTCATCTGCGAGTTGAAAGTAGAGACATAAAGCAAAAAGACAAAACCGTTAGCATTTCTCATGCGCTGTGGCTAGTTAGCTCGTTGCTAACTCCGCCGTTCATTTAGACGCGAGTAAGCTCAGCTAGTGCGGCTAGCTCACACTTAGCATGATGATCCATTTCGTTTACTCACCATGTAAACCACATTTAGGGAGCAGAGGGCATTTTTAGAGCAGGTGAATCCGCCACAGACCATATTCGAAAACCTCGTCCGGCTGTTTCAACTACCTAGAGTTCGAAATATTTGATAAAAGTCTTTTGTTTCTGTTCTCCGGAGCGCTAACGTCTGGACACAAATGTTGTTGGTCAGTGAAGAAGGCGTGCCAAATGACGTCACCGCCAATCTTACGTCAATGTGCCCACTAACGTCATCTATGTGGGATGAATAAACTGAGCACAAAATTATTGCTTATTGCTTGTGAATTTAATGATGATAATCTTTACATAGAGAATAACAGAAATCACTTTAATCTAAAGTTTTAAATAAGGTTCTCTGTTTTATAGACTTCTCTTCCTTTTTTTTCTTATTTTTCTTCTAATGTTCCATTTAAAAAAAATACATACATTTTAGAGTAAAATTTAAACACTATAAATATGTCTGGAAAACCGGATTGTGTTATTGTTTGATCAGCAGGCAGTGTGTGTCCTCTGGTGACAGGATGTTTGTCATGCAGCGATTACTTTACCAGGAAGATGTGTGACACAGCATGTAGAGACAGAAATGTGTAGAAATGTGTGACACAATCGGACGTTCATTTTAGCATTAATCAGATTTTAAACCAAACTTAACTTCTGTCATATTTCAAACACATTTCCTACATTTTATTATTATTATTATTATTATTATTATTATTATTATTATTATTATTATTATTATTATAAATTTCAGTGTTGTCTTGTGCCTCAAAATCCTAAAATTTCAGGTGAGGTCTAAGGTTTAGACTTGACTTCACAAGGTTAAATCACATTTTGTATGTATAACAACAGCTTGGCTCTGCAGTAGGAGGGTCCAGGTGCTGACTGGTGTTCTGACTTGTCACAATTGAAAAAAAACAAACTGGTGCATCATGACATGAAATATATATTATTGTTACCACCCCTGAACTTGAGCAGCTTTAACCTTGTATCAGGGAGGAACACCTTTTGGGGGCAGTCTCAAGTGGACACCAGTGATACTGCAGTTTTTTCTAAATAAAAAAAGCACACATTTTTTTTATTTAGCTTAACCTGTTGAACTTGTTGATCTTAATGGAACGGAGTGTTGACACTGTGTGAATGGTAAGTGTCAGAACAGCCATAGGACTGAATATTCATGTCGCCTTGTTGACATTCTGTGGACCATCAGCTGATTTCAAAGAGGCCTTCACTGACACCGGCAGCAGCACCATCTGCAGAGGGCACAAGGTAGCAGAGCACCAGGGATTTGTGTGTGTGTGTGTGTTTAAGTGATGAGTTGTTGTGCAGTCAGCACACACCTGGACTAAAAGTGCTGCAGAGAGAGTCCACACCTGCTTTTTACTGATTTGTTTTCACATGGTAGCCTAGTATAACACATTCTTTTTAATGAGAGGTGACATACTTTCGTGTCAAATTCATTTTTTTAAATGTGGTTTTATTTAACCCATAGCAACAAAAGCAAGGGCACAGCAGATACAAAGATCCTGCTCAGTATAAATGAAGCCATGAGTCACTGGTGCAAAGAGTTTTTTGTCACTGAATTAATGTCTGATTTGCCTGGAGTGTTAGTTTTTTGATGCCACATATTATTTCTCAGAGAACACATCGTTATCATCATTTACAGGTTTAGACCGGTTTGCGGTTTTGGAAAGTGTCTTGAGATAACGTTTGTTATGAATTGGTGCCATATAAGTAAAGATTGATTGATTAATTGATTGTCAGTTTCCCTAACCCTAACCCTCAATGATATCAGCTGTGTGGCCTCATGACATCATCAACTATGTAGTTTCCATGGTGATAGATTATCCCCATTCATTTTAATGGGCTGAAAAATGTTGGAAAATGCTGAATATTTTGAAAAGTACAAGGGTTAGAAATCTGAAAAGTACACACACACTTCTCCTGAACATGATGAGCATTTTAAAATGTGAGTTGTGAAAATGTGTGATATTTTGTTGAAAGAGTAGCAAGGCAAAAAAAAAGTACAGAAGACTCAGAAGTTAATTAAAGTCAGTTTATTTTACCTCATGGAATCTGAAGGAAAATGCTGTTCATGGTGGTAACAGATGCATTTTAAGTAAATGAAATGAAACAGAATAATAAAAAACTCTTTATTTAATGTTGTAGAGTTTCCTTTTGATAAAGGTTTCTGTGTGTATCAAGAATACAGACTTCAATCGTGACTATAAACTTGGAAATTGTGGATGAGGATTAGAATTCAGAGGGGGGGGAAAAAAAGTCAAAATTCTGGACTAAAAATCAGAATTAAAAAGGGAAGCTAAAAATAGAAATTCTTGTCAACCAGGCCTCTATTTTCATTTCCAGTAATCCTCTTTTGCACATATCCTTGTCGTCTGAAAGTGTATTTAAACTGCACTCAGACTTTCACCCTCAGCATCCACTTGCAGACTCTCACTGTTGTCTAAAACCTGTTGGATAATGTCCTGGAAATATTCTTTAAGTCAGTAACAGTCTTTTCTGGGCCAGGTAGCTGTGGATGTCAAAACAAACTGTTTACTCATTAAGACCAAAATTAAACAAACTGATTCAGAGTTATAGATTATAATGTTTATTTGCATTTTGTCCTTAAAGTATCAGCACCAAAGCTCAACATGTTGAGTGAACAGCTTCCTCAGATACCTCCTAAGCGGTGTGACCACAACAGAAGTCAGACCTGCTGTCTACAGAAGAACTTAGTTTGAAATAAGGAAGTAAATTCAGTTCAGTTCAAACCTGCGGAGGAAACTGAGACAAACTGTCGTGAGCTGACTTTGTGGTTTACAGAGTGAGAGAGAGACGTAGTGAGAGAGAGAGAGAGAGAGAGAGGCACCACTGCTTCTTTTTCTGCTCCTTCTGCGTATTGAGACGGTGTTCATCTCGTGGAACATACAGCCAGGAGTTCAAATGGGCTGAAGCGAGCACTTTTGCTTCACTTAACAACAGATCCATGTGTCAGGATGAACAGCAACAGCAAATCAGTGAACTCCACGGCAATAAAAGCAGAGATCAGGAGGTATGAATCTCTCCAGAGTGCAATCAATAGACTTTCCAAGCAGTTTGAGAGAGTTGGGGATCAGCAGCTGCGCTCAGGCCTGAAAGTTTACCTCCACAGCATTCAAGGTAAGCACGTCTCACACTGCAGTAACTTTTGTTTGATGCATGAAGGTGGAAATCATTGCATCACTTGTGTGCTACAATTCTGGGGGACAAGTTCATTCAGAATGTGGTGCATGTTTTGACTTTAAGCTAGAAAACTCCTCTGCAGTCTATCAGTGCAGATTTTGCTTCACGGTCTGTGTCTTTGTCGGTGTTTGTCGTTGAGGGAACACGGCAGCATAGGTGATTGATATCTTCCCCTTTACTTCCTGTCTCAATCGCAGCTTTTTTTCAGTGGAAACAGCTCCTTCCTCTGTGTTTTTTTCCCTCAATGTTCACTTTATTTCTTATTTAACTCTGAGGCTACAACAGTTCACCTCCCTGTAGCTTTTTTAATACACTCGCATTAGTTTATCAGTCAGCCTCTGGACCCATGCGACCAATCACAACATCCCTCAGCAGCCATCACCATGGAGGCAGGATGAAACCTGCTGTGCGGCCTACTTCCTGTCTGCCAATCTGCAACTGCCCTCAAAGCCACTTCCTTTCAGACAAACAGGTCCTTTACATGTGAAGCCGATTACTTTACATCATTTCCTCTTATCTCTACTTCCCACCCTTTCTTGTTAAAGTGACACAATTTACTGCCGTCAAACTCTCTCGCTCTCTCTTTCTCTCTCTCTCTTTTTCAAGTCTGCTTCTTTCGAAACAAAAGTAACACGTTACCGTAAAGGAAACCCTCTGTTATCTGGAAGTTTTGCATACGAAGTTTAACTGTGAGGACAAAGCTCACCATGCTTCTTTTAGATTACAGTTGTCCTAATATTTTTTTTTTACAGGGTTACATTTAATTTTGTGAAAATGATCCTGTGAGTGCTCCCTACTAATGCTGACAGTTTTTACCTCAAACATAAACAATATATGCAAGTGCTATATTTTTAAAAGTCAGTAAGTCGTGTCAGATATTTATGTGCTATTAATTTTAAAATGTTTACAAAATGTAACCTCTCCTATCCCTCCATTGTATCTTTATACCTCATGATATGTTTTCAGTTCTCTGTTGTTTCTCAAGGGGAATATTTTCCATTAAGGGTTGGTCATTTAGGTAATTATTTTAGAAAAAAGGTCCAAATTCTCTAATTTCAGCTTCATAAATGAGAATATTTTCTTATTTCTTTGCTTCTCTATGGCACTCTTTAATATCTTTGGTTTGCAAACCAGACATTTGATGATGTCATCTTGGAATCCAAAAAAAAAAAAATGTTGACATTTTTCACCATTTTCTGAAATTTTATGGACCGAACAACTACTCGATTAATCGAGAGAAAAATCGAAAGATTAATCGATTATGATAATAATCGTTAGTTGCAGCCCTAGTTTTTACAGACAGATCATGATTAGGATTTAAAACAAACCTTTTACAAAGACTTTTTTTTTTTTACACAAGTGAACCACATTTTTAAACCCCAATAAATGCATTCAGATCCGTTTTAAAGTATTTAACTTGCCTTCTCTACAGCATAATCTATCATGTTGTTTTAGTGGCTAATTTGGATGAAGACTACATTTCCCATGAGCGCTATCGCCTACAGCGGTAAAGATGGGTCTCTTTCGAAGCAAAAGAATGGAGTACAGATCTTTTTTAAATTTTAATTTTTCTGTGTTGAGGACGTCTTCCACTATGACGTTGAGCTGTGAGGTAAGGTACTGATTTGTAAATTAATAACTGCCACGTAAGAACGACTAAGTTTGTTAACCGACCGTTGGTTAGCTTAAAAGGGGTTAGCAGAAACGTCACGGCGCCAGTGTAAAGATACGAGCTCCGGTGTTCCAACGGTTTAACGCTTCAGTCCCCAAAGAGCGGTTAAACACACAAACCGGCAGAAACACTGAAATATGTTCATAAACATTTAGCTCTCTATAAGGTAGTAAAGCCTGCTTGTTGAGTTTCTTCGTCTAAAACGAAACTTCGACCGATTTTTTTTATTTTTTTTTATTTTTGCTTATGCTGCTCCAGGATCACTGCTGAGGTCAAAACTTTATATATAAGAACATTATCTAAAGATAAAAACTTTATAAATTACTTCTTACTACCAGAAATAACCAGCAGAGGTGTATATAAAGGAGATTTCTTGACAGCAGTAACCAGTCACCTTCTGAGGAACTCTGGGCGTTTTGACGGCAGGTATCTGGTTCTAAAAGTAGTTCTGGGTTTTTAATCTCCCCCTAAAAAGCCCCTGCTCAGGAGGTCCAGGAACTTTGTGGGGTGGGGCCTGCGTTGCTTACCATTTTTACACAGCTGTGATAGACTTAAAGTACTCCTAAACAATGATCTTCTTTGAAGCTGATCGTGTGAATATGTCTCTGTCAGCTCCTGGTGTTCCAGTTTAAAAAGTAACCCTGTAAACTGGAGACCTTCAGCTGAACGTGTCAGTGGCTGTCCAGTTTATAACAGCTGTTCAATCACAGAAGTCCTCTGAATGCATCCTAGTTAAGTTTATTTGTGTCATAATCTTCTCATTAGATAAGTATTTAATGATGATCTAAAGACATCTGAGAGAGATGCATCCAGCCGAAAGTCTCCAGTTAACAGGGTCGCTCTTTACACTGACATGACATGACTATTAAAATCTATCTTTTTGCTTTGAGTTGAGTATTTCAGTCATTTCTGAATCCTCATTGTCTCAAGAGCTCATCTCCTGAGTGTCCATTGAATGAATTAATTTAAAGTACGATAAAACCAGCACAGGCTGAATATCCTCCATACTAACAGGCAGGGGTGATTTTAGGATCAGAGGTCAAGGGGTGCAGAGCACCCAGACAGCTTCACTGTTTTGTATCTTTTAATGAAATTTCATTCCCATATTTGTGAAAGAAAGGCAGAACACTGTTTGGGAAAGTGTGTGACTGAAGCATCAAATCAGTTAAGGGTTACTTAAATGGATTTGGACTTATAAGAGAAACACATTGTTACCCTTGTTTTCTGGGGGAAGATAACACATTTTGATACAACAGCTCCTCATCGTACACATTAACAGCATGTTTGTTTCTGGAGTAGACCAGCCCCCTATAGTGAGTACCACAAATACCAAAAGTGTACCTTGGACTTATTTCATGGACTTTTATTTGAAATGTAATGAACAATATTTAAAACACATTAATAGAAATTGATATTTTCTATTTTTGTATCTGCCTTATTCCTACTTGTCAGTATTATATGATATAAATACATGAATAAAAATACACTTTAAAAAGATAAAAGTGCTTAAAATGAACAAAAAAATAAATAATAATAACAAAACCCTGCAAGAAATAGCTAGAAAAAATGTCACCAAACTCCTACCTACCAACATAAACAGTGACCTACAGTTATATGCAGCAAATATATGAACTGATAATAATAATGATAATAATGTGTTGGTACTGAGTGGTAGAAGTTAAAAAAATGTGCAACATATTCTGGTTTAAGCTGGGTACTTACACCACTACTGCATATCACCCACTCTGTGCAGAAGTGGTTATCTGTGCAGATAAAGTGCTCAGAGCCTGAATCAGGAAGGTGGGAGGGATGGGTTGGAGCAAAGCATTTTGAGGCAAGGGGGTGCTGCTGATTTTTTAAAAAATATTTATTTGTTAATTTATTTATTTATTTATTTATTTAAAATTTCAACAAAGTACTGTATGGTTTTGACACTTTTTTAGCTTGTTAAAAAACGACATACGGTAAAAGAATTTTAAGAGTGCAGATGGCCTAGCGGTTAAGGTCGCGCTCCGTATACGCAGGCGGCCCGGGTTCGAGTCCGACCTGTGGCTACTTTCCTGCATGTCACCCTGTTTCCTCCTCTATCCACTGTCCTGTCCTCTAAAAAAATAAAGGCATAAATACCCCCCCCCCCCCCCCCCCCAAAAAAAAATATAAAAAAATATATATATATATATATATATATATATATATATATATATATATATATATATATCAAATTTGAGGGGTGCTGGGATTAAATTTAGGGGTGGAAGATGAGCTGGAATTGCACTATGCTAACAGGCTAACTGTAATACAGGCCTGTCTGTCCCCTTACACAGCGTTGTCTCTTTCGTTGTGCCCTCTACTGGTCAGGTGGTGGAATGCGATTTCTTTTATTTCTTTTCATACAACACTGGCCTGATTTTTATTGTATTCATGAGCCTCGGTGGAAATACAAACAAAAACTGGCCTCAGGAATCATTTAGTTCCTTGAAAAGTAGTTCCTGGTGAGTGTAGAATATCGTCTCAGCTGTTTTCACCATGAATTCGACCCGCACACAGTCACAAAACTCAGTTGAAGGAAATAAGCAGTCTGTCTCTCATGATCCTGTTTGATTATGTGGGTCATGAAAAAACATCAAAAGAATAGATCACCTTCTGATTTGGTTCGACTGCACATTGATTCAGTACTCTCTCTCTCTGCTGTTTGTCTGTGAGCTGAATGTCAGTCACCTCTCAGGTGGTTTCTGGTAAGCTTTGAGGTCTTTTTAGGAGCTGGCAGATTTTTAAAACAGTCTTAAGAGACACCCCCCGTGTGTAAAAACATTCAGTTAATTTCCCTGGTATAATTAGGCGGCTTGAGTGTCGGCGCTGTAGTAAGGATCAAAGTCAGACTATCCTCCTTGGGGGCCTGGATCTGTGAGAGTAGAGTTCACTGGTGCTAAAAAGAGAGCCACCTCTCCTGTGGACTTCATAAGCGAGTGGGATGTGGCGGCCTGGTCGACTGGTGCTGTGTGCCAAAGAAAGGCTGAGAGCGAGAAAAAAAACAGAGAAAGACAGACATGAAGGAAAAGGAGTGAGGTGGGAGCTAAATGAAGACATTTAAATATGAATCTGACTGCTGCACGCTGCAGCATGGTGGGGAAGAGGACAGCTCACTGTGAAGGAGAAATGAAAAACCACCCAGCATGACCGCTGCCCTTGGCCGCTGTCCATCTGACAGCAGCCGCCTTTGGGTGTCAGTAGTGTGTGGGAAGAGCTTCGTCTGTATGCGTGCATGTGAGTCTATTTGCATAAAGAGAATGTGTCTGCCTGCATGTCTGTTGTTTATACGTGGGCGTCTGTTTTAAATAATCAGATTCAGTGTGCAAACCATAATCTGTACAGTTAATGGACACGGCCAGGCCCACATCAATCATCGTTTGTCCGCCGCGTTTGACGCCTCGAGCCGGGCAGTGTGATGACATTCGGATGAAGGGGCAGACCTGCAGAGGAGCGAGGAGCGAGGGGGTTGGCAGGTTTTAAAGTTATCATAGTTACACAGTCTGTACCTGAGTGTAATCCATTGGCCATCAAATGAACCAGTCAGGCCTGGTGTTTGAACAGAGAGAGATCTGTTTGTAGTGGGAGCTGACTGGAGGGGTTTATTTATCAGAATGAAAAAGCTTAGAGAGCTTCAACTCAGCATCAGCTCCCCTGACTCTGATGTGCAGGAGGTACAGGTGGTCATTTTCAGCTATGAACTGTATAACTTAAAAACAAAAGCTGCATGATGTATACTTCTTATTAAGCAGAGAGTGATGATGGATAATAACTTGCTTCTAATAAAATTACAGATATAAAGTTCTAATTTCATATTTTTATAAGATGTAGATTACGCACACCTAAAGTTACTTGAAAGATTGCGTAAAGATCAGTAAATATACATTTATTTAACAACTCAAGTAGAAACCTAGTTGTCAGCACAAAGAAACAGTATGGCAAAAGAGAAGGACCACATTGAAAAAAAGGAGATATGGTTTCAGTCATAATTTGCAGGACAGTCTCCTTATGATCATCTTTTGAGCCTCCCCCTTGTGGCCGCTTGAGGAAATGCTCTGGCTTTGCCTTTCTTTCTTGTCCCGGCTTGTATGCAGCATAAAAAGCATGCCGAGGTGCACTTAGCTCACACACACACACACACACACACACACACACACACACACACACACACACACACACACACAGGCATGTAAAGTCCACTCACTTGTTAAAAATGAATTCTTACACATGTCGCCTTCCCTTAAAATGTGTTTGGATTTTTATAAAGCGGCTCATCTTGTCCTTTTTTTATTCATGAGTCTTCTTCCGTGGTGTCCCTTTCAGGTCGTGTCTTTTTCTTCCCCTTCAGCCAAAGGCGGCCGTCGGAGGTCTTTTGTATTCAGGGAGAGTAGTTTATTGCCCTCTCACTGACTGTGGAGGGGGGGGGGAGCGGGCTGAGCAGGTGGACGGTCAGACCGAACGTTATGAGATGATGGTGGGAGGCAGAGAGTGGTGCACTGTGGGGAAATGCATCCACTGACTCACATCAAGGCGTTGTTTTTAATAAGAGAGTAATTAACATGAAATTACACACCAGGTAATAATTCAGGGGATAGATGTGCAATCATGTTTGCTGCAGTGTTTGTTTTTTGTTGCACGCAGTTCCTCTTTTGTTTGCCCGTGCGGTCATTTCTGTTTGTGAAAGATTATTCTGAGGACGGGAAATTAGCGTGCAACTCTTTTGACATCATTCAAAGCCAGAATGGAAAAGAGAATATTTGATGTTTCCTGCTTCAGAATGTAAAAGAGCTGTTGTCCTTTTCTTACCCACACTGTCGTGTTTGTGGCAGCCATCCTGGATGAACTATTTGTCAGACTTAACAAGACATTACTAGACATCATTTAGACCAACTTGACGCTGAAAAGCAATAAACGGTATCCTCCTTGTACATTGTGTCTTCAAAATTAGATGTCAAGTTTTTTTTTCCTGTAGATTTGTTTAGATTTGTTCTGGAGAAATCTAAAGAGTAATTTAAAGTGAGCAGGTGAATCCTAACAGGGTGAGATAAGCCCTTACACCTAGTGGCGTCTCTTGTCTGTGGTCTGTATAATAAATGGATTGGATATATCCTAAGTGACATCACCCATTGGCTTCTAAAGCTGAGTTTTGAAACCTATTGTTGACGGACACCATATTGAAAATTCTAACTCAATCCAATTATGCAAAATTTGTAAGTTGAATATCTTAAAAACTACTGATTTGTGAAACTGATTTGTAGACGTTAATTTTCCTGTAAAGATCGGCTTTTTTGAATGGTTGTGAATGTGGTTTCTGGCACTTCCAGAGCCAGCCTCTAGTGGACATTCAAGGAACTGCAGTTTTAAGAGTTTCTGCATCTGCCTCATTTCCTGAAGGTTTCCTGCTCGTCTGTCGGGATTCTGTTTCACATAATCACCTGCTTAATATACGTCATTACTGATACACAGATGATAAAAGTATCCCTTCAGATTTGAGGGTTGGTAGCACCTTGACAGCAGTGTTCTTATCGGTCTACTTGCAGGTTAATTAAAATTTAACTAAACGTTGTTATTTACAGTAAAGTCTTAAGATTAGCATATTTCTGTCAGAGTTGCACCTTCATAAGAGTCTCTTTTCTGTAACTTTTCTGTTGGCATCTTTCTTTTTGGCCTAACCAGTCCAGGACGACTGGCCTCAAACCAGATGACTTCTAAAACCAAGGGAGACCACACACTTCAGAACAGATGTGGTCAGGGTTTTAAACTCCGGGAATTTTCAAAGTTGAAACTTTCCACGGGAATTTTCAGAAATTAATGATAATTAATGGGAATTTCTGGGGATTTATGATATTAACTTTATTTACCTGGTTATATATATTAGGGATAGACCGATTATCGGCCGGGCCGATTATCGGTGCATATATTTGTCATTTTGACCCATATCGGCATCTGCCTTTTTTTAAATACGACGGCCAATAATAGGTCACTTCAAAACTTGGCAAAGGAAAGCTATTCTTAACTACTTTGCTTCGGTTAGCGAAAGTCCGCTAGCTTAATGCTAACATGAATGGAAAATCCCATTGACCGGCTAACGCAATAAGCATCGTGACTATCTCACAGTCTATGAACTTATTATAACTTTCACAGCTTGCTTGGCTCTTGAAAATGATATTGTTATTGTTATTGTTTGAAGTTAAAAAAAAGAGATAAACATTTTAGTTGTATTGAAATTTTGAAACAGTTTATATACTGTAGAAAACTTAAGGGAGCTGTTTATGTGTTTAAATTTTTATTGACCTTTAGAAGACATGCTGCTGAGCCTGGAAAATGTTAAATAAACATGTGCTGAAAGGCATTTAAACAAAGTTAAGGATCAGAGTTTGTATTATTCAAAATTTTGATGTCAATATATTCACTTTTACTGCAAATGAATATCGGCTGCAAATATCGGTTATCGGCCTCCTTCACGGCTAATAATCGGTATCGGTATCGGCCCTGGAAAAAAGCATATCGGTCTATCACTAATATATATATATATGTATTAATATGAAACATTTTGGTTATAGCAGACATGCATGCAGACATGCCTAAAGCAAAATTTAAAATTACATTATGAATGTAATTTTGGGAATTTTCTCTAAATGAATCTGTCAACGTATGTGCAAATATGCCTGATTTAACATTTATAAATAATACTAATTTTTTTTTAGAACCAAAGAACTTTTATGGTGGAAAAATAAAAAAATCTTTTGGCAATGAATTTTTAGAAAAATCCACGTTGACGACAACAAACCCTGAAAATTACCACTATTGGAAATTAAAATTTTCAGGAAACTTTCCTGAAATTTGACAGAAATTTTCCAACCTCAGATGTGACAGATATGTAAGATTTAATTCCTCTGAACACACACCAGACTCCACAAGGCTGCCAAACCACACACATCATGAGGTAACGATTTCAAAGACGCAAAATTATACAGAGACTCACTTTATCAAACGTGACATCAGAAGATCATCCAACTTAGGGGACGATTGTTGCTGGTCTTCATGTCCCTGCTTGTGATTGGTCAGCCATTCCCCACCAATTAGAAAGTTTTGTTTTCCCAGATAGATGAGGTGTTGTTTATTGCTTTTGGAAAGTCACATTTCTGCCACACGGTCAACAGGAAGAGGTGAAATAATGCACTTTATAAATGTGCCACATTGCAGATGGAATAATTTGACGTGTGTGAGCTGACGTGTTCGTCGTTTAATATCCTCACATAATGACGATTGGCAGAATTAGCGGTAATTAATCTAAATCTTAGTTGAAAACCGTAGACTGCTCTTCATCTCCTCCTAACACTTCTTCACACTCGTCATCCTGTGGAATCTGTCCATGTATGTGAGCGGCTCTGTTTGTTTTTGACACAGACATGACAGCGTATGTGGTTTTTTCTCTTGCATTCTGCGGTCCAGCTATTGATGTCCAATCTCCTCCCCTCACGCTGATGCTTTTCTTCATGCTGTGAGCACCGAGCTCACCCACTTCTGCTAATGAACACATGCCGTAGCAGGCAATAGACTGCAGATCAATACACTCACAGGAAACCTCTTTCACTCACATGTACAAGACACACACACACACACACAGTCACACACAAAGAAGCACTCACACAGAGAAACACCATTTTGGTTTCGGAGATCCTGGCAGTGATTTTGATGCAGAATGTACCAAAGCAGGAGGAGGAGGTGGAGGAAGAGGAGGAGGAGGAAGGACAGGGAGGAGATGATTGTGCCACCAGAGCCAGGAAGATTGTAACACCTTAGCAACAAACAAGCCAAGCCTCCTGCCGAGGAGGAGCCACGCAGAGCCACACACACACACACACACACTAATACACACACATTTGTGCAGAGATAGACAGCTTAAGACGGATGGGTGATGTTGAGGAAACTATTCTGGCAGCTGTATAAATGAAACCGTGAACACACACCACACCACACCACACCACGCCCGAGTGTCTTTTTTTTATTCCTTCAACACGCATCCGTTTATTTCCTCTCTTCTCAGTCACTGTCTCTCCCTATTCCCTCTTTCCTCCCTCTGCCGCTGATCTTTCCTCCTGTAGTCCCCCCTCATTTAGCAGGTCCAGCTCGTGTGTGCACTGCTGCTCCACCACCAGCCGTTACCCGCTGCCCCCCCCCCCCCCCCCCCCCTCCTCCTCGAGGAAGATGGAAGGGAGGGGATGGGAGGGATGAGCAATAAAGAGCTGGGACCCTGCACAGTCTGAGAGGAGCAGAGGCAGCAACACAGATACAGGGAGAGAGAGAGAGAGAGAGAGAGAGAGTGAGCAAATAAAGGAGGGAAAGACGAGAAGCAGGATCCTTCTGCATTGTATGGATTGCTTATTGGAACGAGGAGGGGCGTGCAGAGGGAGGGGACACTAGAGCTCCAGAGAGAGAAGCGCAGAGTGTGAGAGAGGAGGAGAGCTGTGCATGTGTGAGGTTGTGTGCATGCATGAGTGTGAGAGTGTGCATGAGTGTGTGATGTGCTGAGGACTCGCTGAACCTGCGCGACGGTGTCTGTATCCGAGGAAAGCTCGTGGAGCCGTTGGAGCGGTGACTCTGTGTGTTGTCATGCCTGACGCCTGATGCTCAGAGGACACAGCGAGAGGGGCGTGATGGCCGGACGCGCCCTGACTCGGTCATGCATCTCCACACATCAAGCCAGGCTTCTGTCGGCATCTGCTCTCCTGATCCCCTTCAGCACGCGTCAGTGTCCTTCCCGTGCGTCTCCGCGCTGCTCCCTCTGAACGGATGCCGCTGTCACCACACATGTGTGGATTTGCATTGAGTCCTCATGATCGGGACTGGATCCTGTTCAGCTCTGGGTGTGCTGGGCCACGCTGCTTTAGGTTGACACTGATGAATTTTTAAAGACTTCACCTTCTCAGCTGCTGTTGATCATATTTCTGGATGACGTATGATGCGGGGCTGTTATTATTCTGAATCCAATCAAGGTTTCTGCTGAAGAGGATGGACTGGGCAACACGTAAAGAATAAGGTCAAGTAAATAATTAGCATCAGGATCGAGGCGTCCATAATGAAGATTTATTTGCCTCAGTGGTGGAAACATTTTAATTGGGTGATCTCGAAGAACAAAAGAGCTGATTGGACTGCACCGGCTGAATGTTGAAGGTTGTCAGGGAGAGATTTCTTTTCTGTATCCGAGACAAATGATAATGTTAGTCTGAGTAGAAATCCGTGACTGAAATTGAAAACTGGAAACAAAGAAGTAGGGATTTGGGGGATGGCTGTAACCAGCAGCCTCTCTGCTGTTCAGTCTTCCAAGGAGAAACTTAATCTCCCTCCATGTAAGTTTTTGGTTGCAGTCGTGCCGTCAGATTCTCTCACATCCCCCCGCGCTGGCAAACTGTCAGTGGTTCATGTTGCTCTGTCTGGTTTCATTCATCCACTGTGTGTCTACTGAAGCCTGTCCACATGAGCGGAGGCGGCGCCCTGCAGCAACGCACCACCTACCTCATCTCCCTCACCCTGGTCAAGGTAGAGGCTGTGGGGGAGAATGGAGGGGAGGCCAAGAGCAGCACCCAGGGGAAGGAGGTGGAGGCTGGGCAAGGAAGAGAGGAGGCCGTGGGGAGAGCGGAGGCGGGAGGTTACGCTCCTGCACAGGCTGAGAACGGAGCCGGGGTTGTTCCAGGACAACCACAAAAGGCTGAAGGGGCTGCTGTGGGGAAAGACAGGAAGTTGACTGAGGAGCTCAAAGATGGAGAGAGGAAGCCTCTGAGCCCGCTGAAGGATCAACTTCCCTCTGAGAAGCCAACAGGCGGCCTCTCCACACCTTCACCTGCTGAGAGAGTGACAAAATCTGTAGAGATCGACTTCACGCGAGTTGAGAAGACGATCATCCCAGAGGCGACGCAATGCAGGTCACCCTCGCTGACCAGAGCAACCCCAACGGAGGTGGTGGAGCCCACTCGCACCCCGACCAGGACTAGCCTCCCCATGCGCCCGGTTGGGCAGCGGCCTGTGAGTCTCTTAAAGTCTCACAGCAGCGTCGCCACCCGAGGCCGAGAATCCAGAGAGGGCAGAGAGCGCAGCCCGACCTCAGCCCAGAGCCTGGACCGCAAGGACTGTCGCATGCAGACGCGCTCACCAGGCCCCTGTAGGGCCTCATGGGCCGAGGCGAGCAGGCCGGACGGATGGAGGGACATGCGGGATGAAGCTCAAACCGGACTCCCTCTGGAGATTAGTGGCAGCATGGCTGCTGTGATGAGAGACATCCCCAGGAAAGACAGACTAAAGACGGGGTCGGCGTCCCTACCCGCGCCTGCGACTCAAGCCACCAAACCGGGCCGCAAAGGTAAAAGCCGCACTCTGGATAACAGCGACCTGAACAGCCTCTCTGAAGACCTGGGGCTGGCCAGGGAGGCCCAGCAGGCCCAGCAGGGCCAGAGAGGATCCGCTAAAGATAGAAAGATGCTAAAGTTCATCAGTGGCATTTTCACAAAGAGCAGTTCAGGGTCAGCGGGGTCGTCATCCACAGCGCCCCCTGTCTACATACAGAGGGACTCCAGTGAGGAGGAAGGTAGGAGAACAAACGCACACACACGTCGACTTCCTCTAATTTAAACACCGATGTAGGAAATGTCTCTGATGCTGCCTTAGGAGCCGGATCAGCATGCACTGATGTGGTTTAGTGAACTACAAGTCCAGAATAAGATAAACACCAGCATGAAATCATTTCTTCTTCCTCGCCACGCCAAGGCAGGAAGCCAAACATCTTGCGATCCGAAACAACGGCTTTAAGGCGGGAAAACAAAAATGTTTTCAAGTCATGAATATACTTTAAGTTTTATCTTTAAATTGAAGATCTCCCATTGGTTTGGTGGATCCATCAGGTAGAAGAGGTGTAGGCCTGCCTGCTGCTATTGTTCGACTCCTGGTCGTCTTAACTGGAGATGAAATGATCTCCTTTTCTCAAAACCAGCTCAGTGTCTCTTCAACTCTTGTAGATCGGCAAAAATGTGTCAAAAATCTTCTCTGCAGGACTTACGTGTCCTCCTTGATTGATTTATTGACGTTCCTCCTCCTGCCTCTAAAACCACAAACTAAATTAAAGTTCTCTGTGATCTGGAGAGTCTGCTATCAGAACTTGCAATTCAGCAAACCCGGTAAAGAAAAACGGTATCCAAACATCTCGCTGTCAGCTCTTTGGGCTGAACTACACGCACGATAAGAACCCATTATCAGAGACGCTCCTGTCTCCAGCTCCTGCCAAACATCAGCCTCCTCATCTGTGCAGGCATCCATTTCAGATGAGTCAGGGTGGGGTCGGGTGGGGTTGATCCTTTCAGAAAAACCTCACACAGGACACATTTACAGGCTACAACGCCGCCAAGAGACGTTTCCCGAAGCCATGTGCGACTACACGTTTATGACAGATGAAGCTCTTTGATGTGAGAACTGACAAAAGAAGCATCTTGGACGGTCTTAATCTAATTCCCCTCAGAGCGAGGGGAGATTTCACACCGCTGGAGGGGTAATCTCTCACACACCACACACACACACACACACACACTTAAGAAGCGTTCCCAGCATGGGTTTAAATCTCATAATGAAGTCAAAGGGGAGAGGAGCTGCTGGTGTGATCAGCTCTGCTCCCGGTGATTTCTCGCCTTGGCTCCAGTTCAGGAAAGCCGGAAGAGGGAACGACACGAGGCGATATTTGTCACCCACGTTAAATAAAAAAAAAAAAAAAAAAAGGAGGGAACATTTCTAATCCTGTCTTTGAGAGTCCACCCACTGCCACTGTTTTTACATCTCTGCTCACTTTTCTCTCGTCTGTGTCGGGCTTCAAACGTAAATTCACATCAGAGCGTTTTTTTTTTTTTTTTAGAATTAGCATCTGAGAGGTTTGAGCTGCTAATTTCTCCCCTCCTGGCTGTGTGTCGACGGCTGCAGCGCACAACAGAGCGACTCTTTCAGACAAACATGTTTGCTCAAAGAAAGAGCGAGTGTCAGCCTGTGGGAGTGAGCGAGCGAGCGTGTGTGTGTGTGTGTGTTTAATACATTCATTCACTCATTGTGTATTCACACTGTTACACATGCACACTGTGGATTCGCTCAAGTATAGTGAGACCAGGCTCGCCGACTACACACAGACACACAAACACATACACATAGATGCATGCGAACATACACACAGTCAGGGCAGGAGGAAGTGTTGCCATGGCAACCGGCAGGCCTGCTGCTTCTGCTGCTGCTACAGAGGCTGATGAAACCGAGGGGGTGGAAGAGGAGGATGGGGAGACGTAGTGTGAGCGTGTGTGGATTTTTATGTGTGTGTGTGACCGGGCGTTGACACAGGCTGAGAGGGTTCTGCAAAAAAACAAAAAAAGAAAAAGAAAAACAGAATTTATTTGGAGAGTAGTCAGTTTGGGATGAGAGCTACAGGCGATACACACGGAGGAGGGGTACAGTGGATCACACATGGTGGGTTTGGAGCGTGGCTAATTGGCTTTCTGTGGAAATCTGTGTGTCCAAGCAGCAGAGGGATCACACTTGTCTGATCACTTCTGGCAACAGCAGCCGGCTATAAAGAGAGCTTTGAGTCAGAAAAACAGACAAAGATACACACAGTGTCAGCGTGTGTGTGTGTGTGTGTGCGCGTGTGCGTGTGTGTTTTTCTCTTGCCCTTTTTCCCAGGGAGTTGCCCGCAGCGGCACCTCTTGTGTAAGCTCCTTTTTCTCTCAACTGACGCCCGTCATGACCGTCTGTGAGGTTCTGGGGTTCTGGCCTGAGTTTAATCATCATAATTATAAATCTATAAGACTATAAAAACACTCTGTGATGATTCACAGAGTGTGTGAAACAAATAAGGGTATAAGAAACTAGTCTGGGAGAGAAACCGGAAGACTGGACTCAGTTTCTTGGCAAGGACTGAGAATATGCAACATGTTTTGGAAGAGACTTCCTGCACTGCAAAAAACTGAAATCAAAACAAGTCTTCATGTCTTATTAATGGTAAAATATCTCTTATAAGATTCAAATTCACAGTAAAATGTCTTATTTTCAGATATTAAAAGACAAAAGTGACACCTGAACTGCTGTTTAAGTCTTTTAATATCGTCTTTGTCATTTAATATTTTGAAATAAGACTTTCTCTGGACTTATCAGGTGAATTTGGCTCAGATTTAGTCAATAAGACATAAACGTGTGGTTATGTTTTCAGTTTTAGAGTGTAGTGTTGATCAGGGAAGGATAGCTGAAAGATAAGGGGAGGCTCTGTGTCTCTGTTGGATTACTTCCTGTAAGTACGTCTTTTTCTTATCAAGGTGTTGGGCGCGATACGACTTCTTTAGGTCAGTTTTAGGATGAGAGTAGATATGAAGGCCATAAAGGATGATGTTGAGCTCATCAGTAAGAGTGTGTCTTCAGCTGAGGAGGAGAGGTTGGGTCGAAGTTGAGCGACGTTACAAAGAAAGAGTAAGAGGATGCTTTGGTTATATTTATGACGTGTGGTTTGAAGGGGAGAGTGAGGCTGAGGTTTATACCAAGTGAGAAGTTCTGTGTGGAGGGGTTTGGGGCCAATGAGACTGGTTGATGTAAAGTTTAAGGAAGTTTTTGTTCATCCATTTTTTTTTTAACGTCAGAAAGATCTTGCTGCTTTTCGTTTGCTTGGCAGAAGAGGCGGGACAAACTCTGGCGCCTCTGCAGTACTCCTCCAAAACTCATGAGGGCAGTGTCATCTGTACGATCGTCAGATCACCTGTTTTGGTCTTAACAGTTTTCTGCTTTTTTTTTTTTTTTTTTTTTGTAACAGTTTTTTTAAAACGTGTTCTGTAAGACTGCTACTAACGATTATTTTCATAATCGATTAATCTATTGATTATTCTCTCGATTAATCGAGTAGTTGTTTGGTCCGTTAAATGTCCGAAAATGGTGAAAAATGTCAATGTTTCTTGGAGTCCATTGATGACATCATCAAATGTCTTATTTGCCAACCAAAGATATTCAGGACTGTCATAGAGAAGCAAAGAAATCAGAAAATATTCACATGTATCGAACTGAAATTAGAGAATTTGGACGTCTTTGTCTTAAATAATTACTTAAACTGATTAACCGATGATCAAAATAGTTGATGATTAATTTAGTTATCGATTAATAATCGATTATTCGATTAGTTTTTGCAGCTCTAGTGTTCTGTTCCATAGAAGCGGATACATGTTGCTGATTATCATACAGTAATTATTAAAAGAAAGAAAAGAGGAGACGAAATGAATGGCTGATTTGTGTAAATATAGTATGAAGCTCAGTCTAATACTAAAGCTGGTGATGTGTTTCTACTCCCAGGAGTGATTTGGCTGACGCGTGGTGAGTTCATACCGTACCATTCGCCTTATAGTTTTTTTCAGTGAACCTTGGACGACGTGTCTCTGAGTTGCAGCATAATACAATCCATTTTATTACGAAGTCCAGCTACAAAAGGTTTGCATTGAAATCCAACACGACAAGCGAACAATAGTATTCCACGCCACCCAGTGGCGAAAACATGAATACAAATTAACCCACCAAACATGAATATGGCTCTTACACATAGGAAACACAATCCTGCCCAGCAGGCCAATCACAGGGCTGAACCGTTTTGATGCAGACCTTCGGTATAGGGCAGTGGTCCTCAATCCCCGGGCCGCAGACCGGTACCAGAACCAACTGGTACCAATAACTTCCATTACTTCTGTTTTATTTATTATCTGAGTCTGAATGATGACCAGAGTCTCTCCATTACATCCGTCTATGACTCACTCTAGACTCAGGTCAAAACCAAGACCCTTTACTCAGTCACGTGATACTGGTACGGTACTGTTATGGGGTACGTCTTTGATTGAGCGCAGAATTATAAGCAAGGCTTAAGATGTCAGGACTGGCTCCATTGCTCCACTTTGACGCTCCATTGGTCAGATTGCACGTCTTGGTTCCAAAATATACATCACCAGCCCAAAATGTCAGTGCCTGCAGTCATGGTACTTAGCTTTTTTTTACCATGTTTTTTTCTATTGTGGTATAATGTGATCAAGTGTCTGTTTCTTAATTGCTTCAAGCTTTCCAATGTAGTCGTCCTAGAATACACCCCGAGTCCATAGAGGTTTATGAACTTTATTCTAGAACTTTCTGATCAGTTTGGAGACATCTATGGTGTTGTTGAGTTCTGCATTGGGTAGATGCGTCTTTGTGTTATTTTATATCTAGATTCTTGTTAATCAGGCTCACCTCATAGTGTAAACTCAGCCCTCAGTGTGTTGAAATAAAGTCCTTCCCAACAAACTTCAACCTCCGGAGTACTCTGAACGTTGGGTCGACTCTAACAGAAAAAATAACCTCCATGAGGGTTTTATTTATAGCAGGACTGTTGTGACATGGTACTTTAGTTTTAGCTCAGCGTAACTAACAAACTGGCAACTGTTTGTTTTTTTGTGTCTCTGTGAGTTTCCCCTCAGGCTCAGTCTCTCTGTCTATTCTGGTCTAGAGCTGCAGCTGGGTGTCTGGGTGTGAGCATCACTTCACATTGAGGCCGTGCCACCTCCTCTGCCCTGTGGCGACCTTGGCACAGCTGTGTGCAACCCGACTCCTTTAGATTACTGTACTGTCTGCTGTCTGCTCTCTGTGTTTGTGTGTGTGTGTTGGGACTGTTGGGTGTGTTTGTGTGTGTGGATGTTCATGCGGTTTGTTCAGCACATTGGACAACAAAATTCTGCAGCCAGCACATTTAAACCGCCTCATTTCAGGGCTGAAGGATTAGTTTGTTAGTCTGTTGGCAGAAAATCTAACGGAGTGATAATCAGTTAATCATGTCAGCAATGTTTTTCTGGTTCCAGCCTCTGAAAAATGATTTTTAATCATGTTTTGTATCACAGGAAAGGGAATATCTTTGACTCTGGACTGTTCGATTGAACCAAGTCACTTGGTTCTATGTCTTTCTATCTGTTTAATGTTTTCTGTGTGATCTGGTCTCTTTCCTTGAACTAATCTGCCCACCAACATCAAAAGAAAGTCATCACATCATGAAACATATTGTAACATCGACCCATCTTGCTTTGTTTTAGTCTAAATGTATAAAAAATCTGCTCAGTCAGGACTAAGCCCATCAAAAGAATCAATTATCTACATTCAGGAAGTTCAATTTGGCAGTATGGCTCTTTTCTGGGAACTCCCTGCCTTTCATATGACTAAATGGAATACCAATGCCAAGGCAGGGAGAGCACACCTCCCCTCTCTTTAATGTGAATGTAAAGCAAAGGCAAAGAGAGCATACCTCTCCTCCAAATCAAGGTGATGTAAAGCAAAGGCAGGGAGAGCACACCTTCCAACTTTTTTATGTGAATGTTAAACAAAGGCAGGGAGAGCACACCTTCCAACTTTTTTATGTGAATGTTAAACAAAGGCAGGGAGAGCACACCTTCCTACTTTTTACGTGAATGTTAAACAAATGCAGGAAGAGCACACCTTCCAAATATTTTCACATGAATGTAAAACAAAGGCAGGAGGAGCACACCTTCCAACTTTTTACATGAATGTAAAACAAAGGCAGGAGGAGCACACCTTCCAACTTTTTACATGAATGTAAAACAAAGGCAGGAGGAGCACACCTTCCAACTTTTTACATGAATTTACAACAAAGGCAGGGAGAGCACATCTTCATCTCTTTCATGTAAATATTAAGTAAAGGAAGGGAAAGCACACCTCCCCTCTTTTTCATGTTAATATTAAGCGAAGGCAGGGAGAGCACACCTCCCCTCTTTTTCATGTTAATATTAAGCAAATCCAGGGAGAGCACACCTCCCCTCTTTTTCACATGAAAGTAAAACCAAGGCAGGAAGAGCACACCTTCCAACTTTTTAATGTGAATGTAAATCAAATGTGGAGGACATGAAATGCCAAGGCAGGGAGAGCAGCAGCAAAGACCCAGAACAGAGCTGGTATCATTGGCACTGGTAAAATCAGACATGGCATTAAAATGAGGAGCCTGGTTTGAAAAGTTTGCAGGGAAAGCAGGTAGTTTGTTGTGCCCAGGAGCTACTGGAGATACTCTAATAAGCTTCCTTAAGATGTTCAACATCAGAGAATCAGTATTCCATTGATTGTCTTGAAAAGGACGGATACACACCTCCTTAAGATTTAGCCTTTCATGCTGTCTCAGAAAAACACGTCCAAGCTGAATGCAAATGCACAAGATCAGATATAACTGCAGTCAGACTGAGGCCTTAAAGAAAATGTAATGATCTTTAAGTTTTGACACCTCACAGCCTGGAGGTAAACCAGTCATTCAATCAGGAAATCCTCAGATTAGTCCCTGAAGAAACTTATTTCCGCTCTGGTTTCAGTTCAGATCCACGGAGGACTTTCTGATGTTTGACTGGCAGCTGAACTGAACCTTTAGAGGTAAAAGCAGCGTTTCAAACACAGCTGCCCGTCATTTACAGCACATGGGAGGTAAAGTGGGTAATGACTGATGTGGCTGGTCCCTGCAGGATCCCCTGCTGTGCCTTAAAGGTTACATTCATTAAGATGACCTGCGAGGACATACGTGTGCTTATAGCGAGCAGCCACACAGCAGCCGTGTGATTTATCGCTCTCCCACAGGCCGATATGATTGCTGCTCTTTTTGCTGCACCTGATCAAAATGATGAATCCTGCTCTGTGTGTCTCCGCCTCACTGACTGTTTGTCTCTGTCTGTCTCCCTCCAGTGAATATCGCCAACAGCCAGGAGTGGACGCTGAGCAGAGCCATCCCAGAGCTCAGACTGGTGAGAGAGCAACACACGCAGACAACACACACCCAGACTAAAAACACAGGCTTTAGTTCAGGATATAAAACAGGATTTAAAGGAGGACGTATGCCTGCGCATGTGAGTTTTTACTCCTCACATTACCTTCCTCTCTTCAGCTGTAAAAACCAAAAAAAGAGAAAAAGGTCTCACTTAAAAAGGGTATCTAAAGGAATAGTTGCATTTTTTTTTACAGAATGAGCCAAAATCAAGCATAGATATAGAAAATTGTCACTATCGTCATGTATCATGCAAACTTAGACAGGCAGCAGCTCTTTCATTTTATCATAGACAAAAAAATTCTTTTAAAATTTAAGACCCTGTGAGGACTTTCTAAGTGATCGTGAAAAAGTCTCTCTTCTAGATATCTGCCTGATCCTAATCCACAATTTAAAATGAGATTATCAGCTCCAATACAGGTTATTTATAAATGCTATTTCTTAGCTTCCCAATCAGGTCGCACAGGACCGGATTGATTTACAGCACGTTGAAGTCTCTATGACAACGCCACGCTGTCTGACGAAGATTAGCAACAAGAAGAGAGATCTGAGTTTTTCTCTGCTGAAAACGATTTCTGTGATTAATTTAGTAGAGATGGTGGAGACTGGAGCTGAACTGACAGACAGGAAAAGGACGGAAGAGAAGAAGAAAGATAAACAGGAGAGTGACAGAGCAGGGGCTAAAGGCTTAAAAATGAGCTAATGGCTAAAACACAAGCTAAAGGCTAAATCACAAGCTTAAGGCTAATCTGTTTGTGATAATGTTCAACCCACGTGCAGCAGTTATTCTGCAGTGATTGGATCAAACTTGAGAGTCTGTCAATACAATGAAGAGTGAGGCTACGTTAGCTCTGATTGGTCGATGAGCAGGACATAAGGATTTGCTAACGTTACACGTCTCAGAGCACCGTCTACTAAACTACAGAACAAACTGACAAAGTTTACTTGTTGTAACATTTCGAATGCCTTGCTTGGCCCGTTGTATCCAGTAAAAAAATTGTCTTGATCAAAGAAAAGTAGTGTTGAAAAGAAGATCTGATCTCCACTCATTTCCAAAACAAACACACGGCTCTTTAAGAGTCATGTCATCACATCAGTCCTCTTCAAACAGACAGTCCTCAAAGCCTTTCTAATAAGGCAGATAAGACATGGCTTGTTATGTTGTACAAAAAAAAATTCGTATATTTATCGTCACTGTCCTGTTAAAAAACGTTTATCTCCACTTTTGCTGTCAACCGTTTACCAACGTAATGAGACATAAACCAGAAGACTCATAACAACCCTCACTCCAGCGTGTGATAAACACACGTATGTCCGTCAGCACTTACAGTAATACATGTAAATCCATCTGAAATGTTACATGGTTCACTGATGGTTCTGGTTTCATTTCAGGTCTTTTCAATTCACAGTACTTTGTTTATTTTTTGTTTAATACGTGAGGGAAATGGTTTTTTTTTATTTTAAACTCCTAGAAAAAAATAATTTTGGAGTTATGTTTTGTTTTTGTTTTTTTTCAATGGACAGCAAAGATATCCTTAAAGCTCCTGTGAGGAACTTTCTGTTCGTGTTGATTCTGGCGCCCCATGTGGACAAAATGGTCCTTGCAGATTTTAGTTCATATAGAAAAGCCGTATCTGCAGCCTGCTTTAAACCTGGTGATTGACGGCCTTTTTCCTCTTCTTTATGCCATGAAGATGCGTTAAAATAACTCCAGTCTGTTTAATAATAACACATGGAACGATGTAAAGTAAAATTGAGTTAGCTTGCTGCGTTTTTAGCCCATTTCAGCAGGCTTTTCCTCTGTTTGTGTCTGGATGGAATCGACAGCAGAGTGAGGTGAACGCAGTAATTTGAGGTCTGCTGATGGAAAAGTGAAATATGTTCCTGCTGAAAGTTTGTGTTGAGCAGCTTCAACGCAGCTTAAAGGTTTTATAATTGAAACGTTACACCGTGATGGAGCGCGCACGCTAACCCCGAGTGAACTTCACGGTGTTGTATTTCCTTCTCTCTTCTCTCAGGGCATTCTGGGAAGTCTGAAAAGTGGCAAGTCAGCGCTGGTGAACAAATACATCACAGGCAGTTATGTTGCACTGGAGAAGCCGGATGGTGAGACGCATGTGTACTTTAACCCCTTCAGTGCTGGATGTTTGTGCCAGCTGAGTCTCTCTTTCAGTTGTTTTGGTTTCTTTATCCGCACTGCGCTGTCTCTGTCCTCGTCAGGTGGCCGGTATAAAAAGGAAGTGCTGGTGGACGGACAGAGTCATCTATTACTGATCCGAGAGGAACCTGGTCCACCTGATGCACAGGTGCTCCTGTGTGTGTGTGTGTGTGTGTGTGTGTGTGTGTCATACAGTGAGAGGGGGATGTAATTAGTATGCTAAACTGAAATACCTGCAGACTTCCTCATTTATCATCCTCCTCCTCCTCCTCCTCCTTCAGTTCAGCAGCTGGGTTGACGCAGTGATCCTCGTCTTCAGTCTGGAGAACGAGGCCAGTTTTCAGGAGCTCTACCAGCTCTACAGCCAGCTGAACGCTCACCGCACAGACATCCCCGTCATCGTGGTCGGCACCCAAGGTCAGAACAGAAATCACGAGTTACACTTACATACTGAGACCGAACGGTTCCTGCCAGAATCCAGAATGATTTCCAGCTTTTATCTCACTCAGCTTTGTTGTTGTTTTTTTTTTCCAGATAAAATCAGTAGCACCAACCCGCGTGTGATCGAGGATCAGAGAGCCAGACAGCTGTGCATCGATGTGCGTCACTCTCTGTTTTATGAGACCTGTGCCACCTACGGGTTCAACGTGGACCGAGTCTTTTCAGAGGGTGAGTGAGTTTGTTTCTTTGTTCTCTCAGGATGGGCTCCCTGATTCACCACCAGGAAAACACCTGCATGTATTCACCTGTGATAAGAACTGCTGATGGAGTAAAATGCTCTGCGTGTGTGTGTGTGTGTGTTTTCTATCAGCCGCTCAGAAGATTGTGACTCAGAGGAAACAGGCGGCGCTGCAGGCCTGCAAGTCTCTCCCCAACTCTCCCAGTCACTCTGGAGGATCCACACCTGGATCTGCGACGTTCCCCGGACAGGTACGTCATCCAAACAGCTGCTGCTGGTTTTTATTCACACATCATAACATTTAATCATGAAGAGACAATCAATGAAATGTATCAAAAACACAGAGAACATCATCTGATAACATCACTCCTGATCCTTTTTATCAACCACTTCATAAAAAATCTGATGGGTTGAAATTTTTCTCAACTTAAAAAATGTGTCTGGTAACATTTTAAAGACAAGTTCAGCTGCTGCTGCCATTAAATCTTCTTTGTACCATCAAACCAAATGGTGTTAGAAAGATTCAGCTCAAAACATTACACGAAGAATTTCTTAAAATCATTTTTACAGAGTGTTACGGCTGCCTTATTATTTATTTATTTATTTAAAATGAGATTTTGGGAAAAAGTTGGAAGTCTATGAGAATAAATATGTTATATTGCTCTGATGAATTTGTAAATTTCTGGGAAATTGGGGAAAAAAACAACAAATGTCTAAAGTTACCCTTTAACAAAGGTTATGGTACCACATTTTTGGAATTTCAAAAAATTACAACTTAATATAAATTTCTTGCTTTGGTGTGCTGATATAATTATTTGTTTTATTTTTTTCAAAAATTTCTTGATTTGTTTTCTTCCAGAATTTTGGAGTCAGGTTTTTCATAACTTGTCTTTGTAAAAACAAAAATAAAAACAACAACAAAAAAAAAACAACCACCCCCCCAAAGAAAAAAAAAAAATAATAATCTTGAAAATTTACGGTTTTCATCTTGTGAATTTACAGGTTTGTTCTAACTAGGGCTGCCACATACGATTATTTTGATAATCGACTAGTCACCGATTATTTTTTGTGATTAGTCGACTATTCGGATCATACATGAATTGCAGCTTATTGCACCAGCATACAGCTAACATCATTAGCTTCCAGCTTCAAGTGTTTAAGGTATGTACTAACTAAAAATGAAGACAGTTAATATCATAGTTCATTCAGCTTTTAATGAACTTTGCAGCTTGTAGCAGCATTTCTGACATTTTTTTAATGAACCAATTTTCTATTCAAACATGACATCGCTATTAAGTAGGTAGCTCCCTGTTGACGTTAATGTTAGCAGCCAACTAGCCAATTAGCTTACCGAGATTGTCATTCTTCATCAGAAAATAAATCAGCCACGGCGTGCTGTCTTTTCAGATGCTCGTGCATCGCCGTCGTACTGCCATGGAAGGACATTTCTGCTTTGCAGATTTTGCATTGCACACTTTTCTCCTTTATTTTGGAAAAATGCTCCCAAACTTTCGAGCTCTGTTGCCGGCTAGCCATGATACTGTTGGGCATAACTTTTCCGGTGACATCACAGGTTACCCCGGTTACCACTTCTGCGCGTATGCGTCAAGGACAGAACGGCAGACGAGACAGGTGAAAGTACAGCGGCAGTTTGAGGGAAAAATAAAGTTTAAAAAAAAATATTAAAACGACGACGTCGAGTATTAAATAAGTCGCCGACGAATTTGATCGTCGACGTCATCGTGACTAGTCGACTAATCTTGGCAGCCCTAGTTCTCACAAACATAAAATATAAATTTATGACTCTTTTCAAAACAAAACACTCTCCGTTTAGGAGCTGCTTTAAAACCAGAGAGATGAACATTTATATTTTCAGCTACAAAACTTGTTATTGTTCATCAGTTTGAATAAACCCAATCCTTTCCTCGTCTAGACAGATATTACGTAAGATCTGTTAAATATAGGACAAAGATGAAAGTCTTCTGCTGCAGTTTGCTCTAAATTTTAAGTTGTTTTTCACTATCGCTGAGCATTTTTCTCTGCTTAAATCTTGTAGAATTTTAATGATCCTTGACACTGTTTTCCTGCATAATTCAGAATACCATTAGAAGAGACAAAATTACCTCCTTAAAGATTAGTCATGAGTACCTTTATGTGTTTGGAAGCAGGACTGGGCGAGGCTGTAGGATTCAAAAAGATGTTTTAAAGCTCTGATGGTTTAATGTTCGTCTGAAAAGGAGATAAACGTGTTAGAAGGTTTGACTCATCCATCACGCTGCAATCTAATCTTCAACACCATCCACGAGCCGGTCCGTCACACTGTCTACATCCATCTGAGCTCCATGAGCATCACTTTTTCACTTGTTCTCCGTGATCCTCAGAGGCGGAGAAATTCATGATCATGGCGCACGAATCCAGTTTATCACCTTTCCAGATGGAATCTCGAGATCTGTGAAACTCTTGTTCTTGTTTTTTTTTTTCTCACCACCATCAAACTGTTTTTCATGTCTGAATGATGAGACAGGAAAGCACAAACTTATTATTCTAGCCTGTAAAACTATCCACAGGTTGTTTATGATCCAGCACAAGCTTTTCTTGTTCCGTCGTTTTAGTTACATTTTTTTGATTCTTGCTCTCTTTGTATTATAATATATATTGTAGTTCGTGACAATCAACAAAGCAGGGGAAAAAAAAGAATTGCAGTTCCTCTGGAGTCCACTAGAGGCGAGCTTCAGAAGCGAAGGAACCCCGTTAGGTCACATGGAGAGGAGTCAGTTTTTACAGCAGAATTAAACATGTTCACAGTCTGATTCAAAAAGAAAAAATCAACAACTTTTAGAGCTTTAGAAAAGAAATTTTGATACTGAGGCTACGATTAATGTGTCCTTCAAGGCTCGGCTGGTTTGTCTCACAGGTGCAAACATTTTAGCTGTCAGGCACGACCTCTGTGCCGGTGTTTAGATTAAACAGATGCTATTAGGAGTCAATATTTTAACCATAGCTACCATCATCTTTGGGCTTCAAACGCCTCTGTGGAAACTCATCGCTGACCACAGTCTGCGCTACATCACCTGTCTGTATCTGGTGCAGACAAACGAAGCCCATCGTCGGTGGGAGCCATATTGGAAATGCTGACTCAAGAGGCAGAGTTAGAGTCCCCTGGGGGGCCCCCTGGGGGGCCACTAGGGGGGCCTCAGAAAATTGGAGGAAAGGGAAAAAGTAATTTTTCTATTTTGTTTTTTTTTTTAAAATAACCATTTGTCCTGAACGAACAACACATAAACTGCTGTAATCGCGAGGTTACAGATTCTCAATTCTCTGATTGTACCTTACCGTACCTCGTGTGAGAGCTCCAACTTGGGCATGACGATGATCATGACTTGGCGGTTTGCGCTAGTTATCAAACTCGCTTGTAGCTAGCTAGCACAAAATGTAAAGGTTTTTGACAGGAAAAAAAAAAACTGAAGGAGCAGTCCAACAGCCATGCTGTGGAAGATTCTGCTGCAAAAACAGCTAAGAACTCATGGCCAATGAAATTTCGAAAACATGAAGCCACCAAGCCCGTCCCTCGCACTGGTGTAATTTGTCACTCCCAGACACGCACAGACACATTATTATTCATTGGGGATATACAGAGTTAAAAACATGTTTTTTTTAATAATTTTCTATTCTAATTAAATCTAATAGTTATTGAAAAGTGAATAAAAGTAAGAAAAAAGCATTTTAAAGGTCATATTTTGTAGCATTGTCTGTTGGTTTGCAAAGGAAGTCCTCGGCCAGAAGCTAATGCTGTTTGGGGGGCCTTGGCGTGGTGAAGTTTGGGAACTCCTGCCCTAAATAACAGCTATAGGACGTCCATCAATCACGTCAAACCGTTTTTTTAACCAGACTGTGAATGTGTTTTTAAATGCCGTAAACGTTCTTTACGGGTCTTTCTGCAGCTAACCTCAAGCAGAAACTTGATAAACTGCGACTTTTTGCACTTCCGCCTAGTCTTCATTATTTTTTTTTAAACCTGATGTCGCCCCTTGTCGATGACACCCGTCGACTGTGTAATCAGAGTTTGGAAGCCTGTTGTTGGAAAAGGATACTGTAAAGAGGCGGGACTTACGCTTCATCGCAGACAGCTGCAGGGTCACCTGTCAGTCAAGTCAGTCATGACCTTATATGGAGAAAACCTGATCGTCTAATAACATGAAATGAGCAGATCCAAACTGTTCTTTGACCCACGCTGTAAATGTGTTTATTTCTGCTGTAAATCTGCTTTTTTAGCTTGTTGTGTATGTGGTTCACGATGTTTCTGCAGCCGGCCTCTAGTGGACACTTATAGAACTGCAGTTTTTCAAACTTCCGCTATTGACTTCATCCTGATCTGAGACAGAAGTGATTTAAAGACACAAAAGAGCCTGTTTGTGAAGGTTTTTGAGTTCATTATGTGGTTTTATTCAGAGATTAGTCGGCAGAAAGAGAAGGAAGTGGTCAAACTGGCGCCCCATTAAATGTTTTTTTTATTCACTGGTTTTGTGTCGGCAATGTGTGAAAAAAATTCATCCTCTTAGTTGTTAAGAGGAGAGAAATCAGATACAGGGACCAAAAGATGTGTTAGCCGTTCTACTTTACAGTTAGCATTTTAAATATGGGGGTCTATGAGGACTGTGTCTCTTTTGGAGCCAGCCTCTAGTGGCCAGATGAAGAACTGCAGTGTTTCTTCACATCCCTTTCAGCTCCTGTTTCCATCCTGAGAGGTTTCTGCTTGTGAACAGGAAAAGAAGCACCGTGTACAGATCTCATGAGAGTGTTTTAAACCCAGGCTTACCATCCATCATATTTCATCCTTTCAGCTCATTCTCACTCTCTCCATCTCTCCATCTCTCCCCTCACGCCTCCATCTCTATCTCCCCCGCTCCCTGACCTTCTGACCCCACCGTACACCACTCCTCCTCCTCCTCCTCCTCCTCCTCCTCTCAGGCCAGTAATGGCCCGAGCAGTGGCTACGCCTACTCGCTCCCCTCCACTCCTGTGGCGGGCCACAGAGAGCTGCGGGTCGCTCAGGGAGAGGGGGTGAGCAGTGTCAACTCACGCTCGCTGAAGAACATCCCCCGACGGCCCTCTCTCTTCAAGGTCAGTCGTCGCCAGCTGCTGGTGTCTCGCACCTTTTAGTTCCCCGTCACCTCTCACTACCATCTCACTCCATCGCTGTCTGAGCCGCTCTGATCAAACCGTCCTCCTCCCTTTAAACACATTTGTTGGATTTGTTTCAGAACCGGGACTCAGACAAGAAGGCTGCGGATGCTAAAGGAGACCTGAGCAGCGTGCGTGGCGTTCCCATCAAACAGGTTCGCTTCAATTTTTAAACAATTCATTATGCTTCAGCAGCAGAATAAAACTCACAGACTCTCTCTTCAGCAACAATGTGGGAACAGAAACGTCTATTTATTTCATCTTATATAAGCCGCAGAAAAGGAATCAGCGGTTTCATCTTTTCCATCCTTTCTCAGGGCGGTTCTATTAATACTGTGCTTTCAGCTGTTGTTGTCAAACCGCTCTTTACTCTTTGAAGAAACGCTCTCTGTTGTGTCGACTCTAAATTTAGTCCGATTTGCGGCTGACCTTGGTTGTGTTCGACAGAGCATCCTGTGGAAGAGGAGCGGGAGCTCTCTGAACAAGGAGTGGAAGAAGAAATACGTCACGCTGTCCAACAACGGCACGCTGTCCTACCACTCCAGCTCCAGTGTAAGAGAACACCCCGGAAGGATCAATACGGCAGTAAAACACAGAAGATTCAGCACGCTCACATCAGATCTGCAGCTTTTCAGATTCACATTTATCTCTAACACACCTCAAGGAGCTTTAAAACTCCTGACGGGGATCGATTTCTCTCCGTGATTTCACATTCCAGTTTCCTGCATCTCTGAATAGACTGTTAAACAGAACACAAGACATTTAAAGCAACGTTTCACCGCTCGATCGACCAATCAGAGCCGAGCTTTGACAACCAAACACAAACAACAGACGACCAGAACGTCATGATTCATGATTCTGGGTTTAAATGAAGTTTGATCCTCCGTCACAGGTTCAGGAGTAAAATAGAAGAGGACACAACACTCAAAAAAATATCTTTGATTAAATTTATTATGTCAGCCGGTTCAATGTTAATGTATTAGGTTAGCTGAAAACAATAATTTTAGAGTCAACTAAGTTGAAATAGAAATTACTGCCTAAAACTAACCAAACAGGTTTACATAATAAATTTGATTGAAGTCATTTTTTTGAGTGAAGAACAAACATTTAAATCTATATTTATCTAATCTATCTGTCCATCTATCGAATCTATATTTTCCTTCAGGTCTTCATCGTTTATTTATTTCCTCTCAGAGCAAAAACCAAACATTCAACCAACACCGAAACTTTCCAACAGATGGAGAAATAAATCTCAAAGGGAAATCTCCAGAAAAGGATCACACTTTTTTCTTTTTTTTTTTTTTTTTTTAGCAAAGTGTGTCATTGTAATTAATACTCTCCATTATTTGTGGTCAGAATAGTAATTTGGCGAAGCATTTAGTAAATAAACACGAGTTTAGTAAAGAGGAAAGAGTTTTAGATGGAAGATTAAAGGTTTATTAAAGAAAATAAAAGGAAAATGGAAAAAAACTCCAAGTCCGATAAAAAAACGAGAAGATCAGAAGAGAAGAGAGAAATAAAGTCTGAGGTCGTGTTTGAACGGCCCGGCGTTTAAGAGGAAACTGAATCTGATTCGTTGTTGTTCGTCTTCCTGTTTCTGTAGAAATGTTAAAGTAAATCTGTCTGCACAGAAACTCCAGAAGAGGAACAAAAGAGAAGGAAACAGTTAAAGATGTCGATGAACTCAATAGTCTTGATCTTTATTTATGTCAAACTGGAGTTCACGGACTCTCTGAAAACGTCATCCAACACTTCAGGACTTGTGGAGTCAAACCTGTCAGAAAAGTTTGACTTCCTTACGATACAAGAGGATAAGAACGGAGTCAGACAGACGTGGTCTCTTAAAGGTAACAGGGTAAACATGACCCCGTTTGAAGGCAATGAAAGACGACAGGACACATGAGGAGGAAGAGCCGTGAAATGAAACTGGAATCATAACAAAACACAAACTGTAGAATAATTCAGGACACTTTTTCTCTGATGCGTCTTTGGTTTCAGGACTACACTCAGAACATCCACGGGAAGGACATCGACCTGCTGCGCGTGACGGTTAAAGTTCCCGGAAAACGTCCTCCGAGAGCCGTCGCTCCTGCGGGCCCCTCACCTGTCCCCCCAGGTTCTGTACCTGGAGTCAACGGGCTGAGTAAAGAGCCGACGGCTGCTGATAACACCAGTACAGGTGAGACCAAACGTGTCTTCATAAAGTTTGTCCAAACGCGTTTTGAAGTGAGAGCTGATTCACTTGTTCCTCGCTGTCAGTTCCTCAGTTGTGTCCGGCGACTCTCTCCGTCGTAGACGACCGCTCGTCTGGAGGTTTGTCGCCTCAGGGAGGGGATCGAGCTCTCCAGCGCTGCCCCTCCTCGTTATCCACCAAAGCACAAAGCGTCGGTACGTACTCCAGATTAAAAACGCCGTCTGTGTCCACAGCTCCTCTGACTGAATCCTGCCGTATGATTAACTCTTGACGTGTTCTCTCACATGTCAGATGCCCTCGAAGGCGCCGCCAGCCCCTTCTCTGGGAAAGACCCCGGCCAGTCGTCGCCGATGAGCGACAGGAAGAAGAACAGGAGGAAGAAGAGCACGAATCAGAAAGGAGACATGGCTGTGGGGCAGGCTGAAGGTAAAACAGAGCTTAAAGTTTTCATCTGCTCTGCAAGAAGATACAAAAAACGGCTGGAAGTGACCTGATAAACACACACTTTAAATACACAGTCAGGTGTTAAAGGAGTGACAAAAAGTTACATGTGAGAGTTTTTAAGATGAAAACGCGTCTTTTCTTTGTGGTCTTTTTCATCTTTGGTGTTTATAAACAGAAAAACAGATCAAGAATCAAAAAGAAATAAAAAAATAAATAAAACTGTAACATAAAAGTTTGAATTATCTCATAGTTACAAAACATAGCTTGACTTGCAAATCAGTTTTTCCCCATTGAAACGAATTGAAATGACAATTATCCGTTAGATACCTCCAAAAAACACTGCATCTTTAAGAAAAAACACAAAACAATGGACTTCAGATTCATCAGACGACTTAAAGACGCTGACAGAGATGGAGGAGAAAGCTTGAACTGAAAAACTGAATCTGATTGGCTGATTTTTTTTACCTTTTCTCCACCATTTCCTCACTTTCATCTTCAGCTGTTTTCCATAAAAGCCCGTCCAATCAGCTCTGTTTTATCCTCCCTTTATGGAGGTTTTTTATGAGTGGTGTTAAAACGTGCCAGTTGCAACTTTTTTTGGTGTTTCTTTTGAATAAAGTCTGAAAGTTTTGCAAAATACGGCATTCGCTGTGCCAGCGCTGGTTTATCTGAACCTGAGCTTTCGATTGGCTGAGAGAGAGACAGCTCATATCTGAAAAAAATTCTCTAGTTGGGACATTTGTAAACAAAACGGCACGAGCAGGAAGCCGTGTGTCTGAGCCGCTGGGCAGCATCGCAGCTTATTTCCTTTTCCTGCATCGGTGCACGTCGCAACCATAGATTCCATCCTCTCCGACTCCTGCTCGCTGACGTTAGCTTAAATATAAGACGCTACACTTGGAGTGTAGCGGCTACTGTGAAGGCAGAAAACGTAGTCGGACGAGAAACAAGCGATCCAACTCTCATACGGACAACACTACCCACAAGCATTTCAGGAAGATCGACGACCTCGCCAACATTTATTCGAAGCATATTCTCAGATGAGGGAGCTGTTGTATGTTTTGGTTTCACTTTCAGGAAGCTGTAGTGTCATCCGTCTTTAAGTACAGTCCCTGAAATGAAGTACGAAGAATTAAAAAACAGGATTTCTTAACAATCATCACTTTATTTTTAATTTTTACTTTGACTCTCCAAGATTTTTTTTTACCCCCAAAAAATGCTCAATGTGGACAATTGTGCTGGTTTTGAGCACAAAACCAGCACAATTTGTTGTTTCCTTTTTTAAAACAATAATTGCTTAAAAAACATACTTTGTTTTTATTGGTTGGAATAAAAATGTGTTGTGCGTAGCTCACGATGATGGATATCCATAGTAACCACGTACTTATTATGGAGCCAAAATGTGATGTTTACATGTTCCCATAATTTACAGAGTCCTGCTCTGAGTGTTTCTTCCCTCTGCCTCTATCCTCTATCCTCTATCCTCTATCCTCTCTCCTCCGTCTGTCTCTCTGTCTGCTCTTTTAGGACATGGATTAGTGCGAATCTTTCTCTGAATGTTTCTAAAAGCTCTCTGTTTCTCTTTTCCTCTCCTGTGCTTATCTCTCGCCCCGCAGCCAAACGCAAAATGTGGAAGTTAAAGAGCTTTGGTAGCTTGAGAAACATTAATAAGACAGGTAACAAGTGAAGGATGATGCAGTTCAACAGTTTAACACGTCTGTGCCTGACACCCCCAGCCCGACTCCTTCCTGTTGAATGCTTTTTGTTGTAATAACCCAGATTTTTGAGTTCCACCTTCCATCAAACCGCCGCGTGTGTGTGCGTGTGCTTTGTTTCCTTCACGCTCATTTTATCCATCTTTGTTACACCGGTTGTCTCTGAACACCCACAGATGTTTGACTGTGCTCTGGTTTGTTCGTACCCACAGAGGAGGAGAACGCAGACTTCATTGTCGTGTCGTTCACCGGGCAGACGTGGCACTTCGAGGCCCAGAGTCAGGAGGACAGGGACTCGTGGGTGTCGGCGATAGAGAGCCAGATCCTGGCGAGTCTGCAGTCCTGTGAGAGCGGCAGGAACAAGGTAAGATTTTTATTTCTTATAAGCCATGTTTAGGTGAGTTTTTCTTTTATTAGAAATGAACGATGGTTGGAGGTCAGGAGTCAAACCGCAGCCGCTGCAGCCGCTCAAACCACCAGACCAAAGGCGCCACAAGGTGCTCACCAAATTAACTCTGCAGAGCTTCAGCTTCTGAAAA
Source organism: Labroides dimidiatus (assembly GCA_030710495.1). NCBI lineage: Eukaryota > Metazoa > Chordata > Actinopteri > Labriformes > Labridae > Labroides > Labroides dimidiatus. Next base: position 3,221,772 of record CM061151.1, on the reverse strand, counting down.
CACCTCCTGCAGAACAGTTTTCAGTGGTTTTCGAACGCTTCCTATCGTCCCAAATATATCTGCAGCGATGTAACATCAGCTCAGCGTTAGATCAGCTGCTGATGCCTGCATGTGGTTGTCGTCGTCTCACACTAACACACTTCTTGCGAGCAGCTTGGAAACATTTCTGCAGCAGAATAAAACAGCAGTGAGATGTGTGTGTGTGAAGTTGTCCGTGTCGTTCCTTGAGTGCTTTTGTTTGTCTGTGATCTCGTGCAGGCTCGGCGGAGCAGCCAGAGCGAGGCCGTAGCGCTGCAGGCCATCCGCAACGCCAAGGGCAACAGCCTGTGTGTGGACTGCGAAGCTCCAAGTGAGTGCTGACGTCTTTTCCCTCCAGCTGCAGGTTTACTTCAGAGGATTATTCTGCTCCAAGCATCAGCCGCAGCCGCGTGTGACACGCTGCAATGTTTTCTTTTCCACCGCAGACCCGACCTGGGCCAGCCTCAACCTGGGCGCTCTGATCTGCATCGAGTGCTCGGGGATCCATCGAAACCTTGGGACTCACCTGTCTCGCGTCCGCTCTCTGGACCTGGACGACTGGCCCGGTGAGCTCACGCAGGTGCTCGCCGCCATCGGGAACCACATGGCCAACAGCATCTGGGAGAGCTGCACCCAAGGAAGAACCAAACCCACCCCGAACGCAACCCGGTGAGTGAAACCCGTCAGCGTGGTTCCCTCAAACAGCCGAGCTTCCTGGAATCCTCTCCTCCATGTCTTTTCTTTTTGTCTTCAAAGTGAGGAGAGGGAATCCTGGATACGTGCGAAGTACGAGCAGCGAGCCTTCGTGGCGGCTCTTCAGCACGCCTCGGGGTTGCAGCACGTGGAGGACGGCATGCCGGCGTGGCTCCTGTCTGCGGTGATGGAGCGAGACCTGCCCAGACTGCTGCTGCTCCTCGCTCACAGCACCAAGGATCAGATCAACGCTCAGCCCTCCGGGTCGGGATCGACGCCTCGCACGGCGCTGCACGCCGCCTGTCAGCTGGGGGACGCAGTCATGACCCAGCTGCTGGTCTGGGTGGGTCTCTGCTTTTTAGTTCACTCTTCATGGAACAAGAGAAAAAGGAAACTAAAACCTGACGTTCAGAATGTTGATGTTGATGTTAATGTTGTCATCAGAGACATAAAGTAGTGAACAGATGTTATAAAAACACGTTTGTGCAGTTAGTTCTCTTTTTTAACCATCTCTTGTCTCATCTTCGGAATCTAAACGTCCCGTTTTAGTTTCTTAGTTTTGTTCCTGTGACTCCAAAGAACCTGGAGATGCAGAAATAACAGATTCACGGATTCATTCAGCTCCTTGCATGTGACTGAATGTCTCTCCATCTTCTGAGTATTTTTAAATCCAGCCGTAGAATCCACCTCCTCATCTGCAGATACAGTCAGCAGAGCTGTGCAGAGGCTCATGGGAGCATGATCCATCTTTTTTCCAAAGTAGAGTTCAGCAGACTTTAAGAGTCTTTTCAGCACTTCATCTTTGAAGTCACGCCCCCCCCAAAAAAAACAAACAAACAAACAAACACTTTAACTCTCCCATTTCACAGGGGCTCTAAACCAGGGGTTCCCAAACTTCACCACGCCAAGGCCCCCCAAACAGCATTAGCTTCTGGCCGGGGACCCTCTTTGCAAACCAACAGACAATGCTTCAAAATATGAAGCATCCACCAACTTTTAAAATCAGATTTGTTTAGCATAGAAAATTATTTAAAAAACATGTTTTCAGCACCGTATGTTCCCAATGAATAATAAACTTTTCAACAAACTGATGACAGATAAGACCAAAACAAACAAAACTTCTCTCACACCTGTGTGTGTGTGTGTGTGTGTGTGTGTGTATCAGTGGTGGCTGCTGGTCAGTCAAGGAGGGGAAGCTCAATTTTTTTCTGGCCTACATCATAAATTTGTTTATTTATTTAAACGTAAATTCTACCCTCCGTTCCTTTTCAGGGAAAAGAGAGTGAATCTTTAAACACAACGCTCGTCGTTTTTAAGAAAGGTAAACTCGCTGGGGATCGATAAAGCCTCCGGATCAGTCCAGAACAACTGAATGTAGAAGTTAGAAAGTCTCCGGTAGAGAGTTTTACTTCAAGATCGCTGATTGGCTCATTTCACTGTCAATCAAAAAGGGATTCAGCCTCAGAAAGATCATCCAATCATCATGCAGAAGCTGAGCGTCCAGGCCAGCCCACTGCCTCATAGACCCCCAGAGACGCTGAGCGTCCGATGGGCGGGACAAAGCCCAGCGTTTATCCAATGACCGTCCAGTTTCCACAGTGGAACAACCCACTCTACCCTACACTGTTGAAGTCTGAAGACGCTCAGCGTCCGACTGTGTTAAAGCGCTGATACGCTGCGGGGATGAATGAGAAGGAAGTGGCTCCAGTTACCTGTGATAAGTAGCTGATTCAGAACAAAAGATGAAGGTATTCTAGAGCATATTTAGGCAATGAAACGTACACACAGCAGGACATATCAACACTTTTTATGGGGACATTTTAGGGGAAGCTGAGCTTCCCTTGCAGTCTTAGAGCAATCGCCACTGGTGTGTATCTATGCACCTGTGCATGTGACAAATTACACCAGTGAGAGGGAGGGGCTTGGTGGCCTCATATTTTCAAATTTTCCTGTCAAAACCTTGTCCTAGCTAGCTACAAGCCAGCTTGATAACAGGCGCAAACCGCCAGCTCTAAATTACCGTAACTCCTCAACTATTTGAGGTAGTGAGAAAATTCAAAGGCTCCTTAAAGAAGAAAAGACAAGCTTTACAACCATATCAGGGTTTTTCTGTCCTGCATAGGAATCCACGTGCAACGATGTTCCAATCACAGGTGATGATTGGTGGAAGTGGTTCTCGTTACCGTAACTGTTCAAATATTTGGGCAAGGGGAAAAAAAATTCAAACATTTCCTGAAAGAAGAGAAGGTGGCCTGTTTGGTACCTGGATGATAAGGGGGGGGGGGGGGGGTTACAGTCTGTTTGCTCAGAATGGGAAGCTGAGCTGACGTACGTCAGTCCACGTTGACCTGACAAACCAATCCTCCCAGTCTGGTGGTGTGTTAAAGCTGCAGAATCCCTCACGCCTCTCTCTTCCCTGCACCTGCTCTGTGCTCGTACTTCCCAGCATGCACCTGCAGGCTCCAGATCTGCAGGTCTAAGATGTTAAGTCGTGAAACGAAACTCTGAGAAGTGACACCAGACTCCTTTTGTATTTCTGCTGTAGTGATCTTAATCGTCTCTCTCTGCCTCCACAGTACGGGATCGATGTGAAAGTGAAGGACGACCAAGGCCAGACCGCTCTGAGGATAGCCCGACAAACAGGAAGCAAAGGCTGCATTGATATTTTGCTCCAACACGGCTGCTCCAGCGAGACGTCCCCACCGACTGCCACGCCCGTCCTCTCCCGCCGCTCCAGCACCGCCAGCCTGGGCCGGACCAGCTCCAGGAAACGGTAGCGAATATGCTGCAGAGGACTGGATGAAGTTTTACAACACAGATGAAGTCGACTAAAAGAGAAGGAGACATGACTTTATCGAAGAAATATGGATTTAAAAACGTTTCTAAGACTGAGCAACATATCAAACTTCAAAGCAATATCCACTGAATTTGTCGATGACGGACGTGTTGCTGAAATACTGTGTTGTTGTTGACCTCATTTTAAAAACCACTCAAGTAGAACTCTGTAGCTGTCTCCTGTGATGTTAGAGCAGACTCTCGACTTGCTGCAGTCCCACTTCCTCCAAACGAAGTGCAATAATCCAGCCGTGATGACGAAAAGCAACAAGTTTTAATGTGTCAGATATCAATATGTAATAAATACATCCAGAGGGTGCTGCTTTTATTCCCATTAGTTGTGACTGGACCAAAAGAGCAATTCTTTTCTTGGGCTTTACAAATAAAACCTTCATGTTGTTTCTTGTGTGTGCCTGTCGCAGCAGTATCAAGGTCAGCCGATAGAAGCTGTTTTTCTTGGAGGAATCAGATTACTCTGCTTAGACTAGAAAAATGAATGGTTTAAACATGAAACATGTCAGTGTTACTCTCACAGGTCAAAGATATGGCATTTAATATGATGTAAATGTAACTATACTACATACTTAGTGTTCAACTCTGTAACTACGACACGACTCAAAGATCAAAGAATCAATTTTTGTAAATGATTTCTACCGGTAGTTTTCAGAATACGTCTCGTTTGTTTCATCGTCTTTTGATTTCTTATCCTCTTTGGTCATAAAAAACAGAAAACGAAACGCTTTCACATGTGAAAACATGTTTGTTCAAAGTTTCCTTTCAGAGGGCCCGACGGCTGCATCCAGACAATGATGATGACATCACCCATGTTGCTGTTGTGTAGGTCTGTCACATGAGTTTACAGTGAAGTATGAAGAGGTGAAGAGGTCATCGTTACTTCTGACACTTTGTGGGTCGTGTGAGTCCTTCATGAGCTAAAAGACATAGTTACTGAATCAAATAAACTTTTTTTAATTAGCATTATTATCATGATTTAAAGTCTTGTTTGTTTTTGTCTGTGTCTCTGCTCTCTCTCTGTTTTGAGCTGCTGTTGTTGCATTGACTAGCGCAGGTATTACGGTGACGTTACTGCTGTATTGGTAGCAGAATTCTGGAAAAACAAGTTTGATCTTTACAAATGCCACGCTACTTTATTATGTGATGACAATAGACTTAATGACCATACTTGTGTATATTTATATATATATATATATATACATATATACATATATAGTGAGCAATTAATTTAATTTTTTGGTTTGCTTTTCCAACAGCTTTAGCATTGTAATTATAACACAAGTAGAAATACTTCCCAGCCATTAACCCCCCCCCCAACAAAACCCAATCCCACCCACACCAGATGGCAGTTTGCATGGAGCAAAAATATTAGCAGACAAGGGTGCCAAGCACCTTTAAGATAAAAATCATGATGATAATAATAAATAAAAAGAAAACAACAAAAATATTTGATTAGTTATATAAAAAATAAGCAAATAAATTAATAAGAAACCCTTCCAACCTAACTGAGCAATATTAAATAAAACTGTATTCATGCTTGAATTACTGAATACATATCTAAAAAAATAATTAAAGTTAACTAAAATTAGTTCAATGGAAATGCTAGGGTTTTTTTTCTTAATAAAACACATTTCATCATCTACTTATATTTGTTTATCTTTTTTTTTTTTTTTTTTTTTTTTTTTTTTTTTTTTTTTCGTTCCGCCACTACCAATATGGCGGCCTCAATGACGCAGCAGCGGGACAGCACAACATAAATTTAACTAAGCGAGCAGCAATAAAAAGGTTATTTAGGCTAAATTTTTTTATAACTAGGAGAACTCAAAAGTTCTGTTCAGCCCTTTGTGGTTTGTCGTTCAGCTAAATTATTTGGTTAAAGATTTATATGTGTTACATTTTGGTTAACTGCTAATTACAGTTATCAGTTCTCTACATTGAGTTTTTATAAATGCAATCATGTAAACATTTATTTGTGTATTTTTTATATCAGTAACTCTTTGTAAAGATAATTTTGATATAATTTTTGGTACAAAATAAATTAATTTAGGTACTTAAGAAATCTGAGGAGCCACTTGGAAGCCGAAAGAACCGACTCTTTTGGGGAAATGAGCCGGAATTCTCATCACCTGTCTGAACCGTCTGAACACATTACACTGCAATGACTCATCCGGCCTAAAGGGGGCGACCTTCAGCCCTCTCCTGTTGACATACGTCTTCAACATGCGACGCACCATCCAAACGTTTGTAACATCAACATTGAGAAGAAAAGGAGGATAAACAGACTGAAAACAGAGAAGAAAGAGAGGAGAATAAGTGACCTACAGAGATCTACAAATGGGTGAGACTTTAAAATGAAGCCGAAGACTCGAATGAATCACAGAGGAGCCGATTTATTCACGAATTAGTCTGTAAAATGTGTCCGAGCGGAGCCGTAAAGTGAGCAGAGTTTACAACCGTTAGCTTCATGTCATAGGATGGAGTGCACAAATTACAACGCAAGAGGCGGGAAATGTAAGAAAGGCGAAAATAAAGTGTGTAATTTAACGGTATGTCGGTGTGAAAGATGCTCGTTTGAGGGGTAACTACTCAAAGTTTGATTTATTTTGATGCTACTTTGATGAAAAAGGCGAAAAACAGTGATCCTGAAGTGTTTCCTTATTTATACACGTCTCCTTTCAGACAAAACAATAGAAATCTGGATCATATCAGTAGTTCTTTGAGTCCCTGCCGTCAAAATATAAACTATGTGGACTTTAAACTTCAGTCAAGATTCGTAGCTTCTGAATAATGTAAACAGGACTAAATCTTGTTTTTCCCTCCTGTTATGCTAACTCTAAGCTGCACTCTGTCTTTAGATGTCTGATGAATAATATCGTAACGTTGTAATTGTGGTCTCCTGTGTTCTGTTCCTGCAGTTGGACCCTAGCCCACTTGGAGCTGTAGCAGCAGGGATGAGGATCCGGCTCCAGGGTCCAGGCCATGCTGCCAGCCTCCTCTCTGAGCTCAACCGCTGCAGACAGTCCCGTCAGTACTGCGATGTTCTCCTGCAGGTGGGGAACCGCACATTCCCGGCACACCGCGCGGTGCTCGCCTGTGCCGGGACGTACTTCCGTAACCTGTTCGCTCGAGCTCCGTCCTCGTCCTCCGCTGCCTTCGCTCTTGAGTTCATCTCTCCAGCCAACTTTGAGAAGGTGCTGACGTTTGTGTACACAGGGGAGATCCTGACTGATCTGATAGACGTCGGCGTGCTGTATGAGCTGGCTGAGAGGCTTGGTGTTGATGAGCTGGTCAGAGCCTGTCACGCTACTTTCCCGGACCTGCAGACGTCCGTGTCTGCAAACTGTAAGTCTGCTGCTTCTGGAGATCTGAGCCTGGACTCCAGCATGGTCCAAGCTGCTGTTTCCACGGTGGCTGTTGTTGGTTCAGTGTCTCTATCTGCACCGTCTGTGTGTTCCTCTGCTGCCTCCTGCTCGTCTCTGTCCTCATCAGCTGCCCCGACCCCCGCTGACGCTGCCTCCCCGCTCTTTCAAGCCACCAGGACGGCGAGGTCCTGCAGGGACGCTCACACGGGGGCTCTTTCTCGGGACCTGAAGGCGGAAGACGTCCAGTCTCACATCAGCTACGGTCAGGTGGCAGCAGATCATCACTTACCAGCAGGAAACAGCCTTCTAACCAGGAGTCAGAGTGATGGCGGGATGCCTCAGGGGCCTGTGCTCCAGCTGAAGATCGAGCAGGGCCTGGAGGAAGAGGAGGCAGGAGGCAGCTGTGAGGATGGAGACAGAGACAGGCCAATGGTTTCAGAGAGCGACGCTGCTGCGTCTAACTCCTGCTCCTTCCCCGACTCCTCGGCTCAGCTCGGAGCTGACGCCTGTGACCCCACGTCTTCCTCAGGAGAGGCTTTAGGGAGCCTCCAGGCGGAGGGAGGAGCGATGGCGGTCCAGAGGGATGACAGGATGATGTTTGGAGAGATGGAGGACAGAGAGAACGAGGAGGGGAGGGAGAACGGAGGGATAGAGGGAACCGAAGAGGAGCAGTGGAGGCACCTGGCGGCTGAGATCATCGAGCTGAGTGATGATGAGAACTTCATGGAGGAGGCGGAGGAGGAGGAGGAGGAGGATGACCTCGTTTGTTTAGAGAACGGAGGAAACTCAAGCAGCCAGGTGATGCTTTTATTCGTCCGCACTGATTTCAGCTAATTCTGAATCCACACTGTTAAAATAATCCTCTCCCCTCCTTCAGGTGACAGAAAACACGCTCTCATGTAAAGCCTGCTCAGCGCCGCTCCCAGCAGACCCGGCGGCCATCAGGAGACACGCTGAGACCCACACCACCGACCAGGGTCTCTGCAGAGCGTGCGGCGCCTCGTTCCCCGACCGCTCTGCCGCCGTCACTCACTCCCTCCTCCACGTCGGGCTGCAGCTCTTCACCTGCGACATGTGTCACCTTCAGTTCTGCAGCCAGAGCAAACTGCTGCGACATCACAGACAGACTGCTTCCTGTTACACCATCCCACAGGGGGCGCTCACAAACAGCAGCCAGAGCCAGAGCGCTGAGCTGCCGTGTGCAGAGTGCAACAAAACCCTCAGCAGAGACTTCAAGGTGAGTCGATGCTCGAGGGGAAACGAGAACATTTCAGAATCTTAGTAAGTTTGTGTCAGAAACTATTTGAAGTGAAACTTGTGTGTTTTTGTCCTTCACAGACGGTCAGAGACCACCTGCTGAGCCACGTGTGTCCTCAGAGCCTGAGCTGTGCCGTGTGTCACCTCCCTCAGCTCTCCCTCTGCTCCCTGCTGTGGCACGCCCTCACACACCTCTCCCTCCCCGTCTTCACCTGCCCGCACTGCGCCTGCTGTTTCGTAGAGCGCCCCCTGCTGGACAGACACATGACGGTTCACGCGGAGGAGGCAGCAGCTAAAGAGAGGGAGCGATCAGCGCTGAGGGCGTACAGAGGAGGTACGGCGGCGGCGGCGGCGGTGGAGGAGCTGCATTGCTTCCTGTGTCAGCAGACTTTCCGCTCCTCCTCTGCCTTCCAGCACCACCTCAGCCTGCACACCAGCGACTCCCTGGGGGGCGGAGGAGGTGTAGGGAGCCAGGGCTGGCTGGGGAAACGTAAAGCTGACGTGTCCCTGGAGGGTCCTCCATCCTCCTGCTCCTCTTCTTCTCCTCGGGAGGTTGGCGGTCTTGCCAAGATGAGTAACTTGGGTTTGGGTCTCGGGATGGGCTTCAGCGTTTCAGATAAGTTCTTTCAGGGGTCGGTGCACAGCCAGGGGTCCTCTGGGGCCCTGACCAACGGCAGCTCGGGCCAGGATGGGGGAGCAGTTGGAGCTGGAGTCAGGAGTAAATGGTACCGGTGTCGATACTGCGGTAAACGTTTCGCTCATTCCGGCGAGTTCACCTATCACCTCCGCATCCACACGGGGGAGAAACCGTATCAGTGCAAAGTGTGTCTGCGCTTCTTCCGAGGTCGCTCCACCATGATCTGCCACCTGAAGACGCACGCCGGCGCTCTCATGTACCGCTGCACCGTCTGCGGCCTCTTCTTCTCCACGCTGAAGCTGGTGTCGTCTCACATGGAGCTGCACAAAGACCACCTGCCCCCCGACTTCAACATCGAGCAGACCTTCATGTACAACGATCACTCCAAAGAGCCGCTGCACGCCGTGGACGCCTGAGCAGCTCCCTGTCCCTCCTGGAGGCCTCCTCCCTCCTCCTTCTGACACTTTGCTTCGACTGGTTTTGTAATTAAATTGACACTTTAAATTTTTGTTTCATCTTCTTCAGTGACTTAATTTGCTGCTTTTTGAAGACTATAAATGCAGTTTTGGGAATTTGAACCAAATGGTTTTTTTTAAAAAAAAAAAAGTCACTTTCAAATTGATTTTGAACGGTAAAAAAGCAGCAAAGTGAGACATCGGAGAAGTAGATAATTGGGAATGTTTCACCTTTAATTAGAAACACGATCTGGCGGCTTTGTGAGTCGCCAAAAATGACTCGATCAAATCCGTTCATCGCATCTTCAGACTTGAGAATGTAAAGCTCATGTGACCGGTCAGATGCTGTTCAGAGTCGACCTGGTTGCAGGTTTGGTCTCTTTGTACTGAGGTGAAAAGCAGCCACTCGGTGGCGCTGTGTCCTGTTCTGTGTGCGGGGAAAGAAGGGAAGCCTGTGTGACTGTTATGATGTACTCTGAGTAGGTCTGTATCTGTAGAATTCAATAATATCAGGAGTGTTTTTTTCGTCAGTGATCGATCCGTGTACGGTAAAAGTAGCACCTCGCTGTAGAATAAGATTATTTTATTATACTTCAGCCGTCATTTTCACACCGTACTGTTTGACGTCTTCTGCTGTTGAACTTTTCCTCCATGGATACAGACGGCTCAGACACATTCACACACACGTTTCTGTGTTCACGTTTAAAGCATGTGTAGTAACATGTTGTTGAAGTGCCACTCACAGTTCTTTGTAATATTTTTCTTACCTCATATTTATGACCGTGATACTATTTATTACGTGTTTGCCTTTTCACGTGTTTTCATCTTTTTCTAAAACATTTTTTCAAAAAGAAGAGGGAAAAAATAAAAACCTCGATGAAGACTGTTAGCGCTTCAGCGAGTCTGTTTTGCACGACCTTCCAGCATAAATCCTCTCCATCATCAGAACCTCAGTGATGAACTTGCAGAAATCTGCGCAGCAGCTTCCAGGGGGCTCGTGACCTTTGCCCTTTTTAAAGCCTCGTCTCTTCCTGCTTTTGTGCCATCTGCGGGGTGACATCCCCTCTTCCTTTTTCTGCTGTCTTATCACTTAAACTGTGACACATTCCTGACGCGCAGAAATGGAAGTAGGTGTTATAAAGATTAACGGTAACTGGAAAAAGGAGATAGCTAAGTGCAGGAACAGCAGAGCGGCTAAACCAAACAAACAGACTTCATGTTGTTGATAAAATCCTAAAGCAGGTTTGATGGAGTTTTATTGCATTGTAACAGCACATGCACACAGCAGCGGCATCCAGAAACAGTGAAATGAAAATCAAGTGACGTAAACTTTGATTTAACCGTAAGATTTATCTTTAAAAAAAATCAAAACAGATAAAGCTTCACATTTATGAGATGTTCACAGAATTACTGCACTCATTGGTTAGCTTCTTGCTATCCCAAGATTCCTCTCAAAGACTTAAGAGTTCCTGTTGGGTCCACCTGTTGCATAACAAACATCACAATGAGTCCTAAACCTGATTGAGACTATTTACGGATTACAAATCAGTAAAACAATTCTATAATCCATAAAAAAAAGAACAGTGACATACTAACAACAAATAAATTATCGAGGAAAAACAAGAAAAGGACGAGAAGTGTATGATATGGGATGAAAAATAATGAAGCTTGATTTAAAAAAAAAAAAAAAAAATCAGTCTTAGGTAGTAATTTAAAAGCTATTTCCGAAAAATGAGCAGGGATTCTGTTGTACATTTTAGCTAATTCACTAGATGAGTTTCTGAGCTTGAACGCCTGCTCAGGTCGGAACAATAACTCAGAATTTTGGGGAAGAATTTAGCGGTGGACTAAAGACGTCACAGCACACGGCGGGAAAACGACGTTTCGTTTATGGTAAGAAACTGAAATATGACATCGCCATATTATTGTTCACGGAGAGTAACCTAGCTTCATTAGGATAGCTTTTGTTACGTTTATCGTTTGTGGTTATTTAACACTAAACCTCGATTTAACCGAAGGTATTTACATGTAGAAGTAGCTTTGACTGTGTTGTCCTGCTGCTGCGATACGTTGACGCGTCCGCCATATTGGTAGTGGCAAGTCAGCCTGTATACTAATACAAGTAAATGTAAGAACGTTAGTTTATCAGAATGACTATAACTAACGTCAACATTGAACTCGCGATGATAAATGTTTTTATTTATTATATAATTGAAATGAAATTGAGAAACAAAAGGACATTAGCAACAGTGAGTTGGCATTTTCATTCATTCATTGATCTCCTATACTGCTCATCCTGTTCAGGGTCATGGGTGGCTGGAGCCTATCCCAGCTGCTGTATTATTTATTTGTATTCTTATTTTATAAAATGGACATAAAATAATAAAATTCTTTGTGGGCTATAGCAATTAATATCTGTATCACACTGTTTTAGCAAAGTGGTTAATGATTTAAAAGAGATGGTAACACCATTGAGATTTAGGGAGGGGGGGGGGGGGGGGGGGGGGGCATTGCAAATAGGTGGAAAGTTCTGCAAATGGTAATTGAAACTTAAACCAGTATGAGGAATGTTTTTATGTGCGTCTTTTTTTCAGAATGCCACTACCAAGATGGTGGCAAAACTGCCAGATAGTTAATTCAGCATTTACACACATATATGGCTATAGATCAACTAGTGAGGTAAATTAAAAACTGAAACTTAGGAAAGAACACACACTTTCCTGACCACACTCATAAAAAAATAAGTCACAAAAAAGTCTAATTGTAAGGATGGCTGACAATTCCAGTCTAAATTCTTGCTTATGTTGTACGTCACTTTGGACAAAAGCATCTACTAAAGGAAATTGTAGAATTGTGGAAAGTCCTCCCTTGCACTGCCACTCACTGGCCACGCCATGTAATCTTTTTCAATAACTGGGCCACAAGTTGTTGTCACCACAGATTCTCTGGACCTGAGTCCAGGGAAAGCCGAACACCGTTCTGTGGTGTGACGATGAACAAATTGATGACTTGTGTAACTGAACTTTGATTTCCATTTACACATTATTTTGTCAGTTTCTGGGGTCCTCCTGGCCAAACCTTCGAGGTAGTGTAATCTCCTCAATCAAATTTTTTCCTACTCATGAGACTGGAAAACTTCTGAACTCAAGAACTCACATTGATGGTGGACATCTAAAAAAATTAGAATGTGTTTACTGAAAGAAAAAAAACAAAACAGCTATTTTGAAATTGAAGTGAAATCAACTCTTGCATGAAAGCTGTTGCGAACGTTAGTTGTTAAAATGTAAAACCTATGGAGCATTTAATAATCTAACAGCAAATGGAGGATTTTGAAGTATGAGTAGGTAAATTATAAAAACAAGATCATGTCCAGAAGGAATCGAAACACTTGCTGTTATCTGTAGATTTTGATAGTTTAAAAAAAGTATTTAAATGTCTTTGTTTTACTCCAACAATCTGAACCTGGGGCACCAAATCTGGAGTCAGTCCTGTCAGATCTTTCCCGAAGCTAAATCTTAGTCCTTCTCTTATGATCCCACATCGGACTGGCTGGTGCTAGCGTTACTTAACTTGCGCTGCTTCCCCAGGTCTCCTCCTCCATCTCTGTTCGGAGCACTGGGCTGGGTCCCTGCGCCCACCTGGTTCGACGTTTCCTCTTTGGGTATATAGCTCACCACTGTGTTAATGAGGTTGTTGCGGAAGCTCTTGCTGAGGAAGTTGTAAAGGATGGGATTGGCGACGCAGTGGAATAGAGACAGGCTCTGCACCACGCTGAAGGAGAAGTAGAGGACCTCTACTGTGTTGCAGCTGTAGAGCATGGGGTCCATTTCGTCTATGATCATCAGGAACGTGACCAGGTTGTACGGCAGCCAGCACAGGATAAACACCAGGGAGTACACATGCACCAACCACACGTCACGACGACCTTGCACATCCGGTGATGTCTGAACCGCACGAGCGATCAGCACATTACAGGTGATGATGATGGCAGCAGGACCCAGGAATTGGAAGATCAGACACAGGAAGGCCACACTGATGAACCACTCTGTAAAGCTGTACTCTGGTAGCATGTAGCAACCTGGCTCGTCCCACTCAAGTAGATCCACGTGGATATTCTCCATCAGAGCCAGGAACAAGGACAGCCCCCACAGGCCTCCACAGAGGACCCAGCGACGCCGGCCCGCTACGGGAAAGAGGGCAGGGAATGATGGTTTGGCCAGGGACAGGTAACGCTCCAAGGTCATGAAGGCCAGGAAGAAGGAGCTGCTGTAGAAGTTGACCACGTAGATGAGGTTAGTGACCTTGCAGAGGAAGCGCCCCCACAGCCAAACCTTGTCAATGGTCACCTCCATCATGAAGAACGGCAGAATCACGATCATCATCAGGTCCGACAGGCTCACATTGATGATGCAGAAGAGGACTCCATTGGCTGAGTGGCGTCTTTTCCAGTTCACCCAGACGACCAGCAGGTTCTCCAGCAGCCCCACCACGAAGACGAAGAGGTAGAGCAGGAAGAGGGCGATGCGGCGGTAGTCTGCATCGAGCTCGATGGTGCACTCGTACATGAACCATGGCGTGCTGTTGAAAAATGAGTGGTTGTGCTCCTGGCTGCTCATGGTCTGGAGTGAGAAGGAGAGGGAAACAGTTTCATATCTGGGCAGGGTTCAGATTACTTTGAGGTTAATCAGATTATGTTTTCAGACGTTGTGTAACAAAAGCACAGCAGGAGGAGGAAGGTGGGAGACATGCTGGGTCAAATGTTTCCTGAACAATTTTGAAAGGTGTTTACTAAAAGTAGGCCTTCACCAGGTTCTTATACATTTTTAAATTCTCAGCCTCAAGTGACAAACATCACATGAGGAAATTTATCAGTCCCCAAAAATCCCAGTTTCAAGACACCAAGGCTTTTACAACACCTGGAGTCAGACTTTGAAGTGCGAAAGCCTCCTCCCTGAAAATTCAAAGTGAAGACGGGTTTTAACTCATACAAAAAAATTCAGTAAGACTCTCCCCTACCTTGCTGTGATGAAAAGTGGAGTGTAGATGAAGAGGGCTTCTCCCTCTTGAGGCCTTCTCGTTTTCTGAATGAAGTGCGTCGGCACAAGATCACTCCTTCCAGCTCTGATGTCCAGGACTATCTGAGCAGTTTAGCAGCCAGGGGTTTGTATCCTCCCATGTCTCATTAAACACACACACACACACACACACACACACACACACAGATCTAACAGGACATCCTCAGTGTGCAGTGGAAGTGGTGTAGAGATCCAGACGACACTAAAAGTGAGGGGAAGGGAAGCCAGCTTATTGTATTTCAGGAAAAATATGTTGAGTAAGGAAAGTGTTTCCAAGAACTTCTGTTAAATAATCTGAAGAGCAACTTATCCAAATGAAAACATCCACTTCTCTAATCCAAAACACTATTATCTCATACCCAGTGTCCCTAAATGGAACCTGTTATTCCCTCAGAGGCTTTCTGGTACAGAGATACTTGTCTGTTCATATTTTTTTATTTATAAAAGCATTTTAGAAGTTACAGAGAAACTGACTTGTGCAGCTAAACATAAAAACAACTAGCTTACCATCATTTAAAAATGGCTCAAAAACTGCAGTACCATGAATGGCCACTGGACTCCAAAAGTGAGTCAATCCCCATAGAACTCCATGTTAAACGCCAAACATGATGTCAAAAAAAACGAAAAGCACAACAGCTGTCACAAAAATATATATATATATATCTATATTTTATCTATAAAAAAACACCTATATTGAATTCATATAACTCTCCTTTTAAATTATATAGCTCTGTGAATGTATACATAACTGAAGGCGGGACCATAAAGAGTGACAAATTTCACCAAATATGGTTAAACTTTAAAGCTTGTCAAACAGCATATAGACAAATATAACAACAGAGTTATGAGTTATAGCTGTATTTCCAAGATGGTTTGTCAATCAATTATAAATGGGTCAGTATCATTACAAGGTGCCTTTTGGACCCAAGTCCAAATCTGGAAATCATGGACACCAAAGAGGAGAGTGCACAGTTCAAAGCCAGCACACGTGATGGTCTGGGGATCCGAAGAGTCCATGATGTGGAGAGCTGAAGCATCTGTGAAGGCTCCGCTAATGCTGGACAACATCTACAGGTTTAGGAGCAACATATGCTGCCATCCAGACAATGAGTTACTCAGATAAGACCTTTATTTTTTCAGCAAGATAACAACAAACCACATTCTGCACAGGTTACAACAGTATGGCTCTGTAGTAGAAGAGTCCAGGTGCTAAATTTACGTGCTTACAGTCCTGACCTGTTGTCTCAAGACATGAAAAGAGACTCTGAGCTGGTCCCAGAAACTGATCTCCTCCGTTTGAAGTTCGAGGTAATGCAACACAACCATGTAAATATAGGGATGCACCGATATGGAAATTTTGGCAAATACCGATATCTGATATTAATATTCCTCTTATAGTTGATAAGTGATATTAACCGATATCGATATATGTAAAAAATATAAAGTTCCCGAGATGATAAAATTTTGTACAGACTGAAAATCATGCAAACTGAATTTTTGAATGTCTTCCTTTATTTTCTAAAGGTGTTTAACTTTCAGATAAGAACCTTACGGGGCGACCATAAACACCACTACTTTTTAGCAACCCTCACAACTTGGAGGTTGAAGTGTGTCATTAAATTCTCAACCCACTAAACTCCTGTGAGAAAGTCTGGATCATAAATTACAAAAAAAGGATCATAAATCAAAAAAATATCCTGACAAAGTGACCTGAACAAACTGACCAGTATCCATGGCAACGCTCTCCAGACACAAACAGCAACTAGACAGATATAATCATCGGTTGGTAATATCGACCCAGTTTTACTCATTGGACCATGATATGCTGATATGTTAAAAAATGACAAACATCGGCCGATACCGATATTAATGCCGATATATCGTGCATCCCTATGTGAATGTGCAACTATCTTTACTTTTGCAACGCATTTTTTTTATAAACTATGATTTTTCAGATTCAACTTAAATGAATTTAAGTGACTTTGTAAACCATCAAAATTGTCATTATTTATTTATTTGTTTGCTTATTAGAAATGTCAAGAAATTGAATCAGATTTTCCAAATTCCACTGTTTTATCATGGGTTTGAGTTTCCTCTGAGGTTTACCTTTAACGATCCTCTATGGATGCACATGGCTGGCAGAGACGGAGCAGAGACAGTAAAAACAGAGGACACATAACAGAGAACAATGCCAGGAAGCCCCCTGTGCAGGGGCAATGGTTAGAGAGGGGCAGAATATGTGGAAGGTGGGAAGTGTGGGGGCACAGCAGCAGCCTCAGTGAGGAAGGAGGCTCTTTAACCTGAGCGTATGCACACATCCTCATTATAACAGTATTCAGACTCTGCAGCCTGAGCAGGTGATGACAGAGCACATCTCGCTTGTTTATGACTTCTGGGCGGACAGAGCTCTTCTCAGATAAAGACGCCAATGAGAAAACTGGAGCGGCTTCACAGTTGTCATCGCTTGAGGTCAAATCTGAGGCCAGCGTCAAAGTGAGAGAACGCAGAAAAGTTTGTGTTGGCCGTGATTCACACTGACTAATGGGGATCTGCTCCCTGGACGTCGTGTTCCCACTGCAGCTCTGGATGGTCAGCAGTTTGTGGCTAAATGACCCCGTCATCGACGCCCTCCTTCTGTCTCCCAGCTCATCCTGCCGGAGTCCCAGAGTCTCAGTCTGCTCGGTTTTTCACTGAAACGAGGAGGAACCACTCAGCAAATTCCCTCTGCTTGGATGAAACAGGAAGGAACCGGTCAGCAAAAACACATCTTCAGGAAAGAGTGAGACAGAAAGTAAACCCTGACCCCAACTACATTATTTAGGACTAAACATAAAACCAATGTATGAATTTTACTAAAATATGACGAACAAGAAGCACCAGAAACCAGCTCCCCAAGTGGTTAAATACTCTACACTCTAAACGCCAGCATCAGCACGCCAAGAGGCTCCAAATTAAAGTGCTAGCATGCTAATATTAAACTGTAATGAGACACATTATAGCTAAACATGCTAATAATTGCTAATAAGCCCAGGTTGAGTTGTGAGGGGTCACGAGGGGTCATCACATACTGATGAGAGTCTCTTCTTCCTGCCCCGCTCTCGTTTTCTCTCCTCCTCAGGCAGGATGTGAGCCCAGCGAGCCGACATCCTTTCAGTCACATTTTAATGCGATCTTCAAACCTTGAGAAAGAGCGCGCGTGTGTGTGTGTGCTGCGTTTCAATCACACGCAAAGCTAGACGACACACACACCAACTATAAACTGTGTCAGAGGTTTCCAGGTGAGTTTTCTCAGTAACGTTTAGCAGCGATGCAGGAGGAAGCAGCAGCAGATAACAAATGCTGCAGTTTTAATTTCCTGTGAGCAAAATGTTTGTAAGATACACGAGTCTCTAGAGTGAGACGTACTTCCTGTTGGTTTTACGGATCAATGTTTGTGAAGTTCACTCACAGACTCACTAACATGAAACCTTACGCCCCACAAGGGAGGGTTTTTTTTTTGTCCATTTGGTTTTTAAATTAGGATAACTCTTAAATTTCACAACAGCAGACACTTTTTTTATTCAACTTTTTTTTTTTTTTTAACAATATAACAACCTCTTTCTGGTGACATGAATCTTTTTTCAAGCATTTTGACTTCGTTGAATTGAAAAAAAAAATAGAATGTGTATCCACGAAACAAAATTAAACAAAGTTAAAATATCAAAACTGAGATATTTGAAAAAGGAGCGGGCAGAAGGATAAACTTGTTAAGCCCCACCCCCCTCGCCATCAGTTAATAACATAGTTCTGAAAAGCTTCCTGTGTGCAATAAATATGATTCACTGTCATTATAAACGGCATGTATTAAATAATGAATTGTTTTTTCAGTATTTACAAATGTTCTTAGTCAAAAAAACAAACAAAAAAAGACTTCAACTCTTTTTTTCTAGTTATGATAATTTTTTTGGATTACATTCAAACTTTTTTCTCGGGTATTTTTCTAGTTACATAAACACTTTTAAGTAACTTTGCTTCTATTTTCTAAAAGTATTAAGATTTTATTTTAGGAAACAGTAGGGCTTATTTCTTTTTTTTTTGGAAATACAAATTTTTTGTTACAATGCAACATTTTTAGTGATATTATGAATTTTCCTAGCAACAATACAACTTTTTTTCTGATAGTATTACTGCATTGTTTCTGGTTGAAATTGAAATGGTTTTTTTTTCCCAAACAACTTTTTTGATTTTGATGTTTTTGTATTTCCTGGTGACCTTTCAATGTTTTTTTACAACTTTTTTTTGGAGGATTTTGCTTTTTTTCTATTAATATTATGATTTTTTTTCTGGTGGTGTTACAACTAAGCGGTAAAACTATAACTTTTTCCTAATAACATTACAAATTATCTTTGGTGACAAAATTTTTCTCCAAATTTTTTTTTCTTGCAACATTACTTTTTTGTCCTCATAGCATTACAATTTTTTTTGATTTTGATGTTTTTGTTTTTCCTGGTGACTTTTCAATGTTTTTTTACAACTTTTTTTTTAGAGGATTTTGCTTTTTTTTCTATTAATGTTATGATTTTTTTTCCTGGTGGTGTTACAACTAAGCAGTAAAAAGTAAAACTTTTTCCTAATAACATTACTAATTCTTTTTGGTAACAAAATTTTTCTCCAAACTTTTTTTTTGTAACATTACTTTTTTTGTCCTCATAGCATTACAACTTTTTTGATTTTGATGTTTTTGTTTTTCCTGGTGACTTTTAAGTGTTTTTTTTACAACTTTTTTGGAGGATTTTGCTTTTTTTCTATTAATATTATGATTTTTTTTTACTGGTAGGATTACAACTGAGTGGTAAAAAAATAACCTTTTCCTAATATTACATTTTTTTTTTGGTAACAAAACTTTTCCCTATTTTTTTTGTCTTGTAACATTACTTTTTTGTCCTCATAGCATTACAACTTTTTTTGTCACATTTTTGACCTCACTCCTCTTGTGTTGGGACTTTTCTCTAATAATATAATTTTATTGCAGTATTATAACTTAACTTACAGCTAAAGTTAAAATGGATGCAGCTTTTAATCGTGTCTTTGTGTTTATATAAATGTCAAAATGGGCTCTGTCAGAATTTTGTTTCTCTTTTATACAACCCAACACACAGATGCACCTTCCCTAAAACTCAAACTCAGTCAAATCTGACGTCTTATCGCTCTGAGAGTAGATTTATATTTCAGATGACGGTTCAGGATAAAGAGCGTTGATGAAGACGTTAAACCTCTGTGTGTCTGTGATGTGGCTTTGCAGTGCATGTGAATGCATTAAACAACAGTTCTTTAAATAATGAGACGGACACGTTTCATAAATTCTTTGTAAAATATATTTTGGTCCAAAAGCTGATTTGCAAAAGTTCAACAACATGTGCAATCATGGAGTAGATGAGGCGTCATACAGTCAGCTGTATCCACACAGCCTTCGCAGTGTTAGCTGGATCTGAACACTACGTTAAGGCTAATTTCATAAGCTACTGAAATGTAGTGTTATGGTCAACAATGTCTTCCACAGTTTCCTGGTTATCACTGAATGTGGTGTTTACAACACAAAGACAGTTTCTACTTCTAGTGAGGAGTCACTCTACATCCTATCACAACGATTCACTTTAGCCCACGTTAGCCGTTTGAACACCCGACACGTTAAAAAGCAGCCGGTCCAGATTAACGAAGGATCGGCTCGTTTTTAAAGTGTTCGGTGTTGAGATGAAGCGTTTCATTTTACAAACAGAGCCGATCCTGCACGACTGCCACAACCATTTACAGGCTAAATAACTTGATATGCTTTCTATTTAAATACCACACAGTCATCGTTAACTTATAAAGCCTTTCTGCATGTTGTCGCTCGTTTAGTGAAGGTTGGAAAACATGTCGGCTTCATTTATTCAGGACAGAGTTAACACAAGGAGCAAATCCTGCAGGGTAAAGCTCCGATCCAACACGTTTGGCACTCTAAATATCCAAACAGCCAGCTTTGACTGATAAATATCATCTTTCAAGAGCAGATCCATGACATTTATGATTTTAAATCCTTCCTTTGAAACTTTGAGGAGAAACGTTTATTTGTTTTCTGACCAAAACAAGAAAAGAGGCTAAAAATTATTCTACATTTTGGGTTTTGTACGATTTAAAGAAGCAGGAGAAGTTGTGTTGATGTTGAGGTGGAAGCAGGGAGAGTTTGGAGGAAGTCCAGATTATTTTCCTTCTTTTTTTTTTTGGAGCATTTTATCTTTTCCTCTGCAGCCACGAACAGGAGGCCAGTCGTAGACGTCTGAAATTGACGAGTATTTTCTAACTTCCAATATCTGCATTTTATAAACAGATAAAATATGACAACTCCTCGTTTCAATTCGAGCCAAGGCACAACTTTTGAAGCATCATGGGTGGGTGTGTGTGTGTGTGTGTGTGTGTGTGTGTGTTATTAATCCTCATTTGAAAAGAAACAGAAGCTTGAGTCGAGCTTGAGGGCAAAAGAAACTCAAGAAACACTTTCATTCTAAACTCTTCAACGTCTTTAAACTTCCATCAAGTTTCTGTCGTGAAACGAGGAGGTATAAAAAAAAAAAGTAACTCCTCACCTGAACTTCTTGTATTCCTCTCCACGTGTCACCAAAGTTAAAATCTAAACAAGTGCAGGATCAAAACGACGTTTCACTTCAGCCCGGTCAGGACACTCCAACAGGAAACAAAACAATCGAGCTGATTCTGTTGCTGATGCTCACTCCCGTTATGACGTTTGAGAACTGCACTTCCACAACAGTTTGTCAGTTTGAAATAAATTTTACACAAACTTGTTTTAAATATTCTAATTTGGTGTTTGCATCGATCTTCACGTACGCTCTCTTTGTTGGCACCATTTGGCTTCTCGTAATCTGGAGTGTTTCAAAATAAATTAAAGAACTAAATATCTGCATTCAAGAAGTTGAATTTGTTAGTGTAATGTCAAAGCCAGAGGTTGGGAGAGCACACCTCCGCTCTCTTTCATGTGCATACATGAAAAAGCCGAGGCAGGCAGAGCATCAGCAAAGAGGTGGAGGTGAAGCAGGGTGAAGCAGTTTAAATAAAACCACCATTCGCAAATTTGCCACTTTGCTGATGTTCTGCCGGCCCAGCTCGACTTCGCAGCCTGCCTGAGCTAACGCTTCCATCTTTTTGAGGTCTTTTTTTTTTTCTGTGTGCGTGAGACACGTTGAGTTGTGCTTTCTGGGGTCAAACCCTCCACAGAAAAACCTTCAACAGACGCAGCAGAGTGGAGCATCGTGTGCTCTCGTCTTACTTTTGGCAAGAAAACGAACAAACCCTCCTCTAAAAATGTCAAACTCTGAAAGTTCAGTGTGTGCCTGAGGATCAGACAGAGACACCTGATCTCACCCTACAGTGGGTCCAACACTTTGAACACTGATCAACAGCAGTTTGTTTCCACGCGCCCTCCGGCTCCAGAGTCTGTCACATCTCTAAGAAATGCTTATTCAATCCTAAAATAAAAATATGCATCAGAAGTACGTCATATTGCTACCTCAGGTCACCTTTAAATGACGGCGATCTGTTTGTGCATCTTGTATTTGGTCACAGGGAAAATGTAGATTCAGCTCTCAGTCGACTTACAGCAGAGTTCATTATGCAAAAATGTTTGAGATGAAGTCACGAAACCGTTTGGCGTACTGCTCGGGATGCACTGTGGAGATTTCTGCACCAGCCTGCAACAAAGAGCAGAGAAAGGTCATCATCATCATCATCATCCTCATCATCGTCGTCATGGCTCCATATTAAAGCAAACAGGTACAAACTGAACGCTCGTCGACCTCTTTCCTTCCTCTCTCGTTCTACTCACCCCGTGTTTGACAGTCTTGGCTGCGTGAGCGGCTTTCTTCTTGGTGTCGTACTGAGTCAGGACGTCAATCAGGCCCATGAAGTAGACCTCCCTCTGAGGGGCGCCTGAGATGAAAGGCAGAGAACCATCAGGGCTGAGTTATCAGACAACAATCATCAAGATTACAGCTGTAAAGAAGACAGAGATACGTCGCTAGCTCTCTCCAGGCGTCACGATTAAAGTGAAGAGATATGAAGAGGAAGAAGAAACGGGCTCCAGGCTGCAAAATCACGACTTTACAAATTAAAACTCAGCACAAAACACAAGTAAATGTGTGTTTGGTAGATAAGAGAATCGGGGTGAAGGCCATTTTGAAACCTTAGTGATGATTCTTCCATGTTTCTTTAGACTCTTTAATCCCGAATTGCGTGCCTTCCGCTTGAGATAATCAGTTAGGCTAGCTGGTTTAGGCTACAGGTCTGATTTTCAGTGTGCATAACCATCATGCCAAGAAAAAAAAAAAATCTCTTTACGATCTTCGTGAATTCCGAACAGGAAGTTCGGAAATTGGAGTTAAACGTCCGATTTTGACTGTTTATAGGGTACGTATTTGATCGTACTTGTCCGACATTTTTTTTTTTTTCGGATCATCTTGAAAAATTTATTGTGTATACGAGACACATTGACGATTAAAAGTAATTAAAGGGGGTTTTATATCTCAACGGATGTAGCCAGGGGAGGTCGCCAAAATTGACGATTTTTTCTGCAAAATTTAAATCTTAATAAAATACTACCACATGTTCAGTGTCACAGCCTGAGTGCATCTAGATGCTTCTTTTCACCTTAAACTACAGCGACCCCTGCTGTCAACAGGAAGTCATGTGACCGCAACTTTCCCCGACTAGCACATGGAGCCACATTTGTAAGAAACACGCATTTGTGGATTTTAGCCTTTAGCTAGCGCTATCGCTCTCCAATTTAGCTTCTTTCTGCTCTCACTTCTTTTTTCTTTCTTCTCACTACTAAACTCCATCATTTGAGGTGTTATCAAAAAAAACTTCAACGTGCCGTAAATCAATCTGATCCTGTCTGACCTGATCAGGAAGCTGAGAAATAACATTTAATAATAACAATAATAATAATAATAAGTCCTAAAAAAAGATTCCCTGTGGTTGGAAAGTGTGATGTCAAAGTAAACCAAGCAGAGTTGAAAGTAACAGAAACTACATCCCTGGATTTACCACCTGATCGTTGGTTTGGAATAAGAAAGCAGTTTTAACGTAGCTACACGTCGGGCTGAGGATCTCACCTGCACAGCTCGCGACTGCATACACGTCCACGTAGGGATCGAACTCGCCGGGCCCCAGAGGCTTATAGGCCGACATGTAGCCGGCGATTCCCTCCGGAGACGTCCCGTAAGAGCCCACTTGAGCCCCCGCTGCCAGGCCGTTCTCCGCCTCTGGATCCTCCTCGTTAGAAACCTCCTCGCCCTCCTCCTCCTCGCGCTCCGCTCGACCCACGTCGTGGATGCCGAGCAGCAGGCTGTAGTCCATGATCTTCAGCTTCACCAGGAACTGGAGGAGAGCAGAGGAGATGAACTGAGAGGAAGTGATGCAGAGGGATGTTTTCACTGATGGTGAAACAAAACGAAGGATCTGAATCATGGAGCTGGAGCGACGGAACGTTGTGAGAAGGATCCTGATCCTGATTCATTTGTCGAGCCTGCTGTAAATTCATCATCTTTCATTTTATAATCTGTTAATCTGCAGATTTCCTCCTTTAATTACCAACAAACCGAGCTCCTTTTGCCCCTAAAGTGATCTCTTGATGTGTCCTTTCCTGAGCTGTTAAACCAAAAGATGTTCAGTTTACTCTGATGATCCTAAAATCAGGAAACCTGCACACTCTGCTGGAGCGACTCCAGACCAGAAATCTCAAAAGCAGGCTTTTATTTTGAAATATACTGAAGCTAAAATGAGAAGAGTTTCAGATTAATATTCCATCAGTAGGTAAGCAGTTCAATGATCATTTTCCACATTCTCCTGTGGTCAAAATGGCCTCGCTGCATCAGCGTGTTCCTGACGTGCCGCTGCTGCCGCTGTGTGGACGGTCGGTGTAAAAACAACCCCATCCTGCCTCCTCTCCTACCTCCACGTCTTTGTTGAGCTTCTCCATGAACTTCTCCCTCTGCTCCTCGGTGACGTAGACTTTCTGCATGTTGTTCCTGAAGTCCATGTCTTTGAAGGTGGGGAGCTCTTTGACCTTGAGGAAGAAAAGAAAACATGTGAGGCAGAGACAGAGCTGGAGAAGTGATGCTGCAGGAGAAAAGAAAGAAAGAGAGGTTTGTTTACCCGTTCTTTGTCGCTCGCTTCACGAGACACCAGAGAGCCCTGCAGGAAGAAATCAGTTTGTTATAGAGACGGAAAAAAAAGGTAAATCACAGCTCGAGTGAAAATAAGAGCAGGTAGGAACCATCTGGATAAAACTAATATCTTTAAAGAACACAAAAATAAAAAAATCATTCAATCTGTCTCCGTTTTATTGTTGATGAGCTAAGAGTGGGGAAGGATGTTAGAGAGAGAGAGAGAGAGAGAGAGAGTGATGAATAAACGGTCGAAAAAAAACATCAGTCAGTCAAAAGATAAAATTCATCCGGAACAAGTCGAGCGGAGGATTCATTGTTTGCAAAAAGAATTAAATTTAAAAAGTTTTTTGGCTTTTTGAACCTTCAGATAAAAAATAAACTCTGGTGACTTTCAGTAACTTCACGGTGAATTCTCTGTTCTTCCAGCCTCACAGTAACATCAGATTTCACATCATGTTGCTAAAACAAACCTGTGACAGAAAGGAGGAAGTGTCTGTGTGTGTGTGTGTGTGTGTGTGATTGGAAAGGTCAGGATTTGCATGAGGTGCTTCCTCACCTTCAGGTCGTACTTCCTGTGAACGACCAGTCTGTGACTGAACATGTTCCTCATGACGATCAGGTACGTCTCCTCGTTGTCCACGCTCACCCGGTACATCCCGAGGAACTGAGGCAGCAGGGTGCTGCCATGACACTTGACGATGTGCTGCGGGAAGAGAGAGAGAGAGAGAGAGAGAGAGAGAGAGAGAGGGTCAACGATGCCTTCATTGACATTAAGGGTGTTTTCTATAGAAGTATTTCTGTGCCATCAGAGTTTGATTATGAATTTCTAACACTGATTTTTTTTCTGTCTAGATTTTTTTCAGTGTTAATATAAAAAAAGACTCAAAAAATTCAGTTTTTGAAAATTTGACAAAAAAAATTTAACAACTCAAAAAAAAGGAAAAAAAATGTAAAAAAAAAGAAATCTATGTCTCAGTGACTGAATTTCTTGAGGTATTGAATTTTTTTAAAACTTATTTTTATTAGATTGAATTTTTTATGCTGGATGTTTTTTTTTTAATGTTTTTTCCATTTATAAAAACATGTTTAGAATTTTTTTTAAATTGAATTTATTTAAACATTGGAGAAAAAAAAATCAAAGGCAGAAAAAAAATCAGTGCTAAAAATTCTTTGTTTTTAAAATTCAAAGTCTGAATTTGATGAAGAAAAAAAATCAGCGTTAGAAATGGCACAGAAATGCTTCCATAGTTTTCACACCGGTGGCTCGTTTGCTTTGTTCTGGTTCAGGGGAAAAAAAACTGATCCAGTTGTTGCTGTTGTCACTCGGTTTGTTTGTGTTCACACGGTAAAAGTCTCCTGTGGTCCACAGTTGTGAAAAAATGCCACGTGTGATCAAATTTTTTTTCTCATTTGTCAGAAATCAGGGCTGAACTCTGCTGTGTGCGATACGGAGAGCAGAGGAGAGTTGCGAACACGTGAACGTTCTTTATGATAAAACAATTTTTTCATCTAAGAGCCTTTTTCTCAAAAATCTGTCTTGGAAAAAGGGATCGTCTTAAATCCAGGATCGTCTTCTGTTTGGATCAACACGGTAATCATCGTTATATCACCTTCTCTTCTTCTTCTGCTGTTGCTGATTATTCTCTTTCTTCTTCTTCTATTGTTTTGACTGAACGGTTGGAAACCGATCCCATTGCTGCCCCCTGACTGCTACAGTGTGAACCACAGTTATGAGTCAGTTGTGTTTGTTGCTGAACGTTTTGGAACGACTGTGTGAACACACCCTAAGTCAGAAAGAGAGGAAGAGGAGAGGACAGATTCATGGATCACAGATTAATACGTCTCAAGCTTACAGATTAATTCACTGTTGAATGTTTTTCTGGTTAGACTTTGAGCTCAGGATCAGGACGTACTCCATGTTCAAAACACACTCTGCTCGTCTCACCTCCCCTGTTTGGTTTTGTGTGTTTCATGAATTATATAAAGAGATGATTTTCTTTTAATGAACAACTTTTTCTTCATCTTTTGGTCAATGAAAGACAAAAACACTGCGCGATTCAGGTCATGATTTCAAACTAACTTCAGTCGTTGGTGTCGCTCCACCTGATCTGCTCACAAACTTTTACAGGAGGGTCAACTGGAAGGCTCATGGTTCAGGGCCCTGATCATCCCCTCCATGATTTCCAAAGACTGCGATGCAATGATGGTGTTACCTCCGGTTGTCTTTCAAGGTTGTGTACTTGCCCATTGTAGTGCGATATCTGGATGTGATTGATTGGGCTGTCTTTGTTTTTGTGTTTTTTTACCTGCCTGCAAAGCAAATTTCCTTAAAAGGACAAAAAAAGACGGAAGTTGAAGTTGAAAGTCGACAAACGTCATTCAAACGGACCTCAGCCGTCACAACCTGTTCCGTCCTCATTCAGGGCGGAGAGATGAGCAGAAAGAGGGACCAGATTTTTAAATACTTCAGTTTTTCTTCAGGGGACTCACTCTCTGGTTTGTAAGGAGGAAAATGTAAACTGACTGTAAAGTTGTAGCGCTATCTCCTGTATTCAGACCCCTGAAAGCACCATGGTTCCCAAAGTAGGGGTCGAGAAACGCCTTCCAAAACTCCCAAACTATTTACAATTCCATATTTCAGCCACTAGTGTCAAAATAAAAACAATAACAGGAGTTCATTTTGTTATTTTCATTTGTTTTTTACATTTCTTTCCTGAAGAGCCCCAATTCTGTACCCATCAGCTAAATTTAGCATCTTAGGCCTCCTTCCGGTCTCCAGCTTCGCTCTTTTGGGGGTTCCAGCCTGAAAAATTTGTGAACCCCTTCCTCGGAGGCTGCTGTGCAAAAACAAAGCGGCACCAACTTTGATCCAAAGGTTAAAAAGCTTCCCTCAAGTCCTCAGAAGAGGACCGAATCCCTTCAGCCGCCATCAGAGCATAAATCCACCTCAGAGCTCTGAATTAATCCAGTAACACTGGAAAGCAAAAAGTACAATCATAAAAAAGCCTCTTCGAGCACAACATCTCAATATTTAATCCCCCAGCAGGGAGTTCAGGAAGCTTTTCAAACAGCGTTGGTTTAATTTGTTGGACATGCTGAACATGTGCTCCAAAATCCAGCGATAAATTCTGAAATCTGCAAACTGTCCTGATGAACTGAGGAGACTGTGTGATGCCAACGAGGGAGCTGTGCTAACAAGGAGTTCATTCAGGGCCAAGTGAAATAATAAACACTCAGAAACAGAGCTGCCATTTTCCCGCTCTCCCTCCCTGCTCTCTGTAGGCCGCCTAACCACCGGCTGCACATTCCAACCCCGACTCCAAGCAGCCGAAAGTTTACTCCGTGGTATTTTAGCCTCAAGTGAGACACAGATCTGAAGCATCAGTGCAGCTCTGAGGACTCTGACAACAAGCCGGGTTACAGGACGTCAAAACATCAAACAAAACACAGGTGTGTGTGGGTGTGTGTGTGTGTGGCTCTTATCTCTATGTGCTCAAACATTTCCATGATGTGCCGATATGAACATTTAAATGTCTTTGATGTAAGAGCGATCATAACGGAGCGTTTGTTCCGACTCCTGAGGATCTGAAGCAGGGTTTTGTTCTGTCTGCAGACAGAAAGTCTCCCCACGAGGTCTACGAACGCCCCGCAGGCCACTTCTCTTCAGACCCTCTTATGATCAGCTCAGCGGGACGTTCTGTTCGTTTCTCCTCCACATGTTGAACCAGCTCTGTGCTAAGCGCACCACTTTGCTACTTCTGGCGAGCTAACAGCTAAATATAGTCCGAATATATTTGGGTCAACTTCCTTCACCTGCAAGGCATAAAAAAAGCTCTCAGAGGAAGAAGGGCTCGATTTAGGAGCTCTGTGACTGAAATGTCAGCCGACGAGGAGAGAGAGAGAGATCCTGTGTGTGTGTGTGTGTGTGTGTGTGTGTGTGTGTGTGTGTGTGTGTGTGTGTGTGTGAGATTTAACAAACCTCAAACATCTCAAATATGAACCAGTGGAGCGACTGAATGAGCACTGAAGGCGTACGTTGGATAAAGGTTTCAGATCTGAGTCAGGATGTTGGGATTCTCAGTCTAACTCATGATCACAATAATAAAAGAAAACAGTATCATCAGCGTATCTGTTGATGCAGGATTAGCGTCATTAGTGCCGCGAGTCATCTCAAGTGACGCAGTGAGTCAAACTGAAAGTGGATCACTTTTGGTAGCATGTAGGGGCTTTGAACGAGTCATATCGCAGTCTAACGTCAGGCTTCAGTTTCACTGATTCCTGTAGCGATACCGATACCTTCACTTCGTTACCGGTTCCTGAACCGTACTTTTTTTCCGATTTTATACCAATTTTTTTTATCAGTTCTAACAAAAAGAAACTTTCATTTCATGTTTTGGTAAAAATCTTGTTTTTCATCTACATCTAATTTTTTACTCTGAGCAGTTTTCTTACATAAAAAATTAAAAACAAAACCAATATTTGTCGGTGCAAAAGAACAGGTGCAAACAAGTGACAGGTCAGGTTATACTGAGTCCACTGTAAATGTGTTTATAACTATAAATGAACTTTCTTTTGTTGATTCTTGTTTTTTTTTATGTTAAAATAAAAACCCTCCTCCTTTATCCGGGCTTTTGATCAGCAAAAGTGACCTAAAAGAAACAAACGTTAGCGTGATTCATTTGCACGCAGTCGTCTGCTCTTGCTGCAGCTTGGAGGGTCTGCTGTGAGGGAGGAGTCTGTGTTTTGGAGAGGGGAGGGGCTCAGCGCCCGCTGCTCATTGAGAAGCAGCGGTTAAAGATCGAAACATGCTTTCACTCTGTCCAAAACTACAGAAAAGTCGCTGGATTTGTCGCTTTTTTGAAAACATAAAGTCTCTAGAGGGGTCTGAAAGTCACCGTCCTGCATACCACAACCACGTGTAACCACGTAATTCGATACTCGGTACTACCAAAGCATTTCGGTCTGTGCCATAAAAGAACCGAAGTTCGGTACCCAGCCCTAAAATCATCACTTTTAGCCGTAATACAGACGAATAACGAGCACAATGACTCCTCTGCTTTTATGGGTTTTGGATTTTCCGACATCCGAAGGTTGCTCTTGACTCAGCATCAGCCACACAGGCATGTATACTAAAGAGTGACTCAGCAAAATTCAACAGATAAAAAATGTCATCTGTATGTTAGTGATCTTGTGTGAAACAGACTATATATATATATATATAAATATATATATATATATATATATATATATATATATATATATATATATATATATATTTATATATATATATATATATATATATATATATATATATGTATATATGTATATATATATATGTATATATGTATATATGTGTGTGTGTGTGTATATATATATATATATATATATATATATATATATATATATATATATACACACACACACACACACACATATATATATACACACATATACATATATATGCACATATATACATATATAAACATATATATATATACACAAACACACACACACATATATATATATATATATATACATACTAATAAGCTGTGATTTCAGCCATGTGGATCTCACCTGGTGATACTCAGACAAAATGTTGTGCATGTCTGCGACGTCCTCGCTGGAGATCTGCTTGATGACGAGCGTGCGGTCGTAGGAGTTGAGCAGCAGACAGTCTCCCTGATCGTCTGCACTTCTCGTCGGGGAGCTGCGGGTCAACGAAACCTGGAGACACGCCGATGGAGAGTGGTAATTACCCAGCGTATCACAAAGTCAGAGTTTTATAAATGTTTGTAGGTAAACAGTGCATCACATACCTGATAGTCCAGATCCTCGATGCCAAAACGCTCTCTTAGATTTCGGAAGACCTGAGGACAGTATTCTTTGAACTTGAAATGTCCTGGAAGATTTTCTCTGTGAAAGGAGACGTAAACATCTCTCAAACTCTGCAGTCCAACATGTTATCCGTTTACATTTTTCAGCACAAGGAGAGCTACCTACAGCCGCTCAGTTCTGGAGTCTTATTTATTTACATGTGAATCCAGTTTATCAGGGTAAATTATTTATCTTACTTGTTGAAGAGGTGGTTGTTGACTTTGATCTTGGTGTTGGCTTTGAAGTCATCAGGAAGCAGCATGACGGGGACAGGCACCTGGTTGAGATCATTGATCTGAAAGGACGGGAAACTCTATAAGAGAGGCTTTGGATACCAAACAAGTCTTAAGACATGAATTTAAAAGATGTAGAAAGCTAGAGCTCATGAGGCGACAGATAACTCTCAGTCTGCTTCAGATTTTAAGATTATCTTTCACACAGAGTGGTACTGCTTCTTCTAAAAATCTTCATGTGACGGAAACTGTTTTAATTCTCTTAAGAATCACATTTGTTTCCTGACCCTCAAGTCCTCACCAAAGGTAGTTTTCTGTCATGATTGAGTTGGCAGAATTTCATCCATGGACCAATTTGCATTACAAAACTGCAAACAAAATATTCCGGATATTAGCAGCAGCATGACAGGATGACTGTGTGTTTTCCAAAGGGCTGTGGTGATAAAAGCTCATCTTGAATTTAGCATTTGTGTGTTCAAATTGTGACATATTTTACTGTGACGTTTTGCTGATGTAACACTTGTTATGCTGCATTTTTCTCCCCTCTGATTCAATGACCCGATAACATACTTCAGAAGCTCTCCATTCATTTTTGATTGGCTGTTGCAAAAAAATGGTGACTCCAGCTCTCTTTGTGTTTAACTATGTGTAAAATAACGACCACGCAAAGCTCCTATCTGATCCTGCATTCACACAGCTGTAGCAAAGACAGGTGTCCAGGTGTGTTAAAGCACCGGTTTGTGTTTACTCAAAGCAGCAGTGTTTATGTGTAGATGGCTTATGGTGACCCAGACTTTGACAGGTCACAGATTTCACCGTAACACCTCACCTCTGCAAATAAAAGCTCGCTAACGCTCATGTTAGCTGAGTTAGCTGGATTTACATGTCACCGTTACGTTGCTGTTCCTCTCAGCATAACCAGCACGGTTCATTTCACCGACTCACCGAGTGATTGACGCCCCACATGAAGACACTCAGCACCGGGTCGCTGGCTCGGAACACCTTCACCTTCTGCTGGACGAAGTGTTTCTTTTTCGTTTTAGTCTTAGGAGCCAGAATCACCATAGGACTGGAAGTGGCCCCCGAGTTACCGAGGGCAGCCATGACCGTAGACTGGCTCCTCCTCGTCCCCGTTCACAGAGCTGGTGACACTTCCTTCGTTACTGAGCTAATGTAGCTAACGCTCCTCACGCTGCTCCTCCCCGGGTCCCTGAACCGAGCCAAAGGTCAGCTGTCGGTTGGAGTTGGCCCTATACCCTGGTAGTTATTCTTAAATACAATTTAACGGTTAAACCCGCGGGTTGAATCATTACTCAACTTCATCCATGGGCGACTACGTACAGTATTTTCCACATATTCACTGACAGTAGTGATGTGTCGGTCATCAACGATCCGGGTCTTAGAGCCGGCTCTTTGAACTCAACTCAACTTTATTTATAGAGCACTTTAAAAACAACCACAGCTGAAAGAAAGTGCTGCACATAAAGGCATATGAAACAAATAAAATAGAATAAAAACAAATGTAGGAGGGGAGCCAGTCAATTTGGAATCACCATAGACTGTATATAGAATGGACAGTGTGGCTGGTACTCCCATCAGAGTCTGTGCAGTAAAGAATCTTTGGAGCCAGGTAACAAATAAAAGTCTGATTTCTTTCTTTCAAAGTCTAACCACTTGGGTGTTACTTCTTAGAGAACGGCAGCTACCAACAACTAATAAAAAAAAAAAACTTTTCAGAAAAAAAGGGGAACACAATGCAGCCCGATAATGTCTTCATAACATCACAACATATGGATAATGAGAAACGTTTCTATGAGTTGTATTTATTCTTAAAGTTTGACTGCAGCTCTTTTAGAACGAACAGAGGAGGCAGAGTTTTCAACCTATATTGCAGCCAGTTAGTCACTATGGGGAGCAGTTTTTGTGGTGACCTCACCTCAAGCTGAGCAAGATGACCTCCATTTTTTTTTCAGTCAATGCCCCCCCCCCCCCCTTGTGATTGGTCCTGTGTGGTGGTGTCTGTGTGTCCACACTTGTGTGAATCAGAGATTGGACCTTTAAGTCCAATTAAGGTGGGTCTTACACATGTTGAGTATAAAGCCATTTAAATATTTAAAAAATATATGTAATGTAATTTTTTTTTTTTTTTAATTAGTAATTCATTTAACTCAACAAATAATACAAAAATTTCAAGCAATAAAATCTGAGATGCTGGCTCTTTTTCAGTGAGCCGAGCCAAAAGAACTGGCTCTCAAACTTGAGCCTGAATTCCCATCACTAACTGACAGTCCACCACCGCCCCCTCGAGCCCACCCATGTTATTATCAACCACGTGGTGAGTTTGTGATTGACAGATGAGAGGACCAATAAGAGAGCGGTTAATGAATCAGGTGACGACTTCCAGGAGGATGATTTACGGTTTAGTGCTGCGTTCAAGTTCAATTGGTGGTCGGAACTATCAGCTCTTCAACCTTAACTGTAGTCACAGCACAGGTGCGTCCGAGATTGCAGGGGCGACACGTCCGCGGTGGTGGTAATGGCAGGTTTACTCTGTGAAATAAAATAAGTAAGGGTGAAAACTGTGTGTTTTCTCAGC
Organism: Labroides dimidiatus; assembly: GCA_030710495.1. Classification (NCBI taxonomy): domain Eukaryota; kingdom Metazoa; phylum Chordata; class Actinopteri; order Labriformes; family Labridae; genus Labroides; species Labroides dimidiatus. The sequence goes on along the minus strand of CM061151.1, from coordinate 3,188,523 downwards.
AACATACCGTAAAATTTGCTTTCAGCTTTTTTTTAATTAATTGAGTTATTCTGCCACATTCCAGCCAGTTCCCCTCTATGACAGCCCCACAAGTGTTTTTTGTGATACATAATTTTCCTCTCACCTTGAGATAATTCTGTCGGGTTTTTTTTCCTGATGGGCCACAGATGTGCACATTTTAAATTTCTACTGTCAGAATCATTTGAAAAGTAAAGTATGAGAGAAGTTTGAGCGCAGTATATGCAAACCAACATTGTCTGACAAAGCTTTGTTCAGTTTTATCTCAATGTATTTTCACAACACTACAATGTAATTGACATTAAATAGTTTTATTGTAAATTAAAGGGCAATTGACAGTAATATGTGGGTTAAAATAATGTGTATAAAATGCACCAATAATCAAAAACAAGAAATGAAAGAATGTCTACAGGTGAAGTGTCTAAAGGTGAGCTGCACATGTTTATAACATGCTGTAAATACACTGATTTTGAGAACCACTCTTATACACTCTCAGTTTGATGCATCTTTTAACTTCCTCACTGCACATTTTAGGGATATAAGATGGGGAAATTTGTAGGGAAACCTCCAGGGGGCAGTACGTCCTCAAACAAAGCCCCAACATGATGTTGGACACACTTGAACATGGAGTTTTATCCTGTCAGTTCTGTCTTTGATGAGAGCTGTCATGGTGTGTTAGTGCAGAGCCACATACAGTGTGTTTGGATGACTCTTGTTTCTTTATTCTCGAGCATAAGTTCAGTGATTTTTTCCCAGAGTGAAGAACTGTTTTCAGTCAATTGCAGAAGATCAATTTTCCTATGAGCTTTGAACGCAGCACTGTTTCATCCAGATTGGCCGACAATTCTTTTTCTCTGTGAAGAGCATCTTATAGCTAAAAGCCTGTGATTTTATTCATAGAAACACATGTTACTGCAGCATTTAAAGCATTTAAAGCATAATGCTGTTTAAATGATAAATAAAAAAGAAATGAGAGTAAAGGGAGGCTTTAAGATGATAAAATGAGCGCATGATAATTTGATATGACTCTCCCAGACTTCTCAGTTCTTTGGAAAAAGTATGTCTCATAGAAATGTTTGGAAATGACGAGCAGCTTCTGATAATCATCTGGATGTCACACCCTAAACTTTGACCCGGATAAGTGAGTCAGACTGGATCTAAGACTCTGGGTTTCACATTTGTGGATCTGACTGTTCTGTTTCTACTCTCAGCATCACTGTGATCTTTGAATGCAGTGAAACCAGAGCATGTATAACACCCGACAGACATGTTACTGCCTTCATCTCATTTCTCAATGTACAGAAAAGAATCTCCAAGAATAGCAAACACCCCAGATAGAGAAGTAGGACGTGTGGTGGTGTGATTCTACAAAGGATCATGCTTCCTCCTTCAGTTTTTCCTCTCTTCATTTTATATTATGCATGGACAATGGGATATTCTATGCTGTTACCTTGGAAACAGGCATGTATCTGGCCCCTGTGTTGCGAAGCAGGGGAAAACGATCCTTTATGTGCCTGGTAATGGCAGAAAAGCAGCATGACTCTAATGTGCTCTAATTTGTAATTTCTATTTCCCTGCAGAGAGGATTCTCGCAGGCTCTGCAGATGGAGATGAGCCTGGAACTGCCAAAGCTTTTTGACTCAGTGAGACACAGTAACCTGTTCATGTGCTGCTGATGATTCAGAGGGAAGCTCAGTGCTGCAGAACACGGCTTCAGGAGTGACTCTGCAGAAGTGACTGTATTTGTAAAAGGGTCAGACTCGCACATCTTTGAGGAATAAAAGAAGTTTCATCATACTCTTCCAGCTAAGTCTTCCCACAGCAGGCATTAATCATACGTCTGCTTCAGTCCTGTTAGTAGTAGTGCTCTTATTAGTCATCATAATGCCAACAGTCCAGACATTTTAACAAAGCCAGCAGTCATGTATGAAGTGGTGACTGCACAGACTGTCTGTCTTAAATCATCTCTGTTCAGCTCACTTGGACTCAAAGGCTTGAAGGAACAAGGCCTACATTTCCAGTAGCTTGGCAGAAAGTGCCTCTCCTTCCTGACTTAACAATCGACTGTTTTGTTGCTGATTATTGCTGCAGATAATATCCAAACAAACTGCTCCGGCTCGCTCAAGGTCTCCCCTCCTGCAGAGATGTAATGAAGGTGAAATTACTAAATATTGAAATCATTTTACCACTGCAGAGAAAAGCTGACGGGGTGACCAGCTGCAAACTTTAGATAGACAGATAGATAGACAGACAGACAGACAGATAGATAGATAGATAGATAGATAGATAGATAGATAGATAGATAGATAGATAGATAGATAGATAGATAGATAGATAGATAGATAGATAGATAGATAGATAGATAGATAATGAGTGTATTGACAGGTGGATTAATGGATGTAAGACTGCATAGACAAACAGATGGATGAATGGACAGACAGACAGACAGACAGACAGAAAGACTGATGGTCAAACTGGTGGATGGATGGATGGATGGATGACTGGGAAGACGAATGAATGGATGATGAGTGGATAATGGATGGACGACCAGATAGAGGGATGGATGGATGGATGGATGGATGGATGGATGGATGGATGGATTGACAACTAAATAAACAGAGGGAAGGACTGATGGGCATAAAGACTGATAGACAACTGGATAGACGGGTAAACAGCCAGATAGATGGATGAATAGATGGATGGATGGATGATGGATGGGCAGTTGGACAACTGAATGGACAACTGGATGTACAGACGAATGGATGACTGGATAGACTAACAGATGGATAGATACATTGCTGGATGTATGGTTTGATGGATGTATGGATGGATGGATGTATGGATGGATGGACTAACAGATTGATGGATGGATGTATAATTGGATGGATGGATGAATGAATGACTGGATAGACTAACAGATGGATAGATACATTGCTGGATGTATGGTTTGATGGATGTATGGATGGATGGATGTATGGATGGATGGACTAACAGATTGATGGATGGATGTAAAATTGGATGGATGGATGAATGAATGACTGGATAGACTAAGAGACAGATGGATGTATGGTTGGATGCATGACTGGATGGGCTAACAGATTGATGGATGGATGGATGGATGGATGGATGGATGGATGGATGGATAGATGGATGGATGGATGGATGGATGGATGGATGGATGGATGGATGGATGGATGGGCATAAAGACTGATAGACAACTGGATAGACGGGTAAACAGATGGATGGATGGATGGATGGATGGATGGATGATGGATGGGCAGTTGGACAACTGAATGGACAACTGGATGTACGGACGAATGCCCCGACAGACGGACAGATGAATGGATGAACAGATGGACAACTAGATGGACTGGTGGAAGTACGACTGGATAGATGGATGTAAAGCAGAGGGAAAGATAACTGAACCGAGATGGATGGATGGATGGATGGATGGATGGATGGATGGATGGATGGATGGATGACTGGATAGACTAACAGATGGATAGATGCATAGTTGGATGGATGGTTGGATGGATGGATGACCGGATGGACTAACAGATTGATGGATGGATGTATGATTGGATGTATGGTTGGATGGATGGATGACTGGATAGACTAACAGATGGATGGATGTATGATTGGATGGATGGATGACTGGATAGAATAACAGATGGATGGATGTATGATTGGATGGATGAATGGATGACTGGATAGACTAACATATGAACGGATGTATGGTTGGATGGATGGATAGATGGACGTTTTGTTGGATGAATGGATGGATGAATGATGGACAGATGGATCTTCGTCTCTTTCTGCTGCTGGAGTTTAGTTTTGATCCAGCGCGAGTCGACTGACTCCTCCCATCATCTCGATCCCTCTCCCCTTGAGGAAGCGCTGAGCTGATCCAGCTGTCACTGGACCAGGTTCACATTACCACATGATCACATGACCAACACATAGAAACAGACAACAACAACACACACACACACACACACACTTCTACGGGCAATTCAAAGTGACCAATCAACCTGAGCGAAACCCGAGTACACCGAGAGAAAACATGCATACATATAAATAATGTAAATAAATTGCTGCATTAAACGCAGTTTACATGACGTCTATATTTATATGATTCTCAAAATGCAGAGAGACTCTCGGTGCTGTTTGTGTTCCATCTTTATTTAAAGTTAAATGTCTTTTTCTTTGTGTAAAATGTGTCTGTAGAGTGAAGCTGCACTTCCTGTATACTTAGGATGACTCTTTCATGCTCGTTCATCAACACACGCGGACACGTCGAGAGAAAACAGCCGACAGCTGATGTTATATTAATATATGTTTTAATCTTCTCCACTTTTATTATCATTATGTTTTATTTTCATATTTGTAAATCTTACAGGTCCTTTTTGTGCACAGACCTTTCATCACGGCACACACATTGGCACAACAAGATTGTTCAGAAAGAGATAAATTCTAATCACACTGAAATAGCACACAATTTCATGACTTCTGCAAGGACTCAGGAGAGACAGACAAGAACAATAACAAATTTGATCTCGTTTTTTTTTTTTTTTTTTTTTCTCGTATGTTTGTTTTGTTTTTTGTTTTTTTGGTTTTTTTTTTTTCTTCCTCTGTTGAAACCAGGAATCGGAGAGTAGGATGTGCCGAAACGAAAACAGAACAGTTACAGGAACATTCTCAAGTTCTCAAATAAACGATGCATAAATTAAAAAAAAAAAAAAAAAAAAAAGTAAAAACATAAGATATGAGGATGACATGTGCAGCAGTTGAATAGAGCTCTGGTGAATGTGATGAGTTTTGCCATAAAGGTGCCTCTGAAGCACAACACTTCCCCTAACATGAAATAAAATAATCTCTGTCTTTAAATAAGAAACTGCTGACAATATAAAAATACATGGCATTGTACTGTAGTTCATTAAATAAACCAACAATTCATATATAAAATATTATATTGACGTGTATAAAAATATGCCTTACAACTTTTTGAAAAGGGTAACAGCCGTAAGCTTTTAGTCTGCCACTTCAGAACACACAGTCGACCACAAAATTCAAACATATGTACAAACAATCAACTAAATAAGCAGTCAGAACGCCATCTCCACAAATAAAATGAACAGAAGCATCCAGGATCATATTCATAGGACTATTTTTTCTGACTCTGACGACACATATATAAGATACTGTAAGATTCAAGCAGTACTGGATGGAAATACGGACTCAAAAAGATAAAGAAAAAAAAACAAACAATAAAATAAATTAATAGAAAAGAAAAATTCTGTCGATTAGGTACGTTGATATCAGTGTATCTTTGGAGAGAGGGAGAGAGGACGGTGAGGGAGACACATCTTTTATGAAACATCTGTGTCACATCACCTGCGTAACAGTATTTCAGCCCACTGAGATCAGAACAAACACAGGCAGTGTCAGCTATCCTAAAGTCAAAAGAAAAACAGAAATCTACCAGAGAAGCCAGGACAAGAGCCAGGGAATATAGAGACCATTCGGAGTAATACCGCTTTGGATCACTGAGGCAGTTCACGGAGCGTTGATGTGAGCATGCAGCGTGTCACCAGGAGACGCAGAGGACGCTGCTGCAACTGTTGAACATTCAGGCAGATGTTGCTGCTGCTGCTGCTGCTGCTGCTGCTGCTGCTGCTGCTGCTGGACTGTGAGAGTGTGTGTGTCTTGCTTTAGAGAGGACATTAACCTGTGTGTGTTTTCCATAGGAAGTGGTTTATCCCTGCTACCTCCTGTCCAGGCAGTGTCTAGCACATGCTAAAGCCAACCCCTCTCCCTGTGCTCCGGCTCCTCCACCTCCTCCTCCTCCTCCTCTTCCTCCTCTTCCTCCTGGCTCAGAGCAATAGGACAGCCTCATCCCTCACTCGCCGTCGCACGGTACTGTACCATCCTCGCTGGCACGTGAGGGCACGGGCGTGCCAAGCTCGTCCACACACCAGCAGTGGCCACGCTGCATGCCCTTGGAGGAGCGGCACTGTGTGAGATTAAAAAGAGAGAGAAAGGGAGAGAGAGAGAGTGGGAGATTAGAAAGGAGGGTGGAGATAATGTGGGGGAAAGGTGGTGAGAGAGGAAGAGAGAGAAAATGATATGTCATCATAGCGCAGTACTGATCCTCTGAGCTCACAGCTGAGAGGCTCAGAGAGAGAGAGAGAGAGAGAGAGAGAGAGAGGTGTCAGTTATTCTCACAGAAAAACCTCAGGAAGCTGCAGAGGAGAGCGGCTCTCAGGTAAGCTCGCAGTCAAAGTGCAGCACACACACACACACACACACACACACATTTCCACACATGTTAGAGCCAATAAAGTTAGAGCTTTCATGATGTTTTCGGTGAGTACGACACTCTACCTGCTTTTTCCTGTAGAAGCCACGAGTGTCACAGTTGGGTATATAGATGTCACGGTCAGACTGGAAGATTGTCAGCTCCAGACCTCTCAGGACACTGTTAAGCAGCTTGCGGCAGGGTGCCTGAAGATTAATTAAAAATAAATAAAAAAAAACAGCAATGCAGAGTGTGACTTCTCAGTCTAACCTGTCTTCAACTACAGAGTGGCAGAAAGCAAGCTGCTGTCTTCCCCTCAGGTGGTCGAGTTGGCAGCAATCCTCTTTGATCGCAACACATGTCGATGTGAATCACAAAGGATTAGCTACAGTGATGCAGCATTAGAGCCAGAAGCAGCAGAGAATATGTATATATTTATTTATATATACATCAAATGTCACATATTGTATAACATTATATAACCATATTGTTACACAATGCTTTAGCTTTTCAGGTCACTGGATGTAATGAAGTGACGTGTGCATTTTATTCGTGTGTGTGTCTGTGTGTGTGTGTCACTTTGTGGATTGAAACTGTGTCATCTTCATCGATCCTGCGAGCACACTTGTTCCCCGTCGCGTCAAACTGTACGCACGGCATCGAAACGCCCGGAGGATCGGTTAGATCCCAATGAAGGCAACGGCCAACTTGAAACTTTCCTGATTCTCATCATGCTCAATTAGTTCTGCCGCATAGCAGCACACACATCATGCACCATAATGCATGGCTTCGGGGCAGTGTGTGTGTGTACATGCCACTGCAACACCCCAAACAGCTCCGGATCTATGGCAGGAACTCTCTCTGAGACAATGCAAACCTCAGCATGGCGTGTGATGTGTATTAATGAAGACGCTTTAAACATCTCAGGGTTGTTGTTGTTTTTTTTTTTTTTTTTTTTTAAATCTCCAAGATTAAAACTCATCAGCTGTTTTCTGAATGAAGACTTCAAAATAAAAGCATCAACTTACTTTTTCAATGTCACCACTGTGCGAGGGATGAGGACCTGAGAGGAAACCAGAATGTGACATTAATCCAACCATTAACATCCAACCACATCTAGTGTCCTAATTTCATAAAACAAGCAGCATATAGAATATTTACACCCCAAAGTCCTAATTTTGGCGTTTCTTAGACAAAGATGAAAGAGATTTTTTTCTGTCTGAAAGCTCATTTAATCAGAGACCTCATTTCTGACAGTTTATTTCCTCCTCAGACGGCTAATCGCAGTATCTCAGTTTGAACAGTAGATGGAGATCACTGCAATAAAAAGCAGCCTGATCAGGATGTAGGTGACACTGTGACAGTTTCACATTCATCCCAAATTCTCCACAGAGAGGCTCACTTGTAGGACAGATCGCAGACATGCTCTCTGTCATCGGCTCACACGATCCATTTAAAGTGTACCGTACGAATCGTGCATGTGATGAAGCTTTTACTTCTGCAACAACTCGTGTGATGTGTCAGGATTTCTTCCCTCTTCGTTGGAAGAGGGATGTCATTTTTTTTTATCAGAGTGACTCCTGAGGCTCTGCTCAGCAGCTGTGGATGCTGGAGGTTTTGCAGATTCATGCGTGGTGTACAAAATGCACCCAGGCTTAAATGTCAGGCTCTAATTGGCCTTTCTGTCTCTGCTGAGTGACACAGCATCACATGCGATTCGCTGCAACACAGGAGACACTTTACACACTACCTGCAGTGTCCATGCATGTGCCAGCTGTAGGTGCATGCATGCATGTGTGCATATGCAGTTTTCTGCGCGTGTGTGTGTGTACAGGATCTTACCTGTGGGGTGGGGCCTCTCAGTGGGAGTTGTCCTGCTGTGCTTGGCGCAAATGCCCCTTCCCTGCAACAGAGCCTGCAGAGGGCTGTGCTCCCTCGGCGGGGGGACACAGCGGAGCCCCTTGGCACAGCTCAGGGTGTACACGCCACAGGGCTCTCCCTGGGCCAACACTGATGTGCTGCCAGCAGCATTATGGTCCCTGGGGGGCCGGCCTGCCCCCAGTGGATCCTTGCAGGAGGGACAGACCTTGAAGGGGCCCAAGCGGTTTGCCCCGGTCCATGATCCGCAGTGAGCAATCAGCAACAAAGCAACGGTTGTTAAGTTAGAAAGGAAAGGCATTTTGTGTCCAGGTCTCAGGTTCTCCACTTTGTCACTCTCTGTCAGTTAAATGTGGCTGATGCTATTTCTGGATGTATATATTTCTCCCCCTCTCTCTCTCTCTCTCTCTCTCTCTCTCTCTCTCTCCCTTTTCCTCAGTCTTTCTCCCGTTTCTATACAGTAGCTCTCCTTGGTGCTTTGCCGGTTGAGTCCCCTGCAGTGCCAGAGGAGACAAATGGAGATCGAGAGAGACACGGCAAAGCACCGGCTTTTAAAGATCTGAAAGGCGGTGATAAAGAGTGAGTGAGTGAGAGAGAGGGAGGGAGAGAGAGAGAGAGAAAGAGAGAGAGAGCACAGTTATGACACCTTCAGGGGCTGGGACTCAGAGAGGGAGAGAGAGAGGAGAAGAGAGAGAGAGAGAGAAAGGGAGGTGGCAGGGAGTGAGAGAGCAAGTGGGGGGTGGATTATGTTCCTTTCAGAAATTATCAAAATCTTCCCACCCCTTTCTGTTTCATACCAACACATACATCCAGCCCGTCTTCCCACACGTGTGCTCAGTGTTACAAATGCATTAAGAGGAGTTGCCACATGCAGCTTTGTGCACTTTTCTTTCCAATGTCAGAGACCTTTCTGGAAACATATTTGCCATGGTAACACATGCAAATGTATAAACAGTATGTGCCTCCATGAGCCGTGCCACTGCTGATTCCATTTGTACGATGAATGCACAGCCGTGGGGAGTGGATCTCCTGCACCCACATGTAATGGCTAATTCTGCAACCGAGGACCTTAATGTTAAACTACAGAAACAAAGTTCAGGAAACGTAAAGAACGTAAGCTTTCCATCCCCGATTACAGCTCAGAAGTTTGACCAAACAGAGGAATCAATGTGAGATTCGGTTAATGAAGCATGTGTTTAAACTGTGCCTCAGCATGTTTAAAACACTGCTGAGTCAGTGATGCATCGACTCCACATCAGAGTGATCCTCCCTTAAAAAGCTGGCCAACTTCTAGATTACATACCAGCCGCTTTCAGACATCAAGCGGCTCCACGTACACAGTATGTTACAGTAAAGCATGAGGCCAGCTGAGGGTATAGCTCACCAGTTGTTTGAATTGGAAGAGTAATCATCTGGATAATTAAGAGGAGCGAGGGGGGAGGTTCCTCCAGGAGGAATGCACATCGACCAACCAGAGCCAAACTGCTAATAGAGTAATCCATCCATTGCTCTCCACTCAGCCAGTTTGGATTTTCCGTCTTCGGAAGGACCAAAAGTCCTTTATCCATCCTCTCAATGCGCAACGTTGATCCTTACGAGCATGAATGCACAGTTCTGTGATTTATTATGATTCAGTGCAGGTTATTCTGAGCGGGTGCACGATTTGGTTACGCTAAAATATACAATGCATGATTATTTTACGCTTCAGAGCTGTTGCAAAAAGTATCCGTCAGCGTCTCATCGTTTATTGAAGTAGTTTCTGCAGTTATTAAAGTTACTTTGTGAGAACATAAAGAGGCTACTTTTAGTGTAGAAAAAAAAATCAAAGCAGAGGGAAAAAAAAATCTGCAGATAAAAACATTTAAAGCATCTGTGCTTGAAAGACTGCAGAGGAATTCCTCTCTTATCTATAGCTCCATTGTCTCCCGTGTTATCTGTCGTTTCCCTTACGGCTCTGAGTGCTCTGAGGACAGATTCAACATCGCCACGAAGCCAAATATTTTCACAGAGCATAATTTAGCTATCAAGCTACTTTAAAAAAAGGAGCACCATTATGTACACACTTAGAATGTGCTGTGTGCAGTTTGCCCAGGACTGGGTCATTTGCTCCTGAAATAGTTCTTGGGAAAAAACATGACTAATCACACACATACACACACATACACACACTGACAAAGCCACTGGCCTGTTCCTGTCTGAATTCAGGGCTACATGAGGCCAAAATCTGTTTAGCTATCAGCCGCCTGTTGCTCTGATTAATCTTGGCACAAATGGAAGAAATCACCTGCCGTCTTGTGTTCCCATCGGCTGGGGAGCTGCAGCTTTCCACATATCAGGAGAATGTTCCAAGACACACGCCAGACCAATGGGGGCTCTCCTTTCCACACTGGCCCTGGGTTGTACATTTTTCCTTCTGCAGGCAGACACTGTTTCTTCATTAATCTCTTCCTTCTTCTGTCTCTCAGCTCAGGTCCTTCCCAGCTGGCTCAGAGTTCCTCTTTCACATCTGCAGCTTTCAACACAGAAATAAAAATGCTCACTTAACTTTAAGTGGGATACTGAATTGCACTTTCGAAATGCTATCCATCTTAATCTCTGTAAAAGCTATGTGTAAACAGTCCCCCCCCCCCCAAAAAAAAAAAAAAAAAAATCATGTATAATTCCAAAGGTGCTGTGAGGACTTTAAGGAAAAGCTGGTGTTTTCTCTAGGATAGAGACTCTGTTTCCCAAGAGCCCCATCACCCACTGTCGTAAAGATTTGACTCCTACCGAGGTATGCATTTTTTTTTTTTTTTGGAAGCAAATGAATGAAGACTTCATCTCCAGTGTTCTCCATTATAACAAAAATGAATCCAAGAAATTATTTTCTTCTATAAAAAGGATAGATCTTACTTCTCACTTCTAAACTTTGCAGGTTGGCATGGTGTCATCAGAGGGATGTAAATAGATTCTTGTTCTACACTGGGATAATCAGACCCGACCACAGATACCGAGAAATAGCATTTTAAAAAAAAAAAAAATGGCGCTGATAATCTCATTTTAAATTGTGGATCATGAACAGGCAAAGATATAAAAGTGATACAATTTCAAATTCATAGGAGCTTTAAATACCTCATGGGTAAGTCAGTTTGAATCTTCGACAAGAGTGACAGGCATCTAAAATGACTAATAACAATAAAAACTTAGATTTTGCTTTGAATATAGTGGAATAATTTTCAATAATCTTTTATGTAAACCAGGTAAACTCCTTACAGCGTTAAGTTGAATCACCACCTACCTTTGGAGAGGAATTAAGAACAATGATTATTTAAAAAAAAGATGTAATTTTTGTTTATTAAAGTTTAAATTAACTAAAATCTAGGTAATATAAGAAAATGTTGCATTCGCGAGCAAACTCTTACATCCTGAAAGCTTTGAGCTCTATGATTGGTTGAAAGCTTGTCACTGTTCTTCTATACTCAACGCCATTGGTTGCTTCACGAACGTGAATGTGACGTCATTTGGAAGCGCTGAACTGTAGTTTGTAAAGTTTTGTATGAGGAGCTATGAGCAGCTGATGTCCCCAGGTGAGTTTACACCTCACTACCTGACTTCCTGACACGTTTCAGTCGAATTATCGCTGAAACAGCTTCAGTGAATACATTCCCGCCGTCCGCTCTCAGTAGCAGTCGATAGTTTTTCTACTCGGAAACAAACCTTAGCTTCAAGGGAACAAGCTATCATATTAGCCGCTAGTGATGCTAACACATCTGTAAATTGGACCATTGTAACCTGACTGTGAATGAAAAATAATATTTCTTCTAAGTTGAATAAAAAAAAAACCTCTTAAAAATTGGAGTCTCAACGTCAGCTGGTAACGGTTAGAGCGCTCTCGCTATCCTGTCTGCTATAACCGTTAGAATTAGCACGGTGCTAACTTGCTAACGGTGACAGCGCTGGATGTAAACATTGGCACGCCCACTTTACCTCAGTGCGGGGATTTAGCTTTTTCTGATTTAGTCAGGCGTTGTCACCATTGCAGTAAAGATCCGCAACGAATAAATTGACAGTATAGAATTCAGCTCCACAACTACAGCCTCATGAAATAATCATGCTAATCATGAATGTTATATTAATATACGATCCAAGGGTGGATGCTAGAAATAAAATGTACATTACAGAAAGTAGTTTTCCTTTTTTGCTGTAACAGAACTGTTGTTTATTATTGCAAAATGTAAAGGCTCACTCTGTGCAAAACCTGCCTCTAGCTCTTATTTCTCTCTTGTCAAAGTCAGGGAGCAAATCTCAGAAGAGAAAAACATGATTTGGCTTTTACGAAAGTAATGTGTTATCAGTGCAAAATAGGAATGAAAATGCGGTAAAGTCTTGGCCTTCATGTATTTTAGGAGAAGTTGGCTGCCCTGTTTTAAACTGTAAGTGATCTTTAACTGTATCCAACATACAGCATATTTCTGTTAAAGCTTTTATTTTATTTTATTTTTTTTTTACATTTACTGTTTTCTTGTTGTTCCCAATTATTATTTCTTACCTGAATTGCCAGAAATACACCAAACAAGCAGTGGATCACATAACACTTCTTTAGATTAAATGTTTGAAGACACCTTTTACATCTAAATGTGACCTATGGGTGTTATGTAGGCCATGAGTGGAGTGGAGAGTATATTTGTTTGTGCACCATGTTGTAGTCAAGATACAAATGATTTGGTTTAGACACGGATTGTTTTATTTTGAGAGTCTCTGGGTGTTTTTAGGTAGTTTCCGTGTACGAGTTCCTGTCCTGCTCGATCTGCCTTTTGTACATTGACACGTCACAGCTCTGGAATATAGCAAAATAAGGAGGCTTGCGTATCTGATGCCTCTGGCTCCTACTACAGCATGTTGACTTGAATAGAAACCTATGAAATCAAGTGCTGTAATGGAGTGGAGCTGGACCAGAGACGCACCTGGTGTATTTTGGCAGTTAGTAATGATGTTATTAGAAAAATCTCATGTTTCTCATGAATCTGCTGATTATCGGTGTCAAGCTGCTGCTTTTATACGTCTAATGTGGTAAAAATTTCAGTACAAATAAATCTGGAGTACGTGCACATGGGGCAGCTTTGAAAGTTGTTACATTGTGTTAAAGTTGTAAACATTCCCTCTGTCTCTTTGCTTCTCCAGGATGGATGACATCAATGTTCTACACCACAGATGCCTCCTGAATCTGAGGCGTCGAATCAGAGACATTGGGGATGGGCGTCCAGCGCAGGAGCGATATATGAGGTTGCAGAAGGATGGAGACACACTCAGGTCAGCCTTTTGCATAATCCTCCTCTCCACAGTTATTTTCTCTCTTTAGTTGTCCTACTAAAGGTAAAAATAGCCTAAGAATATAACTTTTAAAAATGTTGTCATGCAAGATTGTTTGGCCAGGGAATCTCTGCAGCACTTCGGTACTTGAATATAATAAACTTTCCTAGATTTGAGCAGTCTGGTCTATTAGAAGTCACCTTTTGTTAACCTGTCATTGCTTCTCTTTAGTTACCAAGGGAACTCTGAGGAGGTGGGTTGCTATGTGGCTGGCCATCCTTTATCAAAGGGAAACTGTTACTTTGAGGTAAGGCTCGTTGATACTCATTCTGTTAGCGTCGGATTGACTCCTGGATGATGTTTTGAGTATCTTTGTTTCTGACGCCTCCCTCCAGCTGTGTTATTTTTGGAACATCTCATTTTCTGGGAGGATGTGAAAAGAAATACGCTGTTGTTCCTTTGCACTGTTTAAAACTGTTCAGGGTGGGGGGGGATTATTCATGATATGATACCACATACCAGCCCTCCTGTGTGTGCTGTGCCCAAGATTGCTTTACCATCCAGCCAGCAATTTTATCCCCTGGAATCCCATCGCTGAAGAGTTTCTCAACTTCATATTATATTCAGAGTGCCCCCATGCAAGCCCGGTTCAACGGTGCAAAACCACTACCTCAAAAATGTCCTTACTGCTCTGGAATGAGGGAGAGGGAGTGGGTTAGGTGATATCTTTGAGCACAGAGATTAGTTCAACGCCGTGTTTTTCTAGCAGACCAACTGACAGCAGGAGAAACTATTGGACATTTGTTTACACAAGTTGTTTTTTTTGACCTGAAATACCAGGAACTTCTTTTCAAGGAACCAAATGGTTCCTGTGGCCTGTTGTTGTCTGCGTTTCCACTGAAACACGATTCCGCCAGACCAGTAGAGGGCAGTAAGACAGAGATGAAAGCTAAAGAAGTTAGCATGGGGGATATTCAGCCTGTGCTGGCTTTAATTGTTCTTTATTTTAATGGAATTTGTTGAACCAACACTTAAAAGGAGAAAAGCTCCAGGGGCAAAGAGAATTCAAAACACCTGAGAGTGAGAGGACAGATTTGAAAGCCATGGCAGATATCGGCTGGTGTTTTAGTTTTAAGAGCGACCCTGTAAACCTGAGACTCTCAGCCAGATGTATCCCTCTCAGGTATCTTTAAATCATTGGATTTTTTGTGGCCGATTCCGATGTTTGACAGAAAAAAAAATCCGATAACCAATTAATCGACTGATTCATTTTAAAACTATATAATAAAAAAAAAATCTTTTTCGGTCCCTTAATGCTGAAAAAACAAAGAACAGAACATTTTACTGTTTTGCAGTTTTCAAGTATTAAAACATGCAGAAAAGCAATAAATTGGCTGATTAAATCGGCTGATAATCGATCAAACTCCTGCCAATTATGATTATTTTAAAAAAGGGCTATAATTGGCCGATATATTGGTCAGGCCCTTGTTTGAACAGCTGTTGTAAACTGGATATCCACTGACACGTTCAGCTGAAGGTCACCAGTTTACAGGGTCACTCTTTAAACTGGAACACCGGGAGCTGACAGAGACACTATCAGGCTCAAAGAAGACCATTGATTAGGAGGTACTAAACCAAGTCCATCACAGCTGGGGGTCAGCTGATTGTGAATAGAGGCTGAAATAAAAGTTCCTGGATCATTTAAAAGTACTACCCCTGGTGCAGGGACTTTCAGAGAGATCGTCTACCCAGGAACTAAATTTAGACTCTGGTTCCTGCTGTTGAAAAGCACCTTGGGTTTGAAAACTGGCCAAGACCAGAACAAGTATGACCAAACGAAAACACTACAGATTGATTTTGACGACATTGGTTTAAAACATTTAAGACATTTCCATAGATGGGGCAGTTAGATGTTGATCAGGACCTATGAATCACTCCAGCACCTTTTTGACTTTTCTCTCTCATGTCTGTCGAAGCCTGCTGACATTTTCTTTCCCAGCCGGGCATCTTTAAACGCAGACTGAGCCCACATCGAATTTGTTTAGTGTTTACTTCACATGTTTTTCAAACTCTGTTGACTCCCCTGTCATCCAGCTCGTTATGTCTTTAAGCCTATCTTCTTATTTTCCTCACTGTTTTTGTCTGTTTCGTTCTTTCTTCTCTAACCTGACTTCTTTCTGCTGTCTGATGTGGTTGGAGCTCGCCCCGAAGGAGTCTGTTATTAGAGCTGCATTGGTAGCAGCAGTCTGTTCTTCACCGTCTTCACCCTACCGTACAGAAATGGTCGACCGTGGAATGCCCTAATTGACCAATCATAATTGAGTATTAAACACAGCTGTGTAGAAACTCTTTGATACACTCTCAGTGAGTGTTCGGGGATTGAGTATCTGGAGATTTACCTCAGGAAAGTTGCAGGAGTTCAGTCATAAATTAGGTGAATTGGGCTGCGGTGTGATATTTACGAGGCAGCTTGTTTGTGGAGGGTGAGCGTCAGAGCAGACCTCGTGACGTGAAGCCGGCATATTTCCTTGTCTAGATTTGTTGGTTTCAGGAGGACAACATCGGGCCACACAGTATCCTGTGAACCTACATCGTTGTGCTGACCTGTGAACAAAGCCAGACAGGACCACAGAGCAGCCTTCGCCAGCTCTTCGTTTAATGAGTCACTTCTGCCTCCCTCAGATTTGTTTTCAGATAAGAAGCACAACTTCAGACATGTTGAAACTTTTCAGATTTAGTTAAGTACAAGTTAAACACATGTTGTGTTGTTATCTTCTGTGAGGTTTCCAGATGTGACATTTATTTTTAAATGTCATTTGACCTCCTGATCTCTCGCCCTCTCCTCTTCCAGATAGCAAAGTTTATATTTAAATGAGAGTCACATTCAGGACTGAATAGATCTCCCTGACATTTAAATAAGTGGATTTCAGCGGTCATTACCTGGAGTTTTATGCTACATTTGTCTCCGCTCTGTGACGCACATGCCGTCAGTTTCCAGATATGTTGAATTTTTTTTGGAGGGTTTATTCAGGTAAAGGTCAGGCCTCCGCCGACGAATGCGTCACCGGTATCCTCGTGTTTCTCTTCGTTCCCCTTTCGCAGGGAATCTGTTTCACCTTTATCATCGCTGCGGCTCATTCCCCGGCTTTCGTCATCCATCTTCTTCAAACGCAGCTGCAGCATTCCTCGTGTTTTAATAGATTTATTTCAGATATTCATGTGAACATAACTTAACGACTCGTCAGGGAGCACACTCCTGCTCCTCCTTAATCTCATTTTTCTTTTTTTTTTGTCTTATTACCCTGACACAAAAAGCTTTACACAGTTTAAATGTGCAAGTGGTAACCTGCCAAGGCTGAGAATTTAGCTCTCTGACAAAGCAGGGGTATAGAGTTTTATCCTTAAAGTACCTGAACTCTGGAAACGTATCGTGCCTGGAATTTTTAGTCAGGGAAAATCGAGGAGTTTGATTTCAGGTGAGTTGATAGTGCAAAAAGGACAAGGGTGCAAAAAGACTTCACTGACCAAAGAGAGGAGCAAAGGCAGCGATGATACTGTAAAATGCAGCACAGAGAAACCAAAGCTGCATAAACAAAAAGCGCCCTGTGAGGACTAGAAATAGTCTGACTTTTATATATTTGTCTGTTCATACTCCGTGGTTTAAAACAAGATTATCAGATCCGATCTTGGATATTTCTAAATGATGTTTCTAGGGTTGCAAAATTCCAGGAATTTTCAAAGTCAGAAACTTCCCACAGGAGTTTTTTAGAGTAAACTGGGAATTCATAATGAGGAATTTAAATGCACACTCACCGGCCATCCCCCACACCAGCACACCACCACCACCAGTCTGAACCGTTGATACAAGGCAGGATGGATCCATGCTTTCATGTTGTTGACGCCAAATTCTGACCCTACCATCTGAATGTCGCAGCAGAAATCGAGACTCATCAGACCAGGCAATGTTTTTCCAATCTTCTGTTGTCCAATTCTGGTGAGCCTGTGTGAATTGTAGCCTCAGTTTCCTGTTCTTAGCTGACAGGAGTGGCATGGTTATCGAGGCCACACTCCCAACATGCACTGTGCATGATACCCACAGCACAAGATCATTAAAGGTACCACCACTGAAAATGACATAGAGTCATGAAAGTTTTGATCAAACATTTCAGAATATTTCCAAACTTCCTGAGCTTAACGTCCCATGGGAAGCCTCTGGAAATTTACTGGAAATTCTTCGCCCCTCTGCGTCCTCAGCTATCTCTCAGTATCTGTGTTTGGGTTGGACAATAAATGACAATAAAGTTTTCTTCTATACAAGATCCAAAGTCCCATTGATGACACTGCGCCAGCTTAAGTTTAGCAAGAGCGAGATCTGTCCGTTCTCTCTGCTGAAAATGTTTTCTGTGATTAATTTAGTAGTGATGGTGGAGACTTGAGCTGAACTGTCAGACAGTCAAAGGAGGAGCACTAGATAGTCTATCAATAAACTGAAGAGCGAGGTTATATTACGGGGCAGACTTCTTCCAAAACACGCATGAGTCTATACTTCATGTTCAGCTCTGTTTGGAGCCAGTAAACACATCACTTTTTAAGTGCTCTGTTTTTCTTAAAGTAGTTATTTGTGTCGGCTTTGGCCGATCCTGAGAACCACAGCGTTCATTTTCCATGTTTTAAAGGCCATGTGAGGACTCTATAGGTGGTCTTTAAATAGTCTCACTTTTTTGTATCTGCCTGTTCATAATCCACGATTAAATGAGATTATCAGCAGCAAAATAGTTTTTTTTTCTTTCTCTCAGGATCTGTAGTCAGGTTGGGCTTTCCCAGGAGAACATGAATCCATTTAAGGCAAGAAGACCAAAAATCTCTGGTGATACAAACCCGGCCGGTTAAGGTTAGAGGCGAGAAGAGAGATCTGTCTTTTCTCTCTGCTGAAAGTCTGTTCAAATCTGAGAGTCTGTCAATAAAATGAGGAGTGAGGTTACATTAGCTCTGATTGGCGAGGTTGGAGTTGGTAGATGAGCTCTGGTAGGACAGAACCACCGGGCTAAACAGATAGTCTGCTCACCTTTAGGACACAAAACTACAAACTGAGTTTACAAAGTTCGATTGTTTTCACCTTTGAAACAACAAATGAAAACATTAAGTAAACAAAGAAAAGTAGAATTTAAAAGAAGATGCAAACGCACGGCTTGGAAAGAGTCATGTCATTACACCAGTGGGTGATAGTGCACATGGGAAACGGAGTCTTCATCCTGGAAAAGCACTACAGATTCTGGCCAAAGGCGTTACTGCGATCATTGTCTACCGGACACGGATCAGTTTGAGTTTAGCTTTTGGAAGTCTGTTAAAAGCTCCTCAGAGTGTCTTGAAGTGATGGTCCAGGCCCCGTCTTATTGTTACGTAAGCACAAAGAGGCTGTGGGCTCAGGGAGGCAGATATTTACTCTGAGGTTTCTTTTTTTCTGAGTGAAGCTTTTCATTGAGGGTTTTGTTTTTCTCAATGATTCACACTGTTTAGAAATAAAACCTTTTTCCTTCTCTTTAGGCCTCACTAAGAAAGTAGATACTACACATGTAGTTACACAAACTTATTGGTGTCACAGTTTCCGTGAAAGAGTTGTCTCTCTCTCTCTCTCTCTGTGTTTGTAGGTGACAATAGTGGACACGGGGGTGAGGGGGACCATCGCTGTGGGCCTGGTGCCTAAATTCTACAGGCTGGACCACCAGCCTGGCTGGCTGCCATACTCTGTAGCTTACCACGCTGACAACGGCAAGTAAGTCAAACCACAGTCAGCTATACTCTACTGTACGGCTTTGGTTTCTTGCATGATTTGACATAATGGATTGTGGCCAGTTTATTCTGCTGCTTCCAGAACACAGCTTCAGCAGTAACAGTAATTCATTCTCCATCGCTCGAACTCTTTCTTTACATTTATAACAGAAAACCTTAAAAACACAGATGCTCCCACAGCTGATGAGTTTAAGAAAGTTGGTGGGTTATTTTTTTGCTGATGTTTCTCCTCATGCAGGAGAAAACAGGCAGAAACTCAGCATCAAAAGTCATTACCATCCCCGGTTTGTACTCTGTGTACTCTGTAGTTTTATTTCTGACAGGATGCATATTAACTACAGCTTAGCCCACACACGTAGGCTCTGCTGCTGTGCCATAACCTCTGATATTCTATACTTTACAAATATAAATTCAGCTTGAGGGTCAATCTCATGCTTTTTTAGAATTACTTAGAGACGTTGGACTCACTTTACCTCACTGAAAGTAAATTACTGGAGCTATAAAGAAGATGTAAAGCTTTGACCCAGTAGATTTTAGGCTGTAATGATATTTATGTTAATTCTTTGCAGGTTGTACAATGGAAACCCTGTGGGACAGCAGTTTGGGCCAAAGTGTGCTCGTGGTGACCGCATCGGCTGCGGAATTCACTCAGAAAACATAGAAGCCGGTTTAACGACGGTCTTTTTTACCAAAAATGGAAAAGAGGTGAAAGTTTTCAACAGTATCACGACCGTTTCATCAGGTGTCGTGTTTTTAACTCTTACGCTCTCACGTTGATGCAGGTGGGCTCAGTGGAGGTTCCCGTGTCCGCAGAGGGGCTCTTCCCCGCGGTGGGGATGCACTCCATGGGGGAGGAGGTGAAGGTTGATCTGCAGGCTGAGTGGTTCCTGGAGGAGGATGAAAGTATGATGATGGTGGACAGCCATGAAGACGACTGGGGCCGGCTGCATGACGTCAGGGTGAGCGGCACGGTAAGGAGTGGATGTTTTCTTCCTTATTGTTAAAACAATTCTTTGACATTTTAGTTATGTGCAGAAAGGGCAGAAAAAGCAGCTCTTTTTCTTTGTTTATCTTTATATGGAGGTTCCAAGGATGTTGCTCTGTTTGCAATTCAGATCACAAGTTTAGAAATCCCCTGTTTGATGTCATGATGCTGCTGAATCATTGCATTTTGTTCAAGCTGACTCACTGAACTCTGAGCGATGCAGGACGACAGCGGGGTGGACTTTAAGCTTTACAAACTGTGCACAGCGACAGAGAAGGGTAGTTAAAAACCCGGAGCACAACGACTCCCTTCTGTTGGTGAAGTAAGTTGAACAACTTTTAAACTAATAGCTGAAATCCTACTGTACTTCCCTCACTGAGGGTTGTTCTCCCGCTGGCTGAGCTGTCAGCAGCCCGGCAGGAGAGACGACCCGCTGAATGTAAGGAATACTCAGACTGATCGATGACGAGGAGTCAGAGTGAGTATTTCAGGTAGAACAGACAGATGTACAAGAGAGCTGAACTCCTCTTTCACTGGGATGAAGCCAAGAATAATATTTCATATAATTCAGATGAGGGAATCATTAGTGGGGTAAAGACTCCATTTCCCATGAGCACCATCACCCACTGTTGTAAACTTGCTGAGGTGTGCATTTGATCTTCTTTTTGAACACTACTTTTCATTGTTCAAGCAACTTTTCCCAAGATGCAAAGCGACTAAAATAATCCTTTTATTTGTTGTTTAAAAGGTGAAAACAATCAAACTTTGTAAAGTCAGTTTGTAGTTTAGTGTCCCGAAGGTGAGCAGACTATATGTTAGCCCGGTGGTTATGTCCTACCAGAGCTCATCTACCAGCTCCAACCTCGCCAATCAGAGCTAACGTAACCTCACTCTTCATTTTATGGACAGACTCTCAGATTTGAACGGACTTAAATGGATTCATGTTCTCCTGGGAAAGTCCAACCTGCCTACAGATCCTGAGAGAAAGAAAAAAATAACCTATTTTGCTGCTGATAATCTCATTTAATCGTGGATTATGATCAGGCAGATACATAAAAGTGAGACTATTTAAAGACCTCCTATAGAGTCCTCACATGGCCTTTAAAACATGGAAAATGAACGCTGTGGTTCCCATGATCGGCCAAAGCCGACACAAATAACTACTGTAAGAAAAACAGAGCACTTAAAAAGTGATGTGTTTACTGGCCCCAAACAGAGCTGAACATGAAGTATAGGCTCATGCGTGTTATGGAAGAAGTCTGCCCCGTAATGTCGGCTAATTAGTAAAGGTTTTCTCAGATGGTGCAATGCATACGTTCTGTCAAATAAGGTAACATGAACTGGTTGCCTTCCCAGCATACATACAGTTTGTTTTCCTAACATATGTCTGATTAAATGGGGCGGATTACAGAGTAGCTTTTCTTCTGCTTGTTCGTCTGCACGGCTGTTGCCAGTCCCCTGTGTTTGTTTTGTACTCGCACAAGATCCTTCAACTGTCTGTTCTTCAGTAAATCCCTCCGTGTTGACAGCTCTGCTTACTGCTCTCCGACCGTCAGGGGAAGCTCTTGACACAATTACTGTAATATTATTTTGTCTAATTCGTTTTGGGTCATCTCAAAAGTGGTTTTTGCAGACAGATTCGTGACATCAGCTCGAGGACTTTTTTTTTTTTTCTGTCAAACACGAGCTCTGTAACAAGATAAACAGCAGAGTCACTGTAAAGAGTCTGTTTTGTTCCCTCTTTGCGGCATCAGGGTTTGGGATTATGCAACAGTTTGGCAGGTTTACCAGCGAGGCTCAGGAACATAATCAGGGTAACACACTTACTTTTTTATCCGCGGTTAAAAGAACAGAAAGATCAGCTGGGAATCCCCGACCTGTCGTACAAAAGGAGGGTGGATGAATCACTAAAAACACATCGAGACACAAGGCACAGGAGAGAAAGTTTTAAAGAGTTGGGATGTTCAGATCCTGAGATCAAGCATCAGTATGTGCGCTAATTGATCGTTGATCCGATCTTCTCATCCGATCATCCACGTTAGCCGTCATTGAGCACAATTAGCCTCATGTCAGTATAACCGAGCGCTCTGAGTTCAACCAACCTCATAAAGTTGATGAAATAATAAAATAAGGTACACTGATGTGGAGCAGCAGCCACACTAAGCTTTATTACAGAACACATGAGCACAACCAGACACTTTACAGCAGTAACATCTGCTTTTCAGCATCCTACGGTAACTTTCCAGGGACATAAAAGGGTTTAAAAAAAACAACAACAAACATGGTACAGTCTGTAAGCTTAGCATTAGCAACTCTGTGTGGAAATTTATCAAACTAAAAGTCAAAATAGTCACAAGTGAAAAACGTCTTTTCATGAGGCGTTCAGTACGACCAAAACGTCCTAAAACAACATGCTGCGTGGTCCTAAGGGAATGTGCTGCTCTGCTGTTTCTGGGCTTTATAAGAGTTGACAAATATCCACAGAGAGAGAGGGAGAGAGAGAGCGAGCGTCCAGTAAGCTCTGAGAAGAAGGTTGGACTCAGGTTTATTCCGTCTCCGTTATCCACAACATGTGAGCTGATTCAAACATGATGTGTTTTGTTTAGGGCTGAACGGTTTTGGAAAATAATCTAATTGCAATTTTTTTGGACTTATATTGCGATTGTGATTTAGCATGTGATTTTTTTTTGGGGGGGGGGGGCGTTTATCCTCTACATTATTCACTAAAACACAAGCAATAAATCATTCTATAGTCTGACCAACAGGACAAAGGATCCTGTCAACATATAAACACTTCTTTCCTTGGTGGTCGGGGTTTTAGCCGTGCAGTTGTCATATGTGGCCTTGTGGTGCTTTCTTAAATGCTGGAACAGGTTTGTAGTGTTGCTCCTTGTTGTAGCTACGGTAACCAAGTCACCTCTTCTGTGTCCTCTCTCGATTCTTCTGCTGAGGCCATTTTTAATGATGTCAACAACAACACAACAAATGGCAAATGGACCAGTACTTATATAGCACTTTTCTAGTCTTACCGACTACTCAAAGCACTTTACACTGCTAGCCTCATTCACCCATCCACACCACATTCACACACTGATGGCCGGTTTTTCAGCTATATCTAACATTCACACGACTAGTGGGAGCTGTGGGAGCAACTTGGGGTTCAGTGTCTTGCTCAAGGACACTTCTGTGACTGCAGAATGTGACTGCAGGAGCTGGAATCGAACCCACAATCTTCTGGTTGAGGGGCGACAACTCTACCTACTGAGCCACAGCCGCCCCAAATCAAAATTTAGTTCTTCTTCGGACATTTTCCCAGTTGGCAAACCAGCTGAAAGGTGCATTACCGCCACCTATTGCATGCATGTCACGTCTGTGTACATGACTGTGTTTGCGATTTGAAAATTTCATTCTATCACTCTACGATGTTAGTTTAAATTTGATTAATTGTACAGCCCTAGTTTCTTTTGACGACAGACGTTTGTCCCGTGTTTCTGCTGAGCCTCGCGTCACTCTGGATTGGTTCCTTTACTTTCCAGTTTGGGATGATTCAGGTTGGTTTAAGTTTCAATAAACAATTTAATGAAAGGAAAAAAAAACACGAGATTGTTGCGTTAGTGTATAATGTTTACATCTGTAGTCTGGCACATCTCGTGAGAGTTGCGTTCAGAGCAGGTTTTCACTCATTTCTCTAGATTTTGCTCACCATCTATGCTGATATATTCTCATCTCTAAAAACCTCTCCTCTTCCTTGGATCTTCATGGTTTGTTACTGAGTCAAGGCATTTTTCGTAAAAACAAAAACAAGAGAGAGTGCAAATCAAGCCCTGAAGAAGAATCGAAATCGGTCTGTTTTCTCTTGTTAATGTTTTTACAAGCGTTTCCTTGTGACTTTGCTTGTTGACAGTTTGCCTGAAGAAGGCCCCGTAGCATCCTTCCCCTCATCCAGTTTTTGGATATCAAGCTATGAAAACTAAATGAAGTAAAGCCAACATCCCTATCATGGTTTTCCGTTGTTTGTCCCTTGGTTTCAGCTCAAAGGTGAAGTGTTTACAGCGGTTTCCTCTGACTGATTTTCAGCCGGTTGTTAGAGGGTTCAGGTTCAGGTTCGGGGTTAGTTTCTCAGAAACTATGATTCAAGTCGTGGGTGTTTTCAGGCCACTCGAGTGGAACCCATTGTTAACAAGTTGCTGTGTCATCAGAGCTATCACGGCGATGATGAACTGTAGCACCTTTGTTCTGAGGTAAGGTGTGAGTTCTCACCCTCCCTCACCTCCAACGTCTTCAAAAAGTAACCGCAAGACTAAAAGCAGGTCTGTCATTGACATAAGAGGGATGGAGGCCCGGCTGTGTGTGTGGGTCCCGTATGTGGTTACGTGATAAACGTGGCTGTCCGCCGCGGTGCAATCATGTGCCACACACACAGTACAGAGCCCATCGTCGTGTCTCCGAGCAGACGGCTCATAAAAGCAGAGAGGGATGATTCAACCAGCAGTCCCGCTCTCCGTCTCCCCTTCTGTTTTTCTGGACCCAGCGGCGGCGATGGCATGAAACCCGCTGGTGCAGCCAAGTGCCTGGCAGTCCACCAGGTTGTAAAAATTCAATAAGTGGAGTAACGGGACTCGCAGGAATCTTTTACTCTCTCTTATGTGGTTGTAGGTTTTCACAGCTGCACAGTCCACTCAGACGTCCAGAAGTTTCACTCCTTTCTCTGTCTATGTTTCCCTCTCATGACTAAGCTACCGTTAGCCTCCAGGCGCGTGATGTGGTCATCACCGTGCAGGTGCCGACACTCGAACTGATAAGCTTTCGAGTACGAACAAGTCCATGTGTAGATAATGAGGACAGAGGAGGGTGTGGGATGAACGTGTGCTTTGTGGAGCAGCAGGGAAACAAAGGAAAAGTGCGGTGAAGATGTTTAGCAGATAGGAGGAGAATTAGAGGGAGGACAGGAGTTTGTTTTCGAGGCTCAAACCTTTGAGTAAGTTTGAGGTAAGATTATGTTTTAGGGGCAGAACATTCTGTCTGCCTGGAGGTGGTCTCACTTAATCTCCTCAATGATTTAGACTTTTAATTTATTTTATTTGTTCTGTGGTTTCAACCGGGAACTTTGACCGTCTCTGTTTGCTTCAACTTTTCCAACTTTGAGTCTCTGAACAAACAGCTCCTCTGTTTTCCTTCTGTATCAGCCCCTCCACCCAATCCTCTCCTGTTTCCTCCCCTCCGTCCTCATCTCCTCTCCTCCACTTTGCTCCTGTTTCCTTTTGTTTTCCTGCTCCTCATCCTCATCTTTAACTTTCTTCACTCCTCTCTTTCTTTTCTTGAATATGATGTTTCTCTGATATCGTCTCTTTTCCTCTCCTCTGTCTCATCTCCTCTTTCTTTCCTGTCTCATCCTTTTCTTGCTTTTCTTCGTCTCCATCCTTGAATCCTTTCCAACACTCCCCTGTACTTTTTCTGATTGGCTGTCATATATTTTTAATGCATTGTGAATTTGCCCGACATTAACTCATGTGGACTTTACCTTTAATTCACCGGTTGAATAGTTTTATTCGTGCTTTCTGTGACAGTTCTAGAGGAGGACTGATGCTCCTTTCTCTGCTCAGGTATAAACACCTGGTTAAAATCAGTCTCATTAGGGCTCTTGTGTTCTGTCCTCACATCCTTTCCTTTTCTAACTGTCTTGTCTCCTCTTCTTCTTTCCTCTGGCTGTCAACTCTTCATCTCTTCTTTCCTCTCCTCTTTTTTGTCCCTTGCATCTCCTCTCTGCATTTTTTACTGTCTTCTCTATTCTTCCTGTTGCATCTCCTCAACCCCATTCTTGTTTTCTTTCCGACCTTAACTCCTCTCCTCTTCTGTCCTTTTTTCTCCTTTTCTTTCTTTTCCTCTTCTCTTCTCTCAACCCCTCTTGTCTCCTATTAACTAATTTTCTCTTCTTTTCTTTCTTTCCTCTCCTCTCCTCCTTTTCTTTTCTTTTCTTTTCTTTTCTTTTCTTTCTCTTCTCCTCTCCTCTCCTTTCTTTTCTTCTCCTTTCTATTCTTTTCTCTTCCCTTCTCTTCTCCTCTCTTTTTCTCTCATTTTGTCTCCTTTCTTCCCATCACATCTTCCCTCGTCTCCTTCTTTTTTCTCTTCTTCTCTCCTCTTCTTTCCTATTGTCTCCTCTTGCCCCCCCCTTCTCTCCTCTCCTCTCCTCTCCTCTCCTCCTCTCTCCTCCTCTCTCCTCCCCTCCTCTCCCCTGCTCTCCTCTCTTCTCCCCTGCTCTCCTCTCCTCTCCTCTCCTCTCCTCTCCTCTCCTCTCCTCTCCCCTGCTCTCCTCTCTTCTCCCCTGCTCTCCTCTCCTCTCCTCTCCTCTCCTCTCCTCTCCTCTCCTCTCCTCTCCTCTCCTCTCTTCTCCCCTGCTCTCCTCTCCTCTCCTCTCCTCTCCTCTCCTCTCCTCTCCTCTCCTCTCCTCTCCTCTCCTCTCCTCTCTCCCCTCCCCTCCCCTCCTCTCCTCCCCTCCCCACCCCTCTCCTCTCCTCTCCTCTCCTCTCCTCTCCTCTCCTCTCCTCTCCTCTCCTCTCCTCTCCTCTCTGACGCTCAGCGTAAACAGTGAAACAGTTTTGGCTGTTTCATAGGTGCTGTGTGTGGCTGCGGGTCTCTCTGATCGTCTGATCGTGGGGAAACAAGGTGACGACAAACAGCAGGAAGATTAATGACTCCTCTGACTGGTATGCTTTTGATAAGACTGTACTGACAGCGTGAAGCCGCAGAATGCTCAGAGGACAGCGGTGATAGTAGTGACTTGTCTACAGTTGAGTTTAGATAGGTGGCTATCTGATCACAGATTTCTGCACACTGTCATCATACCTGCCTCACCCAATACGCCCCTCAGCTTTATTCTGTCCTTTTTGTGCTGCTTTACGATTTCTCCTAACCAAATCTGGTTTCCCTTGGAACCAAAAGTTTGTATAAAAAGAAACTTTTCAGGGAGGTTTTCTGTCTGGCCTACCTCGTTTAATTTTCTTCATCCTTTGTTCCTTTTGGACTTTTTAGCCACTCATCTGAAGGCCATTTGTCTGGGGTGCTGAATATTCAGTCCTCCTTGTTCTTCTAGTCTGCAAACTGAAGTAAAGAGAGTTTTTTCTACTCCTGTGCCCTTGTTGGCTGATGTACAAAAAAAAGTTTCACTGGCAGCTTGATCTGTGATGAAAGCACAAATACGTTTTTATTTAACTTGATCTTATTTAGCTGGGTTAAATCAGAGATCATCCCATCTCTTATTACATTAACTGTAATGCAATCATAAAAAACTCCTGTTTAATCTTTTATTTTAGGATTTAACACTTCAGATAGAAGTTAATCTCTGGGGTGTTTTAAGATCCCAGTCTGTTTACATTGGCCTCTGGTAACAAACCTAAACAAATGCTCTGTTTGACGATGTGTTTGTGGTGTTTAAAGGCAGATGATTAAAGCTCCTGTGAGGAGTTTTTAGCTAGTTATAAAACAGGCAGAAATTAATGCACATGACTTTAAATGTCTGACAAAGGCATCCACATATAGATCGTCTTTTTCCGTAGAGTCATTTTAAATATCTGAAACCACAGGCGGGGGGAGGGTGTCAGTCGAGGTGATGGAGTGTATGCGGCTGAAAACAGCTTTTGTTTACATTTTCCATGGCAAAGATTTTCAGTGAGTCACACATTTGAGTTGAGAATTCATAAAGCATCATTTTCCCCGTCTGTCGGCTCCAGCTCAAGGTCCACTTCATAAAAGTCAAGTGCAAAACTGCTGCTTCTGTTAATAAGCTGTTTGGAATTGGCAGAGAAGATTTGGCAAATCATGCAGAGGTGCAACCCGCAACCCGCAACCCGCTTCATTTAAAAGAGGAATAAACAGGCTTTATGACACTCTAAGATTTATCAACAGAGAAATTTACCTCCTTTTTGTGCTAAGTTTGGATAATAAGCGACATGTACAGCGATACCTCTTACCAAGAAGTGTTGATTCATGACAGAAGCAACACAAATTTAAGAGATTATATCCAGGTTACATCCCAGAGTGAGCGAGCAAAGAGCAGCCTGTGAAGATAAAAGAAGAAAACACTGTAAAGGCTAAACAGCAAAGCTAATGTGTGCCTCAGACTGATTTGACCCTGAAGTCAAATAAAAACAGGAATGTCGAAGTCATATTAACAGACTTTATGTGCAGATATATTATTAATGAGGTCACTCAGAGGAGGTTTGAATATTGTTACTTTGACAGTGAAAGTTTGCACCAATGCTTGTGAACTAGGCGTTTGCCCCTTAAATCAATGGAAAATTGCTTGTTACCAGTTCTGCACAGTGATGCTATTTGCTCAACAGCATAGGTCATGGTGTATTTAACCCTTTGTGCATGTTTCGTTAATTAGACGGTGTTATATTGTTTTGCAGTTGGACAGTCGAAATGAATGTGCAATCCTCGGTAATCTTTTTCTTTGCTGAAAATACTTTACAAGATGTCAGAGGAACTACTTTTGCCACTAAGGCTGTCACTTTTTATTCCAGTTTCGAACATGTGGTGAAAACTCTAATTACCCGTTCGAACGTCGGCTGCATCCTGGAGATGCAAGCCTACATGAGGGAAACCGGCCCGCCTACGTCATTGTGAATCGTCTATTTACATGCAGCACGGTCTGATCAGAGTCAGCAGAGTGAGACACTTCTTTAAAATAACTGTCAAGAAGAGTGGTCAAGGCGATCATGTCTGCGTGCTCGTGCACGAAATGTCCCGTGCCGAAGCACACCTCTCCAAAGTGTGCCAAAGAGGAGAACTGAACAGTGCCTGAACATGGTATACTTGAGTATACCATCAAGCAAAACAAAACTCAAAGTTCTTGACATGATCTTTAAATATATACGTCCAAATGTCTTGTTTCATGATATGAAACATCAAGTTTATCCCAGATTCCTTTGGGGAAATCTGTGAAATAACAAATCAGAGTTATGTAATGTACGGTTCATTATTCGCACTACTGGACGAATAATGAACCTCCTCTTTAACCTCTTTAAAAGTAGAATTTGTGCTGCACCAGATTTTGATTTCGGAAGTGTTCTGGGTTTGGTTCCCAGTACGGGATGTATTTTCCACAAGCGTTTGGAGATCGACTTAAAAAATAAGCTCATTCAGTCTCCTGATCTCTCTCTTTTTTTCATTTGTTACACAACCATTGTGGTACTTTTCATGTCAACAATTGAGTGCAATAGTTGAGCACCTTCCAGAGATGGCTGACTGAAATTATGCCCAGTATCTCCTCTTTCTGTTATGACTTCCTTTTCAAACCTGCTTCCAGTGAAACAGTTTGGAAAACCTATAAACACTTTGGATTTCCAATCTTACTGCTTTACACCTTTCACTGTGTCAGAGGAGAACCTGGTAATAAGAGGTCAGGTATCAGAGGTACTATCCGCTCTTGTATTATTGCCAGTAAAGTAACTGTAATACATTTTTATAGGTTGAAGTAAACAGATCCTAAATAGAGTGCCCTGCAGGACGCAGCACTAAATAAGGTTATAGAAAAACTACGATCACAATGGCTGCTTGAGATTTGTCAAAGCGAAACAGTCACTCTTCAGATAGATTTGATTGATCTGATAGCTTTGTCACTTGTGTAAATTTGATAATCCCTCACAGGTGACCTGACGTCTTGAGTTCTTTCAGATTACATAATCCCATGTATGATATATTATCTCATTTTTCTCTTCCTTTGTCATGACTGTCGGCTAAAGGTGTCTGAGGCAAACACAGCTGGTTTGATAATAATCCACATGAATGCTGTTTTTCTTTCGCCTGCCACCATGCTCGTGCTCTGCTGTTTTTCTTGCGAGTAGACATTTGGCCGGCTCTCCTCTGCGTACGTGCGGCTCAGTGCGAACACGAGCCTCCAATCCTCTGCCTCCTGTTGTCACAGCAGTCGCTGTGCCCACCAACTTAATCCCCTCAGCTGCGGATGAGCGGGCCCATGAGTGAGTGGACGGCACCTGAGTCTGCAGTTATCAGTTTCCCCAAGCGTCCTCGCAGCCCGTCTCTCACCTCCTCTCCAGCTCTTCATGATGCTTGTGTCTCACCTTCGGATACTTTTTTCCCCCCCCATTCCACGGTGCAGAAAAGTTTATTAAATCTCCTCCTCTGCCCTGACTACAAGTTTATCAGTTTCACATTGTGCCTTTCCAAAAGCCAGAGCCAGTTTGGTACCCACGCCCCTCTAAGGTTGCCTGCTTCCTTCCTTCCTTCCTTCCTTCCTTTGGGAACAATAGTCATGAATCCCAACAAGACACTGCTCCTTGAGGAAAGTTCACAACTTTCTCATCTGGAAAGCTTCCGGGTGGAGCAGTGGCACCATCACGGTTGCCACCAGTTCTGTGACCTGAGCAGCGTGAGAACAGAGGAAACTTTAATCAAGAGTGCGTATTGGTATACGAACTGTACAAAGTAAACTCTGCCATGTGCTCACAAATCTAGCCAACAGTGCCGATACTTTTCCTGACCTCTTCTTCCCACTTTGAGTCAACCTCTTTTCGGACGATGGCAACAATCTGGTAAAACAGTAACTTTTTTTTTCCGAGCATCCACATCATCACTGATCGTTTCGTGTTGATAACTGCAGCAGCTTCCCATCAGTGGTACTGCAGATAATAAATGAAGTGTATTAAAAGGTGGTGAAAAGCTCCAGGTGGCCAGTGAGAGATGAGGTGTCACTGAGGAACAGCCGTGTTGATATTTGGTTTGCACATGTTTCAACAGAAGGTTCAGAGGGACGACTGATAGGTGGAACTTTTTAAAGATTATATTTGTTTGTTGATTCACTTGTGGTGGTTGCATAGTGCTTGAATGTTTTTGCTCGTCGCAGAACATATGATCACTTTTAGATGATAAAGACCGTCACCTCCAGGGGTTGGGAAGGTGCTGTCAGGGATGCTGTGCGTCTCCAAGCAAATATGACCTGTTTACTTTTCACCACACTCCATCTCTCACTCTGTCAGGGTTAGATTACTTACAGGAAGCATTTTGATTTTTGTGCATTGTTTTGGAGTGAAGTGCCTCATTGAATTTTTCAGCCTGGATTAAAAAGGTCATGCCTAAAGGGGCGAAATAACTGGAAAACTTGATTAAGTACAACCCCAGCTCCAAAACAATTGGGACACTGTGTAAAAAAATTCTAGAAAATGTTAAGAAAAACAAAATTAAATGGTTTTCAAATCATTTGTTCCAATATTTGATTGAAATTAATGCGAAGACAACATCTGAAATGTTGAAATTTGTTCATTTTATAGGAAATATGTGCTCAATTTTACAACACTTAGCAACAGTTTCTGCGGTATTGAAGGTGAAATGATTCATTCTTGCTTGATACAAGATTTCAGCTGCTTGGCAGTTCAAATTCATTCCTTTGATGCTTCAAATGTTTCAATTGGTGACAAGTCAGGGCTGCACGCAGGCCAGTTTAGCACCTGCACTCTTCTACTACAGAGCCATGCTGTTGTAATTTGTTCAGAGTGTGGTTTGTCACTGTGTTGCTGAAATATGTAAAGTCTTAAAAGATTTGTTAGATACCCATGCTGAGCTGGTGTTGACCTGTGAGCTGATAACAACCTGGATGGTTCTATGGCGTTTAAGAGCGGACAAAACAGCCTCCATGATTTCCAAACAGAGCACAGTTTCCACTTCCCCTCAGTCCATCTTAAATGGGCTCAGGTCCAGAGAAGTCTGGTTTTTCTGGATCATGTTAATATCTGGTTTCTTCGTTGCATGTAAAGAGTCCAATATCCAATCTGATGTAATGGTTGAGGTTTTTTTTTTTTTTTTAATAATTTTATTTTTCTCAGGGACATCAAACATATTACATCATTTCACAAGAGACAGAATGCATATAAGTACATATTGGATGTATACATCAAGAGTAATTGAGACATCCATCTATGTCTCAACAGTATCTTCCTCAGTTAGTATTCTCCCTTAAATTTTAGCTTTTTTATTTTATAGGAACCAAAACATATCAAACATGAACAAAGAATGTCACACTTATCCACCGGATCTAGATTCTCTTACACCACAGGTACCTCAATAGTCAGAAGAAAAAATAAATTCATCAGTTGTTAAACCAAGTCTGGTCTTTGTGAGCCAATAAATTTAACCCACTTTGACCAAAATCACTTACATTTCTCTGACTGCATTTTGATTGAAAAAGTTAGTCTCTCCATAATGTAAATCTCATAAATGATTTCAAACCACTCCTCTTTGCTTGGAGCATTGGGTTGTAACCACTTTCTAGTCAAAGCTTTCTTCCCTGCAATGAGGAATATTCTCATTAGATATTTATCAGCTGTAGTTTGGACAAATCCCTCCATAGTACCTAAAAATAAAGTCTTGACATTAAATGAAATGGGGATTTGAAATATTGTTTCTAAACACTTATGAATGTCTTGCCAGTATAATCTGATTTTAGGACATTCCCAAAATAAATGAAAATGGTTAGCAATATCAAACCCACACAATCTCCAACATTTTGTACCAACATCTTGATGTCTCTTCTGAGCTGGGGGTTGAGGTTTTTTTATTCTTTTATTTTTATTTTTTTGCAGTTTATGGATCCAATGAAAAAACAGGTACATCAACTTACTTTAAGGGTGATATGCGTTATGAGGGTAACAGTGGTGTCTATGATTTGCAGTAAAAACCGTCTTCTCTTCTTGTTCCCAAGACCACTGCTTCACCTGTGACTCTTTTGTAGCATCAACCTGCCTAGTTTCCTGAAGTTATCCTTATGGTCATTGTGCAAGTGACAAAAACAAGATCAACTTAGTTAAAAAGGCTCATATAGACTCTTATAGGTTGATATACTTCTTCCCATTTTAACCTCTTAAAGAATCAGCCTCTCTGGAATGCTTGCTAACATTTTGCGGATTCATCTAATTATTCAGGAGATGTTGCTGCAGGTGTTATTTTACACAACTTTACTGGTGTTTTGTTGCCTCTTTCCCAACTTTTTGGAAGGGTGCTGCAGACATCAAACTTAAAGCAGAAAAAAGGAAAGTAAAAAGTAAAAGGAACGAACATTTGATTTGTTTTCAATCAACACTTTAAACAATATTCCAAGCTTTTGGAGTTTGAGTTGTATATAAAATATTCATTTTCTTTAAATGTTTGATTCCTTTTTTCAGCCTCTTTATCCCATCTGTGTATTTATGTAATAGTTGATTAATGTTTTCGCTCACAGAAATGTGAAACCCAAAAAGCAAAATGTTTTTCAAAGAAAAAGCTCAATGAAGACAGAAGTCATTTTTCTGAGTAATTGTTTCTCAGAGTCGGAAAAGATCAGACGTCAGTCGACAGCTTGGTGAAGAACATGATCTAGGAGAGGTCTCTCTCTGTCAGTCTCACATTTCTTTGAGTTCACCCATTAGGTGTGACAGGAAACTGGCAGGACCGCTCACTGGGCGTTGCATCTGTTTCCCTAGCAGCAGCTTAACAAATCACGGCCTCGCACACCAACATCCCCATTCTCACAATTATCGGAGCAGCTGAGAGCAGCTATCTCAGTGAGGCATGCTGCGCTCAAGGCGACGTCTCTGTCTCTGCCCTCCTGTCTCTCTCCTCCCTCTATTACTCAGCAGTAAAAAGAAAAAAAAAAAGGTGTGACTGAAAGCTCATCACACCCGAAACTCTGTCCTCCTCTCCCAGAAGTCGTGCAGCTGTTCAGGCATGAAAGTGCAGCAGGTTAGAGAGACACAAGAGTATACATGAAAGGGCAGTATTTAACAACAAGGTGGAGGCTAATACTGTTATCCACATGAACAATTAATCAGGGTTGTGTTATAAAGAAACTATGAAGAAATATAGTTTCTGTTCCAGGAAATCTGAAGAGAGTTCTTCGTCTCCATTAGTTTGAAAATGCGTAGCAACAAAGCTCTGCTAAAAGACAACAGGGAGAAGTTTGTATGAACTCTTAACTGGATGAATATTCCACCGTTAGAAAAGTTTGATCTTTAGATCGTAAGCTTTGAGTCTGTTGAGCATTTCAAGTTCAAAGGTGTTGATTAGCATTACAAATCCGAAGTCTCTCGAGATATTTCAAGATTTTAAAGAGCCTGGACAAGAATAAATGCAGCTGGTGGAATAAGAAGACTTGAAAATGATGCAAACCAGTCCTTAAAGTGTCTACTGCTCCTTATACAGTGTGTAATGCTCATATTTTTTGTGTTTCTGAGGGATGGGGATCAAAACCTGGTTTTATTTTGGACCAGGTCCCACAATTTTCAGAAACCAGAAATGTTTGATCTTCCAGCTTTTGCTTTTGAGTCTTGTGGGACCTTGAATGTTCTTCTTGAGTTGAGTCATATAAAAATCAAATTGCTGGTGCACAAACTTGCATCAGTTGTTATGAAATTTAGTCTTATAACAGCCAACAGGTTTTAAACTACTAACGAAGAATCTTGGTGGTCAGGTGCTTGCGGGATGTATGATGAAAGTGCAAAGAAATTCAGAGTTTGGCTTCATTTTACCAAAGCGAGAGATAAAAAGGAAGCTGAATGCAGTTTTTGTTGCAAAATAACTTCTTGCAACAGGAGGAAACAAAACTTCCAAGGCCAAGCACCTCAGTGCGTCGCCTTTAACTGAGATACCTTTGAAAGTCTTTGAGTTGAAAAAACTCAGTCCGCTTCTGTTGCAGTAGAGTTCAGTTATCCCTCTTTCCAACCCCACCACAGTCTCAGAAGAACTTCTTCTAACATGAGTCTGGTTCCGCTCGAGGTTTCTGTCTTTTAAAAAGGATGTTTGTTGACACCTTGCTAAATAAATGTTGCAAACGGAGTTGCAAAATGAGTCAAAATACTCTGTGTCTTTGTTTGACTTCCTGATGAAGGCTTGATGCTAAAATGCTTAGAGATGTGTTTCAAAAGATTACCATGGAACCTTTTCACGGACCTATTTGCTATTTTGGTGCAATGATGACTCCTTTTGACATGACTTGCGTCGAACCGAGAACAAAGATAATATGTCCTGTTCATTTCTAAACCTGATCTTGCTGATTTTTCAACTTTGCAAAAAATATGAGGCTTCTTAGATTTGTTGATGCCAATGGTGTTGTTTCCTCAACGTCTTTATAGTTGGAGAGCTCCATAAAATAACCTACAGCTCTTCTGTTTTTTTTGGTCCCTTAAATCAAATTACGATACTCTCAACTTTTGGATAGATTCTAATAATAATTGATTGAACTGGTTCAATTTATCACCAGCCTTTCAGACTGATATATTTCACAAGTTTTCTGTATCACCAAGCAACAGAGAGTAACAGAGAGATAGATGGTGATAACTGAAACACTTTTTAATACACACCGGTTGAATAACTGTTCCTACAAGGTGTGTCCTTCAAGTGTTTGGCCAGTCAAACACACACATGCACACACAGACTTAACACAAACGTAATTGTGTCCACCCCCACCTTGTCTGTCGTCCTAGCTCTTAAACCTGGAGGAGATTTCTTCAAAATGCATACACTCACAAATGACGTGGTAGAAACTCCGCTCAGCCTGAAAGCTTTGTGGTTGCCTAGTTGCCCACCTACTCACCTGTACCCACCCATCTCCACCTGTATGGATACCTGGGTCCTAACAGGCTGTCTCTCACTATAGGTGAGTGAGGATTGACTGTATCCATCAGGGTGCCCACTCTTTCAGGATGCTCTTGCTAAAGCTAGTTGCATGATGGATTCACTAATTTCTCGAAAACGATGAGGCGAAGATCCTGCCCAAGCTTGATCTGCTGAATCTCACATCCCACTTATCTTGACTTGAACTGGCCTAAGGCCTGGTCGCCTTAATAAGTCAATCAAAGCTGCAACAAAGAAAGTCAAGAGAATTATATAACAGCAGTAAAAAGGTTTACGAAGAAACCCAAGGCTGAGGTATGCCTGATAGGGAATAGTTTGTGCAACATGACGCCCCACCTTGTCTGAGGGCAGTATTATTTATAGCTGCTCTAAATGGCCTGATGAAACGCAGGGTTCAAACACTGTTGCTATAGGAAAGGGAGAGGCACACTTGAATGGTCCCTCCAAAAATACTCTATTACAAAGATGATGCTGAACAAGCTTCTAGATTAGGAACACTTAATTGTTCCAGAGAAGAAATGTGCCTTTAGCGACAGTGCAAAAGAAACACACAGCTTAGTTCAGCTGTATGTAGCGTGCAAAAAAAAAAAAAACACAACACCAAGGTGGCAACCAGAGTTCACAGCAGGCTTTTAACTGAGTTGCCCTGATTGGCCGGTGAAATCAAGAATTCGAGTAACATTTCAGAATTGTGGAAACACTTTCAGAAATCTGATAAGAGAAATCCAGAAAGTGATTAACATTCTAGAATTCTGGTAAGAT
This sequence comes from Labroides dimidiatus, assembly GCA_030710495.1. Taxonomy (NCBI): domain Eukaryota; kingdom Metazoa; phylum Chordata; class Actinopteri; order Labriformes; family Labridae; genus Labroides; species Labroides dimidiatus. Next base: position 3,151,882 of record CM061151.1, on the reverse strand, counting down.
TCTGGTATTATTCAGAATTTTTGTAACATCCCCAAATTCTGTGACCAGTCATATCTGTACCCAGCTTCTCCCAGTAGAAAACCAGAGGGATGCAAACACAGGGAATGGGTCAAAATGTTCTGGAGTCTTTCTCAATGGTTTCTGGTTTCACCTCAGAGTATTTCTGGTGTTGCGTACATTTTGCACACAAAGGAAAGCAATGCGGCTGTGTGTAGCTGGGCAAGCTACTGGGTGAGAGAGGCTGCCATGCTGTTGTTTTGGTATATTTTTACCATCTTGGTTCAGAATACGAACAAAAGCTTTAAAGCACAAACAAAAAATACAGCTGAGGCTAACGCTGGCAGAAGGAAACTCAAAAACAAAGATTTAGCCAAATGAAGCCCAACAATTGCTCTAGATTCAGAGAACCAGATCGATCTGACAGTTGTTTGCTCCAAACCACAATCATGGAGCTGGAGGATCACCACAGTTAGAATACACTGTCTTATTGTGCAAGAGTCTGTGTCCTACTGACTGCCATGGTGTGAGGTAGATCATTTCAGATTTGTTCTGTTACTGTTATTTTCTGTTTACTGTTCCCTTGTGAAGCACTTTAGGCTGCATTCTTGTATATATGAAAAATGCTTCATATATTAAGTTGTGTCGAGTTCAAGGTATCCATACCATTTCGTGGAAATTTCTCCATCACTTGTAAAGACATTTCCCTACAATCCAAAATACACAGATCTATTGGAAGTGCTAGAGGAAATGTCAGAGGATCATCGCAGTGAGTTGGCTCCTTCTTAAAGGATCAGCAAAGCGTTGAGTTGTCGTGTAGACATCCAGTTGACTGAAGTGGTAGACAGATGAGGTGCTACTAGTCGGCTAACAAAGGGGAAGCTTCAGAAAAGACGAATCAATTTCTTGCGTGAAGTGAGTGTGATTGTTGGACTGGTTTTTGAAAGTAATAGATCCAGGGTCTTCAATGCAAACTGAAAAGGTGTGAGGGGAAGGGGTTCAGGAGATCACTCAGTTTGAGGTATTTGAGCTCCCTAAGCGTGGACTCTGCTGTATTATGAAAGCAGGGTCAACTTGGATGATGATTCTCTCATTTTAAGTACAGGGCTGAATGAGTCTCATGGTTTGGGTTTATTGAGCTGTAACTCAAACGGTCTGCATATTAAAGCACTTGAGTTTAAGTAGTATGTATTTTTAATGTATTGGTCTCTGTTTGTCCTCCTCCTCAGCTCTTGGAGTACGTTGGCAAAGGAAAAAGCATCATGGACGTTGGTTTGGCCCAGGCACGCCAGCCGCTCACCACCCGCTGCCACTACTATGAACTGGAGATTGTTGATGCTGGGGAGAAGTGCTACATTGCTCTGGGCCTGGCAAGAAGGGTGAGCTTTCTAAGAAAAGAAAAGCCTCTGACAACTTAACACACACCTACACTCAGCAGAAGACGGCTTTATGGCATTTGGCCTTTCTCACTCATAGCTTTTTCCAAGCTGTCATATATCAGCGAGTGTGGCTCATTGACTTCAGGAGTAGTGGACAGCAGGCCTGTTTTATTCTGCTCTCTGACTGAAGGCAGGTTAATAACATGTGCAAAATGTTCCCCAGGCCCTGGCTTGGAAATGTTGAAAACTTTTCCTATTTGAGAGGAGCAGAAATATCTTGTTATATAAAAACTAGGATTCCCGACATACATTCAAATCTGATTACATGTGGAAAAAATTGACTTTCAACTTTATAAACGACTCACCACTGTCCGTCACAGCTCTCTGTCATTGGCTTTTGTCCCTGGTACTTTCAGTACTTTCTGTCCCCTTCACAAAGTTCAGTCTAGCTTATAGGAGCAGTTCTCAGTGGAGCTTGTGTCCTAAATCAGACACAAACACAAATCTGCGCAACAGATCAGTTCTCCATGACCCTTGCATATCATAAGTGATCTGCAGATGGATGAGAAATGCTCTAGAAGTTGCAGAGTCTCAATCAATCAGTCTTTATTTATGTACAACAAACATTATCCCAAGACGCTTTCCAGAAACTCCAACAGTTCTAGACCTGCTAAATTTATATTATTCACAGATGCACAGCATCAAGACAAATAGTCTGATCTCATCTTAACTCACCATGAGTAGAGACCAGAGTTGGTAGTGTTGCTTTGCAGTGATGATGATGATGATGATGATAATGGTGAGACTGTTATAACTATTGCAGCTGAAGTCGGGCAGGTCCACAACAGCAGAGATCTACAACAATGATTTATTGGAACCAGGATAGATCTATGGTCAGTAGGACTGGGTATCAATCATAAATTTTCGATTCCTGTAGCGATATCGATACCTTCACTTCCACACCAGTTCTTGAACGATACTTTTTTCGATACCAATTTTTTTATCAGTTCTAACAAAAAGAAACTTTCATTACATGTTATGGTACAAATCTTGAGTTTTATTTTCCATCTACATCTAATTTTCTACTCTGAGCAGTTTTTTTTTTTTTTTCAATTTTCTTCTTAAAATAAAAAACAAATAATTCCAGTGCAAAGGAACAGGTGCAAACAAGTGACAGGTCAGTTTATACTGAGTACACTGTAAATGTGTTTAAAAATATAAATGAACTTTCCTTTGTTGATTCTTGATTTTTTCATATTAAAATAAAAACCCTCCTTCTTTATCCGGGTTTTGAACCAACAAATGTGACCTAAAAGAAACAAACGTGATTCATTACTATGCAGTCGTCTGCTCTGGCTGCAGCTTGGAGATCAAAACATGCTTTCACTCCGTCCCAAACTCCAGAAAAGTCGCTAGATTTGTTGTTTTTTTTAAAACAAAAGTCGCTAGAGGGGTCTGGAAGTCACTAAATATAGCGACAAAGTTGCTAAGTTGGCAACACTCTCCTGCATACCGCGACCACGTGTAACGTTACAGCGAATCACCTGCAGCATTATCAGATCAGATCAGGATCACGTGATTAACCCTTTGGGTACCGAAACTTGGCACCGAAAGACAAGGAGTAATTTGATACTCAGTACTACCGAAGCATTTTGGTCGGTGCCATAAATCAACCGAAGTTCGGTACCCAGCCCTAATGGTCACAGCTCTAATGGGTCATATGCAGAGCAGCCAAAATTATTGGCATATTTAAGAGGTTTCAGTTGTTGTTGTTGAATAGGCTGTTAAAATATCCATTAAACGAATTAAATATCTACAAAATCATCATTATGCTCTGTAAACCATAAGGAAGAGCCATCATAAGGAAGTTTAGTCATTTTTCTTATAAAAACAAACATTAGAAATGATGGACTGGCCCCCTCAAAGTCTGGACCTCAACCCCATCCATCAAATTTGGTGGCATTGTAAAATAAAGTGGACGGATCTGTTGAACAGTCTCAAGTCAAAGGAAAGTTGTCTTGATTGCAGAAATTGGGGGATAACGTTAGTGTTGAAGCTCTCAGGAAATATTCTGACTGTGTCAGAGACATGTGCCGCTGTAACTGCTGTAAAAAGGTGAACAAACTAAATATTTAAGTTCAAAGTAGATAAAAACAGAAGGACTCACTTTCATGATCAGAGTTTGGAGGAAAAAAAGGAGAATACTTTCAGATCAGTCGGGTGTTCTAATAATTTTTGCCATTGCTGTGTCAGTGAGATCTTGAAGTACAAATAAATTCTTGCCTACATACACGAGTGGGGACTTCATCTCTAAAACCAAGCAGCAACCTCCAGTCAAAAATATGAAGGCCATGTGGAAGTGTTAAAAACTATAGTTCTTTCAGTGTCCACTTGAGGCTGGCTGCAGAGGCTTCAGAATCTACATGGTTTGGGTCTGAGTAACTAATTTCTCTTTTGGTTATTTACAAAGTTATTAAACTTGCTATTTTTGCCCATATAAAGGCAGGTGGGCTTCCTTTAGCTGTGTGCAAAGAGGCTAAAGGACACCTCTTTACCTCATCTTATCTTGAATGAAGCTGGGTTGAGTTCAGCCTTTCCAATATGGCCGCCACCAAAGATGGGCTTCAGAACTCTGTATCAGATCCAAATGTGTGATGTCACAGAGACTTTGCCCATTTATTCAACATCCTATGATCATAACAGATGAAATTTGGCAGGTATGTTTAGTTACCTGTCCTTTTTCATATCCCTCATGGTTTTTAAAGTTAAAGTAGCAAAAGGAGCAGGCAAGGAGTCTACTCTGTTCTGTAAATTAAGTGATAACTCTCTCTGAAATTTTAGTGATCTCCACCTATTAGTTTCAGCTCTTCTCATGTGGAACCTTCTGGTTAAGTAACACCAAACCTCTCAGGGGATAAAAACAACAAAAATACCCTCCAGGTAGAAATGGAGTTTTTGTTAAGCCGACCTTTCTGGAAGCTAGGATAGTGTAACTATTATCAGCTCTACTTTCCCTCCCATTATCCAGCATCTTAGCCATTCTCTGTAGATCTAATGGCCTACTTTGGGGAGATGAAACACCTCCAAGAGGAAAATACAATTAGAGAAATTTTAACACCTCTCATTTGAGCCCTTATTTCTTTTTCCAAAGAATGCACATGCGGTTCCCATTTCTATGTTCGCACTGCAGCTCTGCAAATGAATGTTACCACGTTGAACTGCTTTGAGAAGTAAGTCAGAGAAACCTGCAGTCTTTGGGGATCAGATACGGCTAAAGTACATGGATAAATGAAGAGAAGGAGTATAAAAAGGGTGTTTTTATCTGTAAAGATGTGCATGTGCTGATGTCTGTTGATGGATTCTCTCACAAAAGCTATTTCCATTACACCTCCCTAATATTATTCTTGTGACTCAGAAATATTTCTTCGACAGTATGGGGTCATGATTTGTGAGTTTTTGAAACGCTGTACGTTCAGCCTCGAAAGTGTTATGAATGTAAAATATTAGTGAGTGCCAAAGCCAAGGCCTGTGGAGTGCAGCCAGCACTGTCTCTCCCAGGGTCAAAACTCTGCTCCTTCTAATAACAAAAATAAAAGATGAAACTTGTACAACATCTTTCAAGGTCTCAGAGGCAGTTTATATAACACAGAGAGAACAGAGGGATGCACAGAAAGCCAGCTATAGATTAAAACAGACAGGGGAGGCTGGGCAGGAGAAAAATATACTATCGCTGCAGGTGTGCACCCCACCGAGAGCTTTTCATATAAGGCATGTCGTTTTGAAGCCATCATCAAACAAATATGAAAGAATTTATTTATTTTTCTGTGAAGAAGAGAAAAAACTTTATCATGTCCATGTCGGAGCAGAGAACCCACTGATGTCGAACTGTTTACTTTCTTTTGACTCAACTTTTGAGGTTTGTGGTGTAGCCAGCTGTTAGCTTTAAACCTCCAATAGCTAACTTCTTACAGATCTGTGTTTGGTCCGTCTTGGCTCCACCATGGCATCAGAGATATTTTGGTCAATAGACTAACTTCCACAGGCTCTGCTTGGTTGTGTTTCTGTTCAGTCTCAGATCCGGCAATCCAGATCCCTTCACAGCAGAATCTGGAAGATTTTTGCTGGATGCCAAAACACAGCGAATGAATCAGCACATGGTAGATTGAGAGGAACAGGAAATCAGGCACAGAATCAACGTTTAACCATCCTGTTGATTTTTAAAATTAGACACTTTGTTTTGACACCAGATTATTTCCCTCAGCGACATCAACGTACCATTATCATTAGGGGCAGAGCCAGATCTGGAGTCAGTAGATGTCGATGTATCTCCTCAAATTAAAAAAAGTTGGTAGCGCCTTCATACATTGTGATTAGTGTACGTTAAGCCACACATTGCATTCACATTTACTGTAAGTCAAAACACGGGCATTTTTCCGTTGGCGTTACGAGCTGATGCATTCAAAGACCAGAGCACACATGAAGGTCTTCTGCTCAGACTTTCAAAGTCTGTCGACATTTTCCTTCACTTCACCGGTCCTTAAATTTCCCTGCCGTTTCTGTGCTATTTCCTCCTCTCTTCTTCTTTTCTTTGCTGGTGAGCGATCATCCAGGGATCTAAAGTTTTGTGCTCTCCAAGTTCATCAAAAGTGATACTAAAAATGTCTGACATGTTGTTTGTTGATTTGTTGTCAAAAGACAGAGGAGAAATCTGCTGAACCAATCAGAATCAAATATTTGAAACAGCTGGTATGCAGATTCTGCTAACAAACATACGCTAAAGCTCAACTTTAGTTAGATCGCTGCCCTTGAGCTGGGATTACGTTTTGGCCATTTGCTCTCCATGGACTGTTTTTCACTCAAATCCTTCAGAAACCGCAGTGGATAATAATACTCTCAACACTTCTGATACCACAGTCGGATCACAGATTTCTCATTCTCATTGCATGATCTGTAAATAGAGAATACAGAGAGAATACACGCACATGCCCTCAGTTAAGTGGATGCAGACGTTGCTCCCACGGGTGAGAAAGAAGTTGAGTGGTGATAACTCCTGTCCCATTACCTCCTCAGAGTTTTCTTCTCCTTTCTTTTTGCATCACTACATTTCTCTCTGCATCTGGAGTTCATTACAAAGACATTAAGTTCAAGTCCAGAAGAGGTGATAAAGCAGCAAATTGAAGGGCTTGGATAATGACTGTTTACTCAACACCAGTCACAAGTTTGTGAGCTGTTTTTTTCATTAATGCCCCCCAGACTGCCAGATTCAGCCGTCTGTCTCTCCCTCCCTCCTTCTGTCTGACTCTCTCTCTCTCTCTCTCTCTCTCTCTCCTCTTTGTTGTTGTTTATGACTTCTGGCACAACTTTGAACTCAGTTTTCTTCACTCCACTGATCCACTCCCTGCCAACTCTCTCTCTCTCATTTCTCGACACAACAGCCTCTCAAAATAAGACATCCAGTTTGAGGTATTAATCTTGTGATGAGAATATCGGTCAGTCATTCGTAACAATATTGGATTCATCACTTAAAAATTTGATGCTGACATTAATGATCTCCAGATGGCGGAGCTTACTTTGCACGGATGAAGAAACTTTCCCATCAGTTGATGAAGTTTTAACAGCGTTGGGGTCACTGGATTGATTTTAAAAGGTTGTGAACAAGTCTTAAAATCTGTTCTTGTATCTTTACACCCCGTTGTTTTTTTTTTTCAGTAAAGTACCTTGCTGTTGTAAATTAATCAATCATTTTTTACTCATAAAACTCCAAATCAGTACAAAAAATATCTTAGACACTTTCTAGGAGGAGCTGATCCAGAATGTTTTCTGTGTTCTCCAAGTTAGACCAGGCACTTTCAGTATCTTATAGTACATGTTCCAAACATGTTGTGATGTTTAAAGAAGACAAACGGATGATGGATGTAGTGGACACTAGGGCTGCCACATACGATTATTTTGATAATCGACTAGTCACCGATTATTTTTTTGTGATTAGTCGACTATTCGGATCATACATAAATTGCAGCTTATTGCACCAGCATACAGCTAACATCATTAGCTTCCAGCTTCAAGAGTTTAAGGTATGTACTAACTAAAAATGAAGACCGTTAATATCATAGTTCATTCAGCTTTTAATGAACTTTGCAGCTTGTAGCAGCATTTCTGACATTTTTTTAATGTACCAATTTTCTATTCAAACATGACATCGCTATTAAGTAGGTAGCTCCCTGTTGACGTTAATGTTAGCAGCCAACTAGCCAATTAGCTTACCGAGATTGTCATTCTTCATCAGAAAATAAATCAGCCACGGCGTGCTGTCTTTCCAGATGCTCGTGCATCGCCGTCGTACTGTCATGGAAGGCCATTTCTGCTTTGCAGATTTTGCATTGCACACTTTTCTCCTTTATTTTGGAAAAATGCTCCCAAACTTTCGAGCTCTTTTGCCGGCTAGCCATGATACTGTTGAGCATAACTTTTTCCAGTGACATCACGGGTTACCCCGGTTACCACTTCTGCGCGTATGCGTCAAGGACAGAACGGCAGACGAGACAGGTGAAAGTACAGCGGCAGTTTAAAGGGAAAAATAAAGTTTAAAAAAGTTGATCATTAAATAAGTCACCGACGATTTTGATCGTCAGCGTCATCGTGACTAGTCGACTAATCTTGGCAGCCCTAGTGGACCCATAATGTAGTTGATGTACGATCAGGTGAAGCCTTTAGCTTTGGAAATACAACTTTAGCTGCGAGTCTGCCGTGGTGATCCACTTACTTTTCCTCTACTGTGAGGCTGTTAAATTGTGTGAAGTCTCAACAGTTGCTGTTTATCTTTCAACATTTGTCTTTTTACTCTCCTAAGATAGTTTTTTGGCTAATTTTCTTTTTTTTTTGTCTCTTAAGTTATAGCTGCAGCCTTAGTCTATGGTTCACACATGAGCGAAAACATGGCGTTATTTCTCAGTTTCAGTTTCCCCAACTCTGTCAGCCTCAGGAGCACTCTGTGACATCATCTTCAGGTGCATGTTAAATGTTATACTTTGTAAACATGAGAATGTTGACATTGTCATTGATAGCACGCTTGACTCAAAGCACATCCGTCTCAAAGAGCTTCTAGTATGTTGCTCTTTTTATTGAAAGACCAAAGATTGTCCCATTTAACTGGACTTTGCTTCAGCCTGGTCAAAATCCCACATCAGGAGCGTCAGGTAGGGCAGAAGTTGAGTTTTAATACGCTGTCATGAAATTAGCTGGTTTAAAAAAGGTGGAAGTACATTTTTGTATCCCTATAGCCACAGTTGCCAGTTTCCTGTCCAAGAGGAAAGTCGGAGGAATTCCTGCTATGTGATAAGTGTGGATGCTTTGTGTGTAAGGTAAATGTGTTGTTTTTATGTTGGTAATCTCAGATCTGTTTTGACCCCACTGCAAGTCTCAGACCTGGCATGACCTGCCGCTTCCTCCTTCATTCCTGTGTGCAGATAAGAGTCGCCATGGATGTACAGCATGCATACGCTTGGTTGTATCGCTGTTGTTTTTTTATCCGGTACACACAGCGGTTGCTAGGCTTGGGGACAAAGAGAGATCTAGGCTAAGTTATGTGGAAGTGAGGGCAGGGGGTGTAGAGGTGGGGAGGGTAGAAAGTTAGAGGGTAGAAGGAACAGAGAAAAAGCTTTTCAAATTATTAAAACATGAAAAAAAAGGAAAATCATGATCTGAGTAACAAACAAATGCCTTAAAAACCTCACTCCTTAAAACTTAAAATATTAGCAACGTTTGATTCTGAAGACAAAACTCTTAGTAGAGTCATGCTATTTGGGAGAAACCATCTCGAGTGAAGGGTTTAAGGAGAGCCTGTTGTCTTATCTTTACTAAACCTATTATTCTGTGTGTATTTAAAGAGGGGGCATCCTGTGTTTCCGTATTTTAAACAGGGATATAAAGATGCCGTAGAAATCCCTGAATATCTCTGTAAAGCTATCAAAATGCAAAAAAATCACATAAGATCAGCATGAGACTTGATGAAATGATGAGGTCATCACACGAGGATCTCCTGACTGGCTCACAACACCTTGGGGGGACGTCAAGAGGGCTGGCCAATCAGAGGGAAGGAGGTTTGTTGTTGGAAGCCATCATGTAAAGTCACTACGGGGGAGCTCGAGGTACAGAATGGAAACGTTCTTGTCCTGATGAGCGTTACACACTCCTCAGGCACCACACTGTTGTTATTTGTTACACAATGATTCACCTAAAACCAGTTATTGGGAGCTAACTGGTTTTGGTGCAGTGACTGGTAAACTTGTTGATTCCACGTACGGTGGGTAAGACGGTTTCAGGGTTCAGACTGGTAGCAGATCAGGACTTGAGGTACCATTATATCATCCCTGAGTGTCTGCATGGAGCTAATGGTCTTCACAGCTTGCCTTTTATGACTGTACAGACTTTCTGTACATGTTCTAAAATACAGTCATAAAGTCACACGAAGACAAACAGTATGTACTCTCACACTCGTGAAATTAAACAGCGCAGTAGACCTGACGGCTGGGTTTCCTCTGTCCTGGTTTGCTCCGGGGCCAGCTTATGAGAACAGCTCTCTTCCTATTCCTCTTCCTCTTCCTCCTCTGATGCAGCAGTCTTGCGAACCATATTTAACTGCTGCTTCCGTCAAACTTTTTATTGTGAAAGGGTCTTTCAGGATAAAACAAAGGCAAGGTCACTGTGCCACTGAAAGCTGAGGAACATGTAGAACATCCAGCACATCAACAATGTACAAGGTGTTCCTTTTGTGTAATGGTTTTCAGCTGTGGGAGGCAGCTTTGTTCAAGGAAAAAGCTCTAAAAACAAAATTACCACTCAGCAGCACCAAACAGCACACGGATACAGCCTGGAACCAAATATCCAGTGTTTGTGTTTTCAGAAGTCTCAGTACTGTGATGACACTGCAGGATTCAAAAAAAAAAGAAAAGAAGTCATCTTAAAAATCTTTACACTAACAAAAAGATACTTCACATCCTTATTGCTAAAACAACATGGGAATAAGTCAGAGCACTGTAAGTTGAGATACTGATTTTCACAAGATATAACTCCAAATCATCCAAATTACAAGAGGCTTGAAATATTTCACATTACCTCCAAAACTTGTAAACATGTGATACATTGAATATTGAAAAACATAACTTTCCAATGATATTCCGATTGTATTTTAGCTGCACCCGTAAGGAGCCAATCAGACGTCCTCAGTTGGTTTGTTTACTTCAATTTTAAAGCCTCAGTTTTTCCAATCAGCCCATCATCATCTAGTAACACATAACGGGTCACCCTGGAAGCCAGTTTCCAATCAGATGTAGCCACACCATATGGCAGTCTCTGCATTAATGTCAGCTTTACTCTTTCGGGGACATGGTTTAATAAAATTGTCTAATGCTTTGGTTGTGGGGGCTTTGAAACAAGCATTTGAAACTGTAAGGTCATGTGGAAATTGTTTAAGTCATGGGCTCTAATAAAACTGGACCTCCTCATCAGCCAGTGGAGTTGCCAATTGTAGAAATGCTGCTTTTCCTTTTAAATCCTTGAGGTTTTATGTACTTCTTTTTATTATTTATTGTCTGTGATCTCGATTTAAGGCTGGAAACATACTTTTTCTTCCGACCTCCCAAAAGAACAGTTATTTTCAGTCTAAATCCTTGACTTCCTTGGAGACAGGAGAAAAACAGCTGTGAAGAAAGGATTTTGGGGTGGGGGGGAGATAGGCAGGAACCAATCAGCAACCTCTGGTCTATGCTGAAGTGCTAAAAACTGCAGTTTGGTGAGCAGAAACATTGAAAAACAACGTACACACCAAGACAAAAAAAGCTGATTTTTACAGCAAAAATCAACATTTATACCGCCTGGTTCCCTTTTTTGGCTCATTTCTCTATCAGCACACACTGTACAGTTGTTTTTTAAGTTATTAAACTAACAAGTTTTGCCCATATAAGGGCAGGACTGATTCCACTAACAGGTGGGCACTCTTTAGCTGTCTGTGAAGAGGCCGAAGTCCCACCACTTTACCTCATCCGAACTAGAATGAAGATAGATTGAGTTCAAGATTTCCAATATGGCGCCCACCACAGATGGGCTTTAAACTCTGTATCAGAAACAAACAGGTGACATCAAGGAGAACACATCCATAGATTATACAGCTTATGGTTAAAACGTGATTCAAACTGTTTGGTTGATTCAAAATTGTTTCGTCGAATGAGTTGTAGGTTCCAATAAAACTAGACCTCTTCTTTTTTCAGTGAGTGGCGTTGACCCAAGCGGGCTAATAGTAAACATACAGGTTGTAGGTACTACCTGAAATTGGCTTTAAATGCCAACAAGCTTCATTCACTTCTTTTGTTATTTATTGTCTCTGATCTTGATTTAAGACTGGAATATATTGCTTTTTCATCGCTGACCCAAACCCCCTCCCCAAGGAGCAGTAATTTTAGCTTTATATGCTAACATCCTTCAACGATTTTTTTTTCTTTTCTTTATCATATTATCGATAGTGGAAAACCTGTGAAGTCTTGCAGTTATCCACAACAATTTATTTACGTAGCAATGGGAGGAAGTTGCAATCAAATTGTGCTCATGTTGCTGTATTTAAAGCTTCCCAAATTTGAGAAAGAAATGTATCGTCAGGGCCACTTGAGGGCAAAATCAGCCTAATATCAATCACTCTTTATTTACCCTGCTCATTATCAGAACACATGGTATCTAATGACACTTGTGAAATTGAGCAGCTCTGGCTCAGCGCTGCACAGCTAAGCCAAATGTAACATGTGTAGCCTGCCAACTGTCAACTTTTCCACCTCTCCATAACAATAACAGAACAAACCTATTAATATTAGTTTAATGTGTTTGTATCAGGCGAGCCCTTGCATCCATTAGGAGTGATGAACATGCCCAAACACAGGCTGCTGTTCTCCTCATCTCCAGATCGTCAGCTAATGTCAGACAGTTGCAGATATCGCGTGGGGAGCTGGAGGTTTTAGCCCGATGACATGAGGTTAAAAAAACAAACCTGCATTAGTTCACAACACCGTCTGTGCCCAACCCGTATAGGTGAGGTTGTGTGGGCACGTACGAACAGAAACACACGACTTTCCATCCTTAACTGCACTTTCCAAACACACCCAAACGCTCACATCTGTGGTAAATCATGACTTTAGATATATTTTTAGACAGCTCCGAGATATTCCAGGGTGATACCTGCTGCAGATGATGCTTATCTGCTTCCACATGGTTCCCTGCTCGGCCCGCAGCTTCTGACTTGTTTACTCTGCCACCGTGTGGAAATGCAGGCAGCTCTGATGACACCCGAGTAGAAGCTGTGGATCAGATATTGCAGCCCCCTCATGCTGTGGACACAAACTTCAGTGTTTATTGTTGTAAGAGCAGCGTGCATGTTACACTCCTGCAGGTCAACATGAGAAGTGACCACGTTTTAAAGGTTTACTGCTTAACACGGCGTCCTCCTTCTCAAATGCATAACTTTGTGTTGATAGAGGAGGGATGAATGTATGATTTAGCGGCGCCACCGCCAATTGGGAAACAAAAATCACAGCATTAAATGTTATAATTTCTAAACCACAAAAGCTTACAATGTTTCTTTTATGAAAAGGGAAGCCAAGTCCCACAAAACAATACAATATTATCTGTTTTATAGAATCTATGGATAGATTTGAGCTCTAACTCGATGAAGAAATAATACTTAGAAGAGTCAAAGGATTAAAAATTTTTTTTTTCAAATAGTTCATGTGACTTGAAAAAGAAAAAAAGTTTTCCTGCCAAAATTCACCAGATGCATCTCTGCGCCATCACTGCAAAGGTTTCCATTCAAGTTTCAACTCACACTGGATCTGCTCCATTGTGGTCCGGCTGCAGCAGATTGTAGCAAATGGCAACAATCCTATTTTAGCCGGATTCTGGAGCCGTGACGCGTCAATTCACCAGAAAAAGCAGGTTAAGCGGGAAAAGGACGAGAGCAAGGGATGCAGCAGAAAGTGGGGCGCTGTCCGCAGTCAATGGCGAGCTCCAACACCTGAAGACGCAAGTCGATCGACGTACAGCGCAAGCAAAGGCCCTCTCCCTCTTTGCCAAGGTCTTTGTAATCATGTCACAGCATTAACAGCAGTTTGAGATGTAAAAACTATCCCTTGAAACAATACAGACCTTTACCACTGCTGTTTACAAACTTGATACCAGAAGTCTTGGCCCTTCTTTACTTTGATTGGTCCGTATTCAAAAACTCACACTGCAAGGTAGAAGTCACTGAGTGCTGTACAAAGACAAAAACATCAAACTGGTGTCTGCCGGATTCTGTTGGATTTTATCTTCCCTTTGGACAAAAAGTAACATTGACAAATATGACCCCAAATTGCTCTCTTTTTGTGAGTTGCAGTGACCCCTGTGGCTGGAATCAGTAGTGCTTTTCTCAGCTACACGCTCCCTTTTCCATCAGCACCATCACCCAGCGTCAATAAGATGAGACTCTTATCAAGGAGTGCATTTGTTTTGGAGAGGGAATCTCCTTCCGATAGGGAAGGAGCATCTAGAAATAACCAGTTTTGGATCTGATAAGTTAATTTTAAATCTTGGATTAAGAACAGGAAAATAGTGCAGTCCGTACCTTAGGTCACACATTTGAATAATCACGACCATTAAACGTTAGTTTTGTACGCAAACATAAAAAGAGGCTGAAAGTTTTGGTATGATGTTTCTTTTTCATATCCTTGAAAGAAAAGGTATCTCACTGTCAGTTTTTTTCCAATAACATGCAGCCACCATGCTGCACACCGAAGAGATGTTTTGAATTAGAGATGATGGACACAACAATTACGGAGAAGACAGCTATGAAAACAGGCATTTAACAGTTGATCCATTTATCAGACACAAGTCTGCGGTTTACATTAAGGCTCTGCAAATCCACTCATTATTTCTGTAGCCATTCCTAATGTTCATCCTCAAAAAGTCTGATCAGAACGGTGCCTGTGGGTCATCAATCAGGGAGCAAAACACTCAGACGTTCCTGCTCTCTGTATGGAGATGCTGCCCACATGCCAGTCAGCCAGAGGAATCCTCGGGTTGTGGTCGAGACGAGGGGGGAAGAGGAGCAGACTTGGCGGATCAAGGGGTTTTCAGGCTTGGAGCAGTAGCTGCATTCCTCCATGTCTCTCTGTCTTCCTCTGCTGATGTCTCACTCTATCCTCATCCCTCTCTCCTGCTTGATTTTTCCCCATCTATCTCCATTTCCTGTTCCTGGAGCCGTGATGGGGTTGTCAGACAAGACTGAGGACGTTTCCCTCATGTCGTGTCCTCAGATGCTGCTCTCCTTCTGTCTCTCCGCAGTGTCCTTATTAGATATTTTTCCAATCCATACAAGTGTTAACAGTAATGATAGCTTTTGATGCTAATCTGTTTTTGAGGAGTGTGTTGGCTCTTTAGTCCGTGCAGCAGTGGTGAGTGGCTGAGCTTTCATTTTGCACCAAGAGTATTTCCCACTTTCCAAAGGCTGCACACTTTTACCTTTCTTTGACGTGTTTCTGATCATTTTTTTAAAGCATTGGGCCTGATTCAGTGCAGAATTACACGACTTTTGCAAATGAGCCAAAAAGAAAATGTTCCACCAACAGAGCCGCAGTACTAACAGCCTCACTGTACCTCAGTGTTATTTGCATACATTCAAACGAGCCATTACACATTCAGGCCCTAATTTACGCAGATGAGCTTAATAACTTTGACAGACATCTTATTTTAATAATCAGGAGTTAAACCAGTCTGTAGCTGTCTGAGGGTAAACTCCTGCTCATTTGAGCTGTGAAAGTTTGCACCATTGATTTTTTTTAAGTTTATTTTCAATCTGACCGCTGAATTTTGTTAGCTTATTTCAGGAAGTCAACGAAACACAACGTTTGTCTCATCTGTCATGATTCAACTCCAGTGACAGGAGCTTCAACTTTCAGCTTATTAAATTAAGATGGATAGAATTTAGTTCCGTCTAATCCGTCAGGATTAGAGCACACAGCGCAGATCTACGTAGCACAGGGTGGAGATGCTGACAGCTCGTTTTCAGTCCGTGCAAAGCAGGAACTTTGTGGGTGTGGATTAGACCTTGAGACAGAGCAGAGACAATTCTTGGTGCAATTAGCATCTTCAATCCATTCTTTTGACTTTAGGGAACACGTTAATAAAAATGTACTTTTTGTCTCCTCATACTTGGGGGGTGTCACTTTAGAAAAAAAAATTCACATCATAATAATTTCAGAAGAATTTCCACATTATTTATGAGATATTGTTTAATGCTAGCTTTTCATTTTGGAAATTTTCCTCCGTTTTTTCAGGGAATTTTTTTTTCCTATGCCCATAACTTCAGCCTCTTTTTGTAGAAAAGAGGGAAGTTATTTTTGTTTGTTTAATAGAAACTTGAAGCTGCGCAATATTTTACGCTGATGTATGAGATTTGGTGTTACCCCCACCTGCAACTTTGCAAGTGTGAGCTGCTGTTTGTCCGTATTATCTTCATGAAGAAAGTGAACAATGGTTTGACTTTTTAAGAATTGGAACGAAAGCATGTGGCGAAGTTTTGCTACAGAACTGTGGTATTGGTTAAGTGGTGCACCCTTTGTATGTACGAACTGCAACAAATTGTAGAGAACAAAAAACCTACGATCACGACAAAAAAAAAAGTGTTCAGCAGAAGTAGCTCTGAAGAGACACAATAGGAGTAAAATATCATTAACCTCCTCCTCCTCGTTGTCTCTCAACCGGGAAAGGTGAAGCTCCAAAAGACCGATACAATCTGTGGTAATTATATCTGAGTCATTCCCCAATCTTATCCCAGAGTTGGCCCATTGCTTATTTTTGTTGGCATGGTGACACCTGGAGAAAGACTCACACACTGTACATGCAGACAGATGAAGAGAGAGAGAGAACACATCCTCACTCCTGAGAGGAGAAGCAGATACTGACAGATATCCAAAACACACTCAGGTGTACGTTAACTGGTGAAGGGATACAGTAATCTGCTTTGGAGCGCTGGTTGTCAAAACACAGATCACTTGGCGACTCTTTAACCTGCTACTGGATTTCAGACGTGTTAACAGAGTGGAGCTTTGATTTCTGAGTGATCTGCTCAGAGCTTGAAATTTATGTACTTTAATTTCGGTCTCTTATTCAATCATTTTAAGGATCAGTGAATTTATTTACTGACGGCTGGGCATTACTCACAAGCTAAGAGCAGGGTCATGTCTTCCCTCACTCTCTACTCTTTTTATTTCCTGTTCTCTTCAGCTGTCAAATCCAATAAAGGCAAAAACGCCCCAAAATCTGCAGCTGGAGAATAAAATCCTAGAAATGTCAAAGAATGAAAAACCTCATCCCTTTTCTTCCTCTGATTACTTCCTCTCATTAAAACTGTTACATAACTATTTGGAGGATCTCTCAACTTCATTTGCAAATCACATTATTCTCTAGAAAGACTCACAGAAGTGAACCAGGGTTTTTTTTTTTTTTTTTTCGATGTGCGAGTGGATTTCATAATCAAATCTAACATTTTAGCACAATTTGGTGCTTTTAATGATCAGGTGAAAAGCTGGTTTAAACGTGACTGTTTGTGTCTTTGCAGGATTACCCCAAGAACAGACACCCGGGATGGAGCAGGGGATCAGTCGCGTATCATGCAGGTGAGATTTCAGACCTTCTTCTTTCTTACTGGTTTGTCTTTGTGGTCAATTTTTTTGTTGTTGTTTAATGCACAGTTTTATTTCTAGAAACTTTACATGTTAGGGATGATGTATGTGACAGGGTGAGCAGGAACAGCACAGGGATTTTGTCTCACTTTCTGATCGTCTGCATCTTGGATTCAGGAAATGTTTCAAACAGGGAATTGCGTTAAACATGGAGAGCAGATAATCTTAGAAACGGTGAGCTTTAACTTTTATGCACTCTTATTCGCACCATTAATATTTGTGTTTTGTTTTTCTCATACTTCAAATCCAAGGTTAACAGTTGAATCCCACGTCTCATAACTTAAACATTCAGGCCTGATGGAAATGTTTCACCGCTCTGTTTCAAACTTTGTGTGAAATGCAGAGACTTTTTTTCCACACCTCAGAGTCCGCAGATCCCCTCACTCTGATTTTAAACCTTGAATCTTCTACCTGACTGTATCAGCCATCGCCTATTGTTTGGCTGTCAGTGGGCGTCCTCACAATCTTCTTTTCCAAGGTATTCTCTTCCTCGGAAAGGAAGCTGTGTATTTATTTACTCAGTGCGTTTGGAATTCCCTCTGAATGAAATAAATAAATCTGATCTACTTCCTCTACAGCATCTCTGTGCTGCCTTTCAGATGGGAACATCACAGGGCTCCGTCTCTGCAGGATGTTAAGGTGCCTGGCATAAAAACAGAGATCGAGGAGGATTGCCAAGAGATAAAAGAGACAGTGGCAGCTTCAGAAAAAGGAGAAGGATCGTATCTCCCTCGCTCCTTCTCTCAGTTTTTCCGTGGGAGTTTGATTATCGCTCTAAGCAATGAACCAAAAAACACAAGACACAAAAAACTGAGTTTAGATATCTTTATCGTCCTTTGAGTCCACCTACTCACACGTTTGTTTGTGACGACAGGCTTGTGAACATTATCCATACAGGCATCTACAAAAGCTCCCTGTGCAGGCTTCATCCCCCCTCGCTATCAGTGCGAAGAGATTAGCTATCAAACTCTGCTGCTGTGATATAAGCATGGCGGCAGAGAGGTAGGTGGTTGTTATTACAGCATACGAGCAGCAGTAGGTATCCAGCTCTTAATCTCAGGATCGCCTGTCACAGCTAACATCTTGTTAGTCTTATCTGCTGGCATTATTTTGGTCTGAAGCATCCCATTGTTGAAGGATGTCAGCTGCTCTCCTTCCAGTTAATTCACACGCCATGTACGTCGCTTTCTGCAGGGGTTTTTCCACTGTCAGTAAACTATTGATGTTGTTAGCAACCTCATCAGGTGCTTTTTGATCACTTTCATTAATGTAAAAAGTTTTGGAGTAGCCACTAGCATTAACTATTACTACTAACATTAGCAAAAAGCCGGCTAACTAATGTTTACATTAGCTGTTAAGTTAGCTAAATAATGCTAATTCCAATGCAAAATGAGGCATAGGGTTAGTTACATGACACATTTTTTATGTGAGAAGTTAAGACTACTTCTATTAGCTAAAACTGAGCTAGATCATGCTAATTACAATGCACTAAATGAGAAATTATCTTAAGTGATAGTTAAATAACACTTTTGATGGTGTGATATGTATCGGATTATTTCTTAGAGTTAGCTGCATGCTAACACTAGCAAAAAACAAGCTATGTTATGTTAATCCTAGTGAACTGAATGAGAAAAAAGGTCAAGGGATCATTAAATGACCCCCTCTTTTTCCAATATGATAAGTTTTAGAGTACACCTTATAATTAGCTACAAGCTAACACTCTCTAAAATTCAGCTAAAGTATGCTAATTATAATGCATTTAATGTGAGATAAGAACTGGGGTCTGTTAAAAAAAAACTTTTTAAATCGGAGCATTTTTGGTGTATGTCTTTCAATAAGCTACATGCTAATATTAGCGAAGAAGCAAGTTACACTGTACTAAATTTAATGCATTGAATTTGAATTATGTGAGAAGTTTAAGAGTATTTCTAAAAGTTAGCTACAGGCTTACATTACATGCTATGTTATGTTTATTTTAATGCATGTTAATCCACATGCTAGTATCGGCCAAAAAAGCTTAAGTATGCTTATTCAAGGAGAGATAAAGCCTAACATAAGTTAAAAGACATTTTAAATACAAGAATTGAAGTATTTCTAACAGTTCACTCAATGCAAACATTAGCTAAAAACAAGCTATGTTCTTGTCATTTTAATGCACTTAATGAAAAAATAATGCCTTGAGGTAGTTCGAGGACACTTTTTTTTAAACTGGAGCAGTACTGAAATATCTCTTGTGAATTAGCTGCACGCTAACATGAGCTACAACTAGCTAGATTGTGCTAATTTCTGTGTGTTAAATTAGGTAATGGGCCTAGGGTTCCAAGGACTTGTTATTCAGTAATATTATGTGGTTAAGCAACACGAAAAGTTTTTTTGATCAGAATGCCTTAACAGTTCTGTTCCTTGAATCTTAGCATAAGCAACATGCAAATGTTCAATGAATGCTCAAATTGTGTAAATTTCAATACATTAAATAAGAAATAAAACAAAGGCTTTGTTAAATGACACTATTGTTATGTTAGAAGGTTATTTTTAGCATTTCTTACAGTTAGCAATATGCTAACATTAGCTAAAAAAACTGAGCTCAACCCTGCATTAAATTAGAATTAAAGCTTAGGGGTAGTAAAGGACATTATTTGCTGAAATGATGTAAGAACTTACTACCAAAAGTGTTTTGATTATTTTTATGAATAAAGAATGCATTGAGAGTTTTTTGCATGAAACTTACCCTTAGCAAAATGCTAATTATTTTTAAAAATACAAAAAAACAACAAAAAAAACAAGCTAGATCATGCTATATGTAATGCAGTATGGCTAAGCTTAGTGAAAGAATTTATTGTACCATCAAATGATAAAGTCAAGCGCCATCAAAAGTGATTTTGATCATTTCTAAAAATGTTAGAAAGCTTTGACGGCCCTGTGTCTTGTACATCCCAGTTTTGGTATTGCAGATAAAATTGTTTGACTTTATTTTTAACCTAAGGTTTATTCACTTTCCTCCAACTGACCTCCAGATATTTCAAAACACATTTTCTTGTTCACTCTGCACATTCCTTCCATGTTTCCAAATGATGTGTACACTCCTGAATCCCTATATCCCTTTGCAGAGTCCACTTATACTTAGGATACTTTAATAATAATAACAGTTGATGCAGTGCGTCCTGCGGGGGCTTGTGGATGATACCTCACCGCTGAGTGACGGACGGGGCCACTCATTCACAGGGGCTCGCCATGCCAGTCCCAGAGGTCTCACGCTGTGGTCCGCCTGGTTTGGCCGCTGTGCGTCGGACACCACAGAAATGTGCACGCCCCAGCACAGCACCCATTAATCTTATTTGTTAGAGACTAAAATGATGTATGTGGTTTTCCACGCTGTGCAGATGAGGTCTGCCTTCCCATGCTTGGGTTAAGGTGCAGGCTCTGATCCAGCTACTTAAAATCAACAGCCGGGGCCTCTTCTTCACGTCCCCCCTCCGTTCTTCAAGCAGATTTTCATGAAGCACTTCAGGAACCTCAAAAATTTCATGCAGCAATCTTTGGCAGTGTGACAAAAACTTAATGTATAGACAGTATTATATACCCTGGGTCATACAACCACAGCGGAAATTGCTCAAAGACGGTCTGAGTTCGGCTTTGTTACCTTGGTTTTCTCACCCACTGCTGGTTAAAGGTGTTTTTGTGTCACGTGGTAGCTTTGTGTGTTAACTTTAATGGTCAGTTTTTCTGCTTGACCTCAGTTTCTCTCGGGGCACGTCTGCCAGGGTATTCTTGTCAGGCCTTGGCATCACATTGACTGTTTAAACTCACTGTTATTTTTTTATTGAACTGTTCTGGGTGCACTCGGGATGTTTGTCAGGTTTTTATCATTAGCTTCAAAGAAAACAGAGACTGCAGATTTATACTTTGCAGCCTGGAGGCAAATACATAAATTACATAATGATCCGATGCAGGATTCCTGCTTTTGACTCTTCAGTCTGACCACTGAGCTCCATTTCTGTCTGATTTATGGTGCGTGGTATTGGGCACGCGACCAGTGTTGACCTGGATCACATGTTCTGTGTATTATAAACTTTAAATGTTGTGATTCGACTCCAGATATATTCCAGTTAAACACACAGCTGGCTGTCAGCCGTATCGCTGCTCTTTTGTATAGCTTGTATAGTTTGAGAGTTCTTTGGCTGACGCTGGTGTTACCGCGAGTGTTTGTGTTGGGAGCCGGCCCTGTGTGGACCTCTTGGCTCCGCAAGTTAATGGGCTGTGGGGCACTGGTGGGCCCCTGTGGGTCCTATCAGAAGCAACCAGCCATCCAACCAGTGAGTGCTCCGCAGTAAGCCTCATTAAAGCTGTCACCTCTCCAATCCTCTCATCAGTGACTCACACGTGCGATGACTCAACACCCTCAGCTGAAGTTTACCACCATCCAACCACCCGAGATAACAGACTTAAGTCTGGTTATCAGTGACACGGTCTAATCTGATCCCAGCTCAGGTTCTACAAAAAACAAATAGTCATCACCAACATGTTCAGCTGGGGGATTAGATTTCTGTCTTACCTAATGGGACAAAAATGGATGACGACTTTCATAAAGAGATCCTGATAAGAGAATTTATCTTTGTATGGTTTGAACCAAGAGCCCAAACTGGGGATGTAGTCTCTGAGTAAAGTTTTGTTTACGTTTGAGGCCAGTTGATGACACTTTCCAGTCTGCTCCTCTCATTGGTCATTGCAAGTATTCTGTCAAAGGCAGCCCGACCAGGAATCTTAACCATCCTGGTCAATTATTATATTTTCAGTACAGATGAATAATCTGATGAATCTCCTTTTTGTATGTAAAAGTGGTGTAAAACAGCAAGAAATGTCCACAACTGTCCCTTAAATCCCATTGTTCTGATCATAATAGCTTAAATTTTCACCAAACTCTTCAAAATAGGTTTTTAGTTTATCATCGC
Source organism: Labroides dimidiatus (assembly GCA_030710495.1). NCBI lineage: Eukaryota > Metazoa > Chordata > Actinopteri > Labriformes > Labridae > Labroides > Labroides dimidiatus. The sequence continues at coordinate 3,129,799 of CM061151.1, read as the reverse complement.
ACAAGATAAGGAAACACAAGTCACACTAGAGATGCTTGGACCAGAAGAAATTTGAAATATTGGCTTGAAACGCCCAAAAAGCGACATGATGTGAAACAAAAGGCCCAATCGTACCAGCCAGTAACCAGGGCCAAATGGAAGCCATCGTAAATTCTTGCGCTAACACGTGTGTGAAATCGTGGGAGGAATCTAAATATTTAGTTTTAATTTCCTTGTCATAGGAGTCTGTGAAGTCATTGTTCCCTGGGCAGGGAAGCCCGCTCGTTCCCAGACAAATTCTCATGTTACCAAGAAGCCTGTTTTCTTCTTCCCAGCTGGTCTCACAGCTCAGTCAGGTTTTTGTTCCCTCTTCCTCCTGTGGGCCTGACTCCAAACCCAAAGCTCCCGTTTTCAGCTTCCTATTGCTGCTTTGATCCGACTAAGACCCAGAGCCTGGTGGTGGCAGTTAGAGGAGCTGCCGTTGTAGGCTTCACCAACGACAGCTTCACTTTATGATCTTGACTTAAGCGTTAACACCATCCCCAGACCTCTGCTCCACACACTCGTGGCCAAACCAACACCTCAATGCTAATTTCAAACACTGCAGTCTCCAACACAAATTATAACTTTTTTTCGCCACAGCTTCTCTCCAAGTCTCCGAGCTTCCTGGATTTTGATTTCCAGCATTATAAGCAGCACAGCACATTGGAGAAAAGCAAGAGAACGTTTATTGTCGCAAATCTGCCAACCAAATTAAATGGACCCTGACAGACTTTTTACATTTCACTGTTCTGGACATTTTCTTTTTTTATCCAATTACTTCTTTTTATTTCAATCATCAACTTTTCATAATATCATACCCCCAAAAGCTTGGAGCTGACTTCTTGGCCTTATTACCCTCTGTATGAATGCAGTAATAAAAAAAAACCCTTCCCCACTGACCCAGGCTGCATCGAGCCACCCTGCCCAAAGACTTATTGATTCAAAAAGAAGGAGAACAAATGTAAAATGTACGTGGTAGACAGATACATCATTGACTTTGCAGTGTGAGATGTCCTGTTTTCTGTTGAACAAACGTCTATCACAATATTTGGATTCTGGTTTGTTGTTGTTGTTGTTTTGCAGCAGTAGCGATAAGGCCGGGGGGGGGGGGGGGGGGGGGGTATTGTGAGAACATTACAGCTGTGAAATATCACTAAAAGATAGAGAAGAAAAAATATTTTATCGTATTGAATAGTGTTGAATTGTATTGTATCAAATCGTGTATCGTATATTTTCATGTCTCAGTATCGAATTGTATCTTATTATATAATGTTTTAGCATATTCTATATTGAGTCCTATCGAATGGTACCACATCATGTAGAAGAAGGAGCTGTCCTGCCAGAGCGCACTTGAGCAGTTTGGGGTTTGGTTCATGCCTTGCTCAAGGGCAACTTGACAGTGCTCAGGAAATTGTTCTGATACCTCTGATACCTACAAGTCCAACCGTCAATTCATACTGGGACCTGAGCCAGAAACCCTCCAGTTGCAGAGCCAGGTCCCAATGGACTGAGCGACTGCCAACCCGTTTAGTACCATGCCCAAGAGTGTTGTATCAGATTGTTTGGTATCTTCTCATATCCGATTGAATCGAACCAAATCAAATCGTATCGTATCGAGTGTTGCATTTTGTTGCATTTTGCGTCAAATCAAGTCTTGTCATATCTTATCAAATGAGCTTGTATTGTATTGTATCTCGTTGTTTCGTAGTGGTTCCCAAAGTGGGGGTTTCATAAATGCTAACTTTTAAAATAGTTAAAGTTAAAGTTAGATTTTATTTAAAACCATGCAAAAATCTGCAAACAAAAGAATTTGAACCTGAAAAGTTTGAGAAGCTGTTAAACAGTGGTTCAATACTTTATTAATTTAACCGCTGAGAGGTTATAGATCCCTGATACTCGTGTTAATTCAGTATACTGGTCCCCTCTTCTGCCCCTCTTTACTCTATTACATACCATCCCATCCGGCTGAACAAACAACTTGTACAAAAACTCCTGTCACATGTTCCTAGAGCCCTCGACTTCATGAACAGGTCTCCTAATTTTGTCTGATGTGCAGTCCAGGGGAACAGATAAAGAGCAGAAAATCCTTACTTTGGAGTCCGTTCACTTAAACAGGATTCTTCTTTATTTGGAACCACTGATTGTCCCATCACTAACCCCATTATTCATTAAGGACATTTAAGAAAATAGCACTTGTAAAAATATAACAAAGATATTATTCTCAGTTAGAATCACATGTTGTGGCTGCAGATAGCTTACGGACAGTCGTTGGAGTCAAAAGAAAATTAAACAGAGGTTCTTTTCAGGGATATTTACAGCCTTATCACTTTGATATACTGCAAAATTTTGGGGCAGTTATTTCTATTAATAAAGAGTGCATGAAATTAAAGCTAACTCGGCGGCGAACTTCCCCGCTGCCTTTGAACCTTCTCCAGGTCTCTCTTCTGTCCCAGTGATCCGGCCTCCATCCTCAGGCCCAAACCTGGACTTCCACACCCGGCTCACCTCCAGTTCAGCCCTCTCCACTCTCCACAGTCCTTCCTGCTATTTTTAGTCACTGCGCCTGTGCCGGCGTGGCTCCACTGTTTGCCTAGTGTGTGGTGTTGTGACAAGGGCCCGCATGGGAGCCGTAATGATACAGTGTCTCCGTCTCCCTCCCGGTGCTCAGATACAGATTGTTTAAACAGTATCCTGAGCCGGGGACGGGTCCCATGACAACTCCATAAATATTTACCAGCAGCAGCCATGCCGCTCCGCTTGACGGGAGCTCGTCTGCAGGCGTCCTCTGCAATGTTTTTCTTTTGCCCTTTTTTTCCATTGTTGTCTCTCCCAACTGTAGTATGTCTTGTTTTGATGATTTCCTTTGGATGTTGTTGATTTTTTTTTTTTTTTTTTTTTTTTTTTAGTGTTTTTACGAGCGCTGCTTTCACCTTTACACATCATCATCTGCCTGGAATGTCAGGATGTCCTGACTGTTAGCACTGCATTGTAGCACACATGCTTTAGTAAACACATAAAAAGACACGCTGTAGTCCATGTTTTGTAAATCACGTTTCGAAATAGGATGTGTGGTAAAGGTCAAAATGACCTCAGATTTAAGACGTTTTAAGACTTTCTAAGGCCTGCAGTTCACCGAAACACAAAGAAGTAACATGGTCTGTGATTTATGGAGCCACTAAGGTGACATGGGTGGGGAAAAAAAAAGAGAGTTCCACACCTGAGACCAACCCGTGCCTTACTGCCATGTTTTTTAAGATCTTAATACGACAGCAGAGGAGTTACTTGAGCTTTGTTTACCCTCGGACTCCATTATAAGGACACTGTGGCTTTGCTTGTGCATCATCACAGCTATGTTCTATCAGATCGAGATTGTTACTTTCAATTATGAACAGTTGTAAATATCTGGTCAGCTTCACGGGCACAGGTGGATTTACACAAAATGCAAAGAAGAATTGCTTGTTGTTGACCCTGTAAACTCCCTCGTGTGCACAGGAAAATGAACACGCAATAATATCTCCTGGTTACAAGCTGATTACTCAACAAAGATGATATCGCTCTGTTGTCAAGCTAAGTGCCCCACGGCTGATCTGTTACAGTTCTTGCAGGCCTGACAGGTTTGCACATAATTTATTTGACTTTCTATAAGACGATTTACCATCTTGTAGTAAGTTTTAGTTTGTTTATGAGGGTATTGCGTTGATATATTTCTGCACAACCCTCAGAGAAAAGGTCTGTTGTGTTTCGCAACATCATGCAAGACAGAGTTTGGAGCAGTCGCAGAGCTTAAAGTGTCTTTACAAGGAGAAACTACGATAACAGCTCCGGACTTTAATTAATTTTTAACAGATGTGAACACATTTGTTCTGCATCTCAAAGCTCTGAACGAACATTTGCTCGGTCAAACCAGAAGTAGCTCTGCTACTGCTGTGTGGAGGACCACACCAAAGCTCTTAATGAGGCCCAGTGGAGAGAGAATTGAATAAAACCTCATTTCTGTGCAGCCGTGTTGCTTTCTTTTTGTCCTTTTGTCAAATACTCAGAGGTTTTTCCAAAAAAACTTGCAGATGAAAGGATCATTTGTTAAATAATGCATCCTCTCTCTGCCACTCATCCTGTTAAGTGGAGTGTAATTTGCATAAAAACATGTACACACTTCTATATGATGAAAATAATGTCTGGTATATAACTGAAACTGAACCTTTTATTAGCCTTACCTGAAGCATTAGAGGCAAAAACAACCAGAATGTTCTCCTCTCCTACAGATGATGGGAAGATCTTCCACGGCAGCGGGGTCGGGGATGCGTTTGGCCCTCGCTGCTTCAAAGGCGACATCATGGGCTGTGGTATCATGTTCCCACGGGACTACATCCTCGACGGAGAAGGTAAAGGTGCTACGCTTACTCTCATATCTCTCTTTAATGCTGTTGGGGCGTCTGTTGGGGGTTTCAATCTTAAACCTGCTTATCGTGGTTTAGCGTTGGCGACTTTTGGTCTTAACTGAAAAATTTATGTTGTGAGTGGGAAAGAAACTTTTCACAGAAACCAGAAGAGTCGTTTTGGAGGGAAATCCTTCTTCCCTTCCTCCTGTTTCTTAGAGGGACGAATATAAACTTTACAGGTCTCAGGTGGTTTTAGGAGATCCTTGAAAAGTATTCAGGGCTATTTCAGTGCTCTGATTTAGGGACAGGACATTATAGGACTCTTGTACAGCAGAAAATGTGTCAGGTCGTGCTTTAATCAACATGTTTTGCCGTCTGTCTCTGTGTGTGTGCTCTCTGTTTCCTGTCCCGGTGTTTAATCAGCGAGTACAACCTGCAGCTCAGCGGCAGCTCACACACACACTGTGCTCCGTTCGTCCTCAGGTGACATGGACGACTGGCTGGAGATCCGACCCGGTCACGCCGGAGTCCAGAATGTTCTGTACCTCAATGACGAAGAGGAAGAAGACGAGGACGAGGAGGAGGAAGAAGATGGGGAAGAAGCAGATCAGGGGCAGGAGGGCAGGAAGGTCACGGTGAGGAACGCTCGTAAACACACACACACACACAGCTGTGGTAACCATTTCTTCATGTGTGCAAACCAGCGTTGAGCTGTGGAACTGCTAACTCTGTATTATTCATTTACTGCAAAGGATCCCTGTGCAGTGCAGGCATGTCTGTTTTTGCACACGTGTTTGTTTGTTTGTTTGTGGAATCTGTTGGAGGTGTTAGATTGTTTTATTTTAACAAAGCTGACCACACACTTGTCCTTGTGCTCTTCTTTTTTTAATTATTTTTCTTTTTAGCAGAAAAAAATGCTAAATGTTATTTTTTTTAAAAACTCACTCACCTGAAATTTTTTTGTTTTTTTTTTAGTCCTTAGCCCATTTATACTGGATGCAATATGGATACCTGTTTTTACCTTTATGGCGGGATGCAAAATGTGGGTCATTTCAGATAGCATAATCATTTTTGTAAAAATGTCCTGTCCTTCACTGAAACATACGAGGGAGATTTTTGACAGTTATGGCACGTCGCATCCAGCCTGAAAAATGATAAATGGGAAAATGTGGCATTAAAGATATATACGCGTAAATGTTGCATCCGGTCTGAATGGGTTAAAATAACTTGGTAAATAGAGGAAGGAAAAGAACCATGCTAAATATTCCTCCTACTGCTTCATGAAACTTCCTCTCAAATCGTCTGTTTGATCCACTTTTGCTATAAAACGTTGCTCAGTGCAGCTTTAACCAGAAGCTCAGTGAACAAAATGCAGCAGATTCGTTCAGGTCCGGTCAGTTCAGTTCAGGTCAGTGGATGAAGACCGGTTTTTGGTCTACAGTACATTCCAGATCACAATAAGGGCACCGATGCCAAAAACAAAATGTAAAGAAAATCAGAACAGACCGATGCAGAGTAACTGAGAGAAAGCAAGTCCACAGGACTTGGATTGAATGTGTAGATGTAATGACCTACATTAGTGGTCATAAAATCTGTCTTCAGGGAGAAATATAGAGCTTTCATAGTGTTTAATAGGAATCTGTGGCTCTAATATAAAACAGATCAGTTTTTGAACTGATGTGAAAATACCTCTGACCACAGCTGATTGTGTGGAATCTCATCTCCAGAACATTCGAGGAAGATACGGGATGGTCGCCATCTTTTGGGGTCAGAATTAAACTTGATAATCGAAATAAGATTTACCATGACGGAGACCACAGAGACTACAGAGACCATGGAGACCACAGAGACCACAGAGACCACAGAGACTACAGAGACCACAGAGACTATGGAGACTTAAGAGACTACGGAGACCAAATGGACTGCAGAAACTACAGAGACTTAGGAGACTTTGGAGACCACAGAGACTACAGAGACCATGGAGACTACGGAGACCACAGAGACCACAGAGACCACAGAGACTACAGAGATTACAGAGACTACAGAGACCACAGAGACTACAGAGACCATAGAGACCACAGAGACCACAGAGACTATAGAGACTACAGAGACCACAGAGACTATAGAGACTACAGAGACCACAGAGACCACAGAGACTACAGAGACCACAGAGACTATGGAGACTTAAGAGACTACGGAGACCAAATGGACTGCAGAAACTACAGAGACTTAGGAGACTACGGAGACCACAGAGACCACAGAGACTACAGAGACTACAGAGATTACAGAGACCACAGAGACCACAGAGACCACAGAGACAACAGAGACTACAGAGACAACAGAGACTACAGAGACCACAGAGACCACAGAGACCATAGAGACCACAGAGACTACAGAGACCACAGAGACTACAGAGACCACAGAGACTACAGAGACCACAGAGACCATGGAGACTTAAGAGACTACGGAGACCAAATGGACTGCAGAAACTACAGAGACTTAGGAGACTTTGGAGACCACAGAGACTTTGGAGACCACAGAGACTACAGAGACCACAGAGACCATAGAGACCACAGAGACTATGGAGACTAAAGAGACTACGGAGACCAAATGGACTGCAGAAACTACAGAGACTTAGGAGACTTTGGAGACCACAGAGACTACAGAGACCATAGAGACTACAGAGACTACAGAGACCACAGAGACTACAGAGACCACAGAGACCACAGAGACTACAGAGACCACAGAGACTACAGAGACCACAGAGACTACATAGACCACAGAGACTACAGAGACTACAGAGACCACAGAGACCACAGAGACTACATTGACCACAGAGACTACAGAGACCACAGAGACTACAGAGACTACAGAGACTACAGAGACTACAGAGACCACAGAGACTACAGAGACCACAGAGACTACAGAGACCACAGAGACCACAGAGACCACAGAGACTACAGAGACCACAGAGACCACAGAGACCACAGAGACTACATAGACCACAGAGACTACATAGACCACAGAGACCACAGAGACCACAGAGACTACATAGACTACAGAGACTACTGAGACTTAAGAGACTGCGGAGACCAAATAGACTGCAGAAACGACAGAGACTTAGGAGACTTTGGAGACCACAGAGACTACGGAGCTGAATGAGGATCATAATCCAGGAGCATGAGTCTGTTTATTGTCAGATCAATGAGTGGCATTAAAAGAAAGCTGCGTTCACTCCTTATTTTTGCACAAACTTTGACGGCCCTAGGTTTTTTCTATTTAACAAAAGATCCTTGAATCACTTCTTGTGGTGGATTATTTCACACCAATTACCCATGATCCACTAGGGGTTCAAATATGACCTTGTTTGTTAACCACAGTCCCTCAGGGCCCAAATCAAAGTGTATTAGTGTGTCAGCAGGTCTTTCCATCGCTGACGAAGTCTTCAAACCGGCTCCAACATGTTAAAGTTCTTACATACATGAAGTTCTGTTTTCTCCGCACTTCGAAGAGATTTTGATGAAGCTATTTCTCATTTCGTGGAGCCCTGCTAACGCCTTCCTGTTGCCTCCATCCACTTCGACCGTCTAACTGCTGATTCCTCTGTTGTTGTTTGTGATTGTTTTTTAATTACTGCTGTTCTTTACTTTGTCCTGACTTGTAGCCGCTGGAAAAAGTTGCCCACACTGTTGTGCAACTGGAGGCCGGGGGGTCACTGAGCGGGTGTGAGCGCACGCTGCACTGAAACCTAAGTGGGTGAGAATAGAACAGGCCGAGTCGTAATCCAGGGATTTGTCAATATTTATTCAGCAGGACAAATTAGCCTGAATGCAGCGCTGCTCGACTTCACCAAGGTCTCTGTGGGCACGGCTGCACGTGTTTTGGGGGTGGGGGGGTTACGCTCGCCCTTCATCTCCAATTGAATAGCGGTTAAGCCTTTCTTTTTTTCGAGTGGGTGGTACAGTAAATGTTTGATATGTGACTCAGCCTGATTTATGGAGGACACACACTTCTGCTACTTCACTTGTTGTTTTTAGTGTGTCAGTATTTGCTCTCAGACTTGGAGAGAAGCCCTCGGTATTAGCATTGAAAAGCTTGTTGATGTTCGATTGAGGACAGCTGGATAATGTTTGATCGCCGTCTGATTTGGTAGAAACTTGTACTGTAAATATAATCCCTGAATTCAGCAGACATCACTCTGTCACCTGCTTGTTTAACAACATTTCCTAACAGCACATAAGTCCTGCCTCTCTCTCTCTTAAATTCAGCTTCCGTCAGACTGTCAATTTGAAAAAAAAAAAAACGAGGAATCGTTTTTGTTCGCCGTCAGTAAAAATCAGGTGTATGTAATGATGGAGGAAATTACTACATCTCCTCCTGTTGAACAAAAGTGAAGCCAAAATCCCCCCTGTGATGGGATGAAAAGGAGACACTCAGAGTTCAAAACATGGAATGACTCCTCCGTTAGTTTTTGTCACACTTTCAACCACCGTTCCTTCGTAACTCTGCTGATCTGGTGCTTTCAGCGCTGCAGGACCCCTCATTGGTCAACAGAGCTGTCAATCACCTTTAAAAAATCAATTAACTCCATAAAATCAAACATTTCAGAAAAATGAACATCTGAGTATGAGTCAGCCTGATCTGATCAAACTATGGTGACAGAAAGCGTGTTAGAGGAAACATTATTTAACATGTTCCATGTCTGATGTCCCAGAGGTTTGAATTGAGGAGGCGGGCCTTACGACCTCTGCTGCAGCCAGTCAACAGAGGGATCTCTAAATCTTTTCGCTTCACAGTTAGAGAACATTTAGATCAGGGGTCCCCATAACTTTTCCCTTCTCTGATGGGGGGCCAGGGTCAGTTTGTAACAGAAACAGTGTGACGATCGCAGGAGTGCCTAAACGTAAACAACCCTTTCCAGGATCTTCACAGAAAAAAAGTCAGGAAATAAATAATCACACTATTTATGAAATAAAATTACACTAATACACTAATAGGGGCACAGACTGCAGAAGGGTGGAATAAAATGTCACGTTCTATCCGGCCCGTGGGCAGCATAAAAATGTCCGGTTGATCCGTGGTCGGTTGTCAGAAGCGACACGCCACCAACTCCTCAAGTTCTACTGAATTCTGACAGGCTCATGACAGTTAGAGAGCAACCGGTGTTCCAGAGTAAAGAGCAACCGTGCTAACTGGAGACCTTCGTCTGAAAGTGTCACCAGTTAACAGGGTCACACTTTACTAGGGCTGCAACTAACGATTATTTTCATAATCGATTAATCGAGTAGTTGTTTGGTCCATAAAATTTCAGAAAATGGTGAAAAATGTCAACGTTTTTTTGGATTCCAAGATGACATCATCAAATGTCTGGTTTGCAAACCAAAGATATTCAGGAGTGCCGTAGAGAAGCAAAGAAAGAAGAAAATATTCACATTTATGAAGCTGAAATTAGAGAATTTGGACTTTTTTTTCTAAAATAATTACCTAAATGACTTAATCGATTATCAAAATATTTGACGATTAATTTAGTAATCGATTATTCGATTAATTGTTGCAGCTCTACACTTTACACTGGAACACCAGCAGTTCAGTAGTTCAGTTCAGCAGGTTTGACTGTAAATCAGCAACACGAACTGATGAAACTGAATCCAGTTTTTAATTCGTTCATGAAAAAGTTGTTGGAGCCGAGGTTTTGACACTTAGGATTCAATATGGAGAGCAAACAATGAGAGGAAGTTTAAATGATGATAAACAAACAGATTTCATATTCAAAGTTAAACTACAGTATATTATCAGAATACTTACTTTGATAATTATCCATCTTAAAATGCTGAGTCATTATTTTTCTGATAGATTGGGAGCAGTTTTGTGTCTAGATGCAGTTTTCTGGATCCTTTATCATGATCCAGGTCTCAGCTGTCTGTGCTCGTCTTTGGTTTGGGAGAGTTTCTGGTTTAATGACATGAGTTTATGTCTTCATATATCCCAGTCTGAACATAACCACAGATAACTTAGTCATAAATATGGAGTCACTCATGAGTTTAAACTCCGCTCTGGATTTATCGAAAAACAAAAAACGTCCGTCCACTGAATATCTGTCCACTTGCTGATCTCTTCCATCCACTCTGATTTCTCACAAAGCTGGGGGCCGTTAACAATTCTAACCATCTATTCACTAAATGTTTTTTTTTAATAAGCACCCCCCTTGTGGTCCTGCAGGTGTTCTTCACCAGGAATGGGAAGCTGATGGGTCGTAGGGAGATGGGAGTTCCTCCAGGCGGACTCTACCCAACCGTGGGGATGCTGAGCAGTGGAGAGAAGGTCAAAGTGGACCTGCATCCTCTCAGTGGATGACCTCAGAGCGCTGACCGACCGCTACGGTAGCCTTGCATGCTGCTAACACCGGGACACCCTCAGATCAGCCACACACATGCACGTCTTCCTAGAACTCAGCCAAGGCTTTAATTTATAAGACTATTTCACAGGAACAAGTCCGGACCGGATCGTCCTCTTGGTTGTGACGTTGCGGAGACAGAAGGATCCTGTCGTGTGTTGGATGTGTCGCTCGCAGATGCTCCTCAAAGAGGAAAACTCCTGGAGGATATTTAACGGTTAATTCTATGCAATCTGCACTGCTCTCATCCTCACCGCTAACCTCGCTCTGCATGCACACCGAGCTGTTAAATCCCTCTCATGAGGTCTGGCACACTTTTGTTTATTTCATTTGTCACGACCCCAAGCAAAGCAGGACCGGGCCAGGAGTTGTGCCGAGTCAGAGCTCGCTGGTGGTTTATGTTTCAGGGAATACACCCTCTCACTCTCTCTCTCTCTCTCTCTTTCTCTCTCTGGGCGAGGCTGCCCTCCTGTGAGCGATCAGGGACCTGCTGTTGCCCCACCTGGCCCGCTGCTCTCTTGGACTTTGAAGTGCACACAAGGATTAGTTTTAAGATTTTAGAAATGCATCCAGGCTCACCCTGTCTGAGATTGTACGAAGTGAACCTTTCATGCTAAACGCCATCGCTGAGCAGCGACGGCTCAGACGTTTGAAGAGATTTCTGAGTGTTTTTATAGTTTCCTGTTGTTGCCAGGCTACCAATAAGAACACCTGAGGTATATTTTTACAATCAATCTGAGAAATATATGTGCAAACTTATCCTTAGAGTTCAGGGAATGTTTTGTGTTTGCACTGTGAAAGTGAGCGATGCATTTAAATATATATTCTTTTTATCATGCAGTCCTGTAAAGAGAAAATATCTTTATCATGAGCTGTTAAAAACAACTGTAGAGTTATAAATACCTTTATAAATAAGATTAAACAGTCCAAGGACCATTCGCAGCGTCTCTGTTTGGGAATTTTACTTCTATCTTTAAATGTTTTATCTGCTTTATGTGCAACTTTTACACCCCCGTGCATGTTTCCTCATGATATGAAGAATTATTTTCCAACTTACTTTTCCCTTTCTTTCCAAAAATCTATATTCTGCAGGTAGATCATAAGAGACTTTAAAAGACTTCATTTTCTGTTTTATAATCAGAGGATTGCGTCCTCTTTGTGATGTTACAGGAAACTAAACAACTGCTGGATGTTTTATTTTCTGTTAAAGATCAAGACAATGTTGTTGAATGCTACGTGTGATGCATGTTTCGAGAACACTCAGATGGTGTGTGTCTGTAGCTTTAAGGGTCTGTATCACAACCAAAGACGGGCTGAAACAGAATAGTTTCAGCATTTTTACGAGAACCAACAGTTGTGGTGAATAAAGAATAACAGATCAGATCCTTGCTTCCTTGGTAAGTATGTGGAATTAGCCGCAACCCATGTGACGTCAAACCAATCAGCAGAAACACATTCCTCCTCTGCCTGTTGACGCTGTGGCAAAACTGTCCTGCAATCCAGGCGACAACAGCTGCTGGTTTCAACCATAAGAGTTAATTAATCATCACACACAGGCGTCGTGATGGCGCTCTTGCAGAGCTGCATGTAAAGGGGGCTCGAATCTTGATTCTTGATTTGTACATTTTTCAAACCAAAGCTGCTGTGAGGAATGTTTGGTGTGTTGTTAATATTAGCCCCGCCCCCTGTGGACAAAGCTGCATCTCTGATAATAACTAGTTTTGTCTCTTACACGTATAAGCATCGCAAAAATTCACGTTGCTTTCTAATCATAAGAATAATTTCCTGGGACAGTGTAAGAAAAAACTTGCAGTACGTTGGCCTTATTTTGTTTTTGTGACCAACTAAAAAGTCCTTTCAGGAGATTTAAACTCAAGAAAATTGTAAAATAAGAGCTTGAAATATTCCTCTCAACCCAGGTTAGAGTTTTAGCCTCATCAACCTCATTCTGATCCTTATTAAAGCAGCTTTCATGAAAGATTTTATGGTTCCAGTTTCATAAAATTTCCACCTGGGGGCACCTTGCTGCCAGAGCTTAGATTGGAAGTGGGCTCACCTTAATGCACAGCTGGAATCAAACCCCAGACTGTCCTTCTTCAGAGCTATGAAACCATGTGATTCAAACAGACCTTTCTGATCTCGTTCTGTGATACAGATCCTTAGAGCTGAAACAATCTGCAGGTGAATGACAGGTCATTGTATCGTGTCAGTGGGAGCTGGTTTCCACTCAAAGTATAACTGTTTTCTGTGTGTTTGAAGGGAATAATCTCAATGTTATTAAACTGCATCAGCTTGAACGGATAACTAACCTCTTCATGAATCTCTCCACATCTTCTGTCATCCGCGCCCATCTGTATGAAGATATATATGCTGTACATTCCTGTGAGGGGACTTCAGCAGGTCTCTGTAGCATGAAAACAAGCATCAGTCTCACTCAGCAAGAAGAAAACCATCAAACAGTACACAGGGTTAACTTTTTAATCACATATCTGCTGGAGATCATTTGAAGCTGTTGCTCTGTGTGTGTTGATAACGTTAGCAGGTCTACAGGATGTTTTAAAAAAAGAGAAGTGTGCGTTTTCTTCTCCTGCAGGGCTGGATCGAGACTTAAAATCAGGTTGTTACAGCCTGGACTGTAAACTAGACGGAGCAAAGACATTAATGTGACACTGATGTGGACATTAGACCACGTCTAAGTTCAGGGTATTAAAGTCACTTCTTTTAAAATTTACTCAGAAGTTTAAGTTTACATCAAAGTTTCACTCTTAAACCAAATTAGAGCTAAATCTGGTTTTCTTTTTCTTTAAGTGACTGGGACATAACTCACCAAATACTCCTGTAACATTTGCTCACTTTGTAGACTTGCACTAAGTTGGCCTTGTTCAGTTCATGTATGACCATCAATAAAAGTTACAGGATGTAACAAAGTAATGATGATTTGGTTCATGTGTATTTGTTGTTTCTTTATCTTTGCAGGTTTCTCCTCAGTGGGCTTCAATATGGAAATACAAAGATTTTTTTAAAGTATTTTGGTTGCAAATTTAGGATTCTTATCTGACAAAACACTGTGGATTAAGTGAAAGAGAAACTTAACTTCAAGGTTAGAATTCTGAAATTTGTCAGGATTCAATGAAAAAAAGCAGAATTCTGACTTAAGTCTTAGATACTTTACCTTTTTACCTAAATTTCTTCTCTTGATGCCTGGATTCTGTGGATTAAAAAAAAAAAGTCTAAGATAAAAATCAGGAGGCTTTTAGGTCAAAAATTCTGATTTTTTTTAATCAGAATTCAGAGGAAAAAAAAGACTTCTGAATTTACAGTAAGAATTCAATAATATCAAACCTTAAGTCTGATTTCTCAGTATTTTACTCAGAATTCTGGCTTCAGCAATCTACAAAAATAATAATAATTATAATAATAATAATTTTGAGGAAAAAAGTCAGAACTCTACATTTATCCTCAGATTTCTTACTTTTTATCAGAACTTTGAGGATAAAGTTGGAATCCTGACATTTTCAGACTTATGTACTTTTTTTTTTTCAGGATACTTACAAGTCAGAAAAAATAATTCTACAACTCCGACCTCAAGTCTGAATTCTCACTTTTTTTCTTTACTGAAAATCTTGAATTTATGGTCAAATTTTGTTTTAAATTTTAGATTTTGATTATAGCCCAAAAAAAAATTCCTCTTCCGTTTTGTTTGTCATACTTTTTGAAAGGCTTTATGACTATTAAACATCCAAAAAGCAGTTCCCAGGTGATATGGTATTGTAAACGGATTGTTAAAGTGGATTTAAGTCCTGAATTTAGCAGAAAAGAGGAGTCTTTCCCCACCTTAAGCTGTAACACCTGTTCAGCTGAACACAACCTGCGCACTACACATTATATCTCAGATTACAAAAATAATTAATTCTTACCTGATAAAATAATTTACAAAGCTCTGGTTGAAACCAACGGCTTCCGTTGAGAAATCGACCGTTACACTAACTGCACGAGCTAACGTAGCTTCGGCTAACTGTAGCCTTAGTAATTTAAGCTAACTTAGCCGTTAGCTCGCATTAAACCGAACATTTCCGTCCACGGTGATGGAAAGCGAGCTTGGAAGGACATACATATCAGAAAAATGCCTGCTGGGCCTTTATTATTCGATTTGTACTTTTAAAATTAACCTTTTCCGGTTGTTTCGGTCTATTTTTCTCTTTCAGTAAGCAGACAGACGTCACAGCACATTACAACAGTTCATCTATGAGGTTCATGCACTGTGATCAGAGCCATTCTAATAATGGTCAGTGCTGACGGACTGCTATCGAAAAGTAGCATACAGCTTTCATGAAATACTACTTTTTATTTTTTAACATTTTTTTATTTAATCATTCTCTTAAATCATAACTTGCATGTCAACGTTTAGACTGTTTATCCAAACTTAGCAAGGTCACTACATGAGTTCGGATGTGTGAGACACAATGAGCTTTTCAGACAACTTATTTTGTATGCAACAATTTATTTCAACAGTAGCGCTCAAGGATTTTTGGTCCCATGGTTTAAAAACAGTACATTATCCAGTTTTATCTCTTAAAAATGAAAAGAAGTGTAACTGTAAGCTTCACATGTAGCTACATACAGAATGGCAGCTGAAAAGGAAAGTGACAGTTAAAAACTAAACAAACCCATTTTAAATAGAAGCCGTTCAAAGTGCTGGACTTTTTAAATTTCTTTTTTTTTTTTTTTTTTTTACATGTCTTAGTTAATTTTCTTTTCTCCATTAAAGACCATTTAGTGACAAGAGCTACATGAGCTGTTATAATCCCATGATTCAGTACAAAGAGACAACATGATGGGTATAAAGGTATCAGGTTAGATTAGGAGGCTTCAATGAAATAAGAAAATTACAAAAGTCATGTACACAAAAAATAAAAGTGGTCCTCTCTGTTTTTTTGAACATTTGCTCTAAAAATATTTATTACATGGAGAATTATTTTAAATATTGTACGCTTAAAAACAAAGTGTCAGAGTCACAGATTCTCCGACAGCTGTAAAAACGATCCTGAAGGAATGGCTTTAAAGGGTTCAGAAAGGGTTGAAAGAGGCACAGTTTATCGAGTCACTGCAGCAACTTTTTTTTAAAGAAGAGAAGAAGAAAATGTTTTGAAAAGGAAGGAATGGCCTGAAGTTTTCTAAGAGTCCATGGCTGCGTTAGTTTTATGGATGCATCAGTTTATACGTCCTCCACATCCTCCTCCTCGTAGTATCGGTTCCGTTTGATCATCTCCTCCACCGTCAGCACCTCCTGCTCCTCCTCTTTGTCGTCCACCTCCTCGCTGTCCCAGAATCCCACATCCTGAGATGACCGACTCGCCTCCACCTCCGCTTCAGGAGAGGAGATGTCTGTCGGCGTCTCCTGTCGTTTCAGCGCCATCATCTCCTCCTCTAGCACATCTCCATCTTCCTCCTCCATCTCCTCCTCCTCCTGCTCCTCCTGCTCCTCCTGCCTCTGCTCGGGTTTGTGATCAGGAGGAATCTCACTCTTCATGTCACCCTCCTGCTCCTCGTCTCCTGAGCTGGTGAGGACCTCCACGCAGCTGTCCTCAGTGGGGGTCTGGCTGTTGGAGGACTGGTGCTGCAGCTCCATGGAGGAGGGTTCAGGACTGAGCTGACGGGGGTCCTCATCAGGAGGAGGACTGGGTTTTCTGGCTGCAGAAGCAGGAGCGGATTGTCCGTCGAGTGTGAAGAGCTTACTGCGCTCCTTTAGAGAAGAGCTGCTTTGGAGGGAGGGGGTCTCTCTGGGCTGCTCAGACGGGGAGAAGGTGCAGTCGTCCTCTGGGGGCCACTTGGCTCTGATGGGTTTGGTAACAGAACCTCCATCTGTGACTTTGGACGTCTCTTCTTCAGGGCGAGGAGGCCAGGAGATCTTCAGCCTGCGGGCTTCAGGTGGTCTCTCTGCTTTCTCTGCTGACCCCTGACCCAGAGCCTCCATGGTGGCCATCAGCACGTTGACTTTAGCCAGCGGGGAGTCCTCCACAGTCGGGCTGGTCAGGTCTGAGACGGGGGTCTGGGTCTTTGCTTTGGTCTGAGCGCTGGACTGAGGGGAGGTCTCTCCGCTGTCCCCTTTGCTCTCCCAGAGCTCTTTGTGGGGTCGATGGCCGAAGCCCTCGTCGTAGTTCCCCTTGGCTTTGAAGAGCTGGCAGAAGTGCGGTTTGCAGTACACGTTGTTATGCAGCGAGGCGTAGTTCACCAAACTGAGGAGAAGAGAAAAGAGAGAGAATTTATACACAAAAAGCCGCCATGAGCAGGTGAGGAACTGATCATCAGAGTATCAGATTCTCAGCATGTTTAGAAAATATTAAATACACTTTAAAACCTCAAATCAGTTCTAATTAATCATAAAACAACGTTACACTGCGTTTATCCCCACACATCCATCGCTTTACAGACATCAGATATCTGGGAGTATTTCAGTGAAGGAAATCTGGCACCAAATTTGATTTATTGATTGATTTTTTTACCCTTTTTGAGAACCTAACTTTCTGTTTCATGTCATGTTTCTTAGTTCTGGATGTTTCCACTAGAGGGCAGCATTGAGCTGAAGGGCTATAAAGACTAAAATGTGATTTTTGGTCTTTTTATTTAAGAAAAAAAAAATTGGGGTTGAATTATTTAGAAGCTGATGTTTGAGTCACATAATCCAGCAGATTATAGAGGAGCTGTAGCTGCTCCAGTGGTTTTTTTTTTTTTATCTCGGCTCTTCTAATCTTCTTCTTTTCGTGTTCCTCACCTGAGTTTGGTGTTGCAGTGCGAGCAGCGGAAACACGTGCTGTGGTAGACGCTCTGATTGGCCACCAGCCTCTCCAGAGGATAAACCGTCTTCTGACAGGACACGCACGTCTCCCTCACTGGAGGCCGGAAACTCTGAACGCACCAACACACAAAAACCATTTAATACAAACATGAAAACAAAAAAGGTTTCCTGACTGTGAAGAAGAGGAAGAAGAGGACACGAGGACTCACTTTGGGGGTCGTCTTGGTCTGAGAGGAGTCTCTCTGACTCGAGGACGGGGTGCCTGAAGCAGAGCCTGTGGAGGGACAGTTACATGTGAAATTGCAGTGATGCATTCTGGACACTGGGTGGAGCTGTTTTCATGTTTATTACAGTTACTTGAGTGTGAAGGTGCATGAAATCTGAGCTTAAATGATTAAATTAAATACACAAAGCACAGGAGAAACGAGCGTCTCTTAAGAGTCTAATGAAGACTTGAGAAGTTATTTACCGTTGCTCTCTGCAGTAAAAACTTTCCTGCCGGCTGGTTCAGAATCCAGACTCTGAAAAAAAAAGAAGAGAAGAAACAAGTCAGTCATGTTAGTGTCACAGTCTCTGAAGTGTCAGGCTTTCAAACTGAGGCGGTGTTTTTAAAGCGGGATTCCTCACCAGGTCCAGAGAACACGGAGGAACGTTCTCCTTCTGCTTTCCACAGAATCCGTCCAGCTGATCGCTCTGAGAGACGGAAAACAAGACCAGACAGTCAGATGATAACTCAGATTTTCAGACTCTTGATTCTTGAGAAAAAACCTCACAGACGACTATCTCATCCAACAGTGGAGGATAAATTAAAATCGCATCTTTTGCCTTTGACGATATGCTACAATATTTCTGTTTCGTCTTTGTTTTTTGAATCGATCATAAACAGAATTTCTTTCAAAACGTCACTAAAACAAATGCTCATGTTTTTGTCATTTTCTCTCTGTTCTCCACATCTAAACTTCTTAAAAATACTCCTCCAAACTCTGAAGACTCCAACGTTTACAGGTCCACCTGTGAGGAGTTTTTAGCTGTTTTTATAACAGACTGAACTTAATCTTAGTTCCTCTTTATGACCCCAAAAAAACCCAAACAAACCCAAACAAACCCAAACAAACCCTTTCCTTCTAGTTATTTTGATAAATTCTCTCCGGTGCTCTCCATAGACTGTATAATACCTGGATTTAGTCTACGAGACGTAACTCATCTGTTTCTGAAGCACAGTTTTGTCCGCGTGTGTCAGACTGAAAATGCCGAGTCATCCAAACTTTGGTTGAGCTCGTGTGCAAAAAACTGCAACGCCTGCAGTTTGTCGTGGAGTCCGCCGTGCCTTTGATTCTGCAAAACTTGCACAAAAACGACGTCTGCAGAGAGAATCCTAACGCTCGCAGCGTTTCCAGAAGCTCCGCCTCTTCAGGTCACCCACACTCACCGCCAACTTTAAACGACTTTAAGTTTAGTCTCCTTAAAACGGGACCGCTTCTGAATCCGGATCACCTCCTCGCCAGGGATGACTCAGCCTCAATCCGAGCGTCTATTTTCATCACATTCATGATGAAGCTTTACCTCTCTCAGGTGAGGGCATGGAGGAGGGAGAGATTTCAGTCAGGGCCAAGGTTGGAGTGCTGTGCGCGAACGCTACCTGCTGCTAATTGGCTGAATCATGTTATGTGGCTCAATGGAAGCCAATTTGTGCGTTTGACTTGAACTGAAGTGCCGCTGTGTGTTCACACGTTTGTTAAAGCTGCTGGAGGAGCATGAGGAGATGGATTTAGACACTGATTCAGATACTTTTGCAGCTCCATACCTGAACCAGTTTGAGCTCATGTGGCTCTGCTGTTAGCTTGGACCACACAGGCCAGCCTTCCCTCCCCACTCTGATGCTGCTTTACTGGCTTTCCCTCCTGGTTTGACCACTGCAGACTAGAGACCCTCCACCAGAGCTGCTCTTCCCACTCACATCCTTACGTTTGCACATTTTTCTCCTCTAAACACGTCAAACCTGGAGAGCCAAATGTTCACTTGTGGTGGAACACGTCCCGCCCGCTGACAGGTTCCATTGTTTGAGGGAACAGATGTTATGGTCTTCACCTTTCTGTGGTCACGATGTTTGGTCTGCTTGGTGAATGTTGACGTGTTCAGGCTCTGTGAGGACTACCTCATACCCCTTTTCGACCAAGCTGGTTCCAGGACTGGTTCGAAGCTAGAGCCCGACATAGCACCAGTTCTTTGGTTTTCCACAGACTAAGCACCGGCTGTTGGCTCTCAAAACCGGTGCTTGGCAAGCACCAACTCTTTGCTGGGCCAGCAGAAAGAACCACGTTACGGGCTTATGTCAGGGGGTGGGGGCGGGATTATTGACCAACCAAAGCAGAGTCAAAACACGAAAGAGAGTCATTTTTAAAAAGACGAGGTTGGGGTAAGAGAGAAACAGAAGAAGCAGATAAGAAAAACAATGGATTTCAAAGCAAAACAGCACGGCCGGCCCCCGTTTGTGGAAAAGCAAACGGTTCTTAACCGGTTCGCACTTGAACCAACTGTGAACCGGCTCCAGCACCAGCACTAGCACCAGCCCTGGAACCAGCTTGGTCGAAAAGGGGTATCACTGGAGTTGATTGCAGTGACCACTGTGGCCAGAAGTCCCGCCCTCAAACACGATGAGCCAATCACAGTGCTTATAACCGTTTCAATACACTCAGACATTCTCTGCCCAGACGTCCATTGAAATGCAGAAAGTCAGTTTTTGTTTGGTTTTATGAGGTTTTTCAGAGAGTTTAAGTTTAAAAATTGTCACATGGTGTTCATGGGGTTCATGAAGCTCTGACACAAGGTATCCTGGGAGGCTGGGCCACAGAGTGTATTTTTAACCCTTTCTTAAGACACATCTCAACCCAGAAAATCGACTTCTTTGGATAAAGTTGTGCAGTAGACGACAACATGAACCCAACGTGAATAAAATGAACAAAGATGTTTACGTCTGTTTTCAGGTGAGTCAACATCGTATGTGAGGCGACATGTCGTCACTTTGCTGTATAGACATATAAAGTTAGCTTTAACATCTCTAACGTTAGCTAGGGCTGCAACTAACGATTATTTTCATAATCGATTAATTTTTTAGATTTTTCTCTCGATTAATCGAGTAGTTGTTTGGTCCATAAAATTTCAGAAAATGGTGAAAAATGTCAACGTTTTTTTGGGGATTCCAAGATGACATCATCAAATGTCTGGTTTGCAAACCAAAGATATTCAGGAGTGCCATAGAGAAGCAAAGAAAGAAGAAAACATTCACATTTATGAAGCTGGACTTTTTTTCTAAAATAATTACCTAAATGACTTAATCGATTATCAAAATAGTTGACGATTAATTTAGTAATCAATTAATAATCGATTATTCGATTAATTGTTGCAGCTCTAATGTTAGCTAAAGTTAGCCTAGCATTAGCTCCTAGCTGTGTTGGTCATCATGTCTCTTTGTTTGTTGGAGTTCATTGGCCTGTTGTTGTTCTTTGGTGATCGTCCATCACTGTTAGCTGTTGTCCAAAGGGCTCTAGTTAAGCTAACGTTAGCTTCTGGAGCTTAGCTTCATTAGCTTATCTGTAATAGCCCAGATAACAAAGGTTGACAAACGTTCTGCTGAATGATTCAATGTAAATACTGTAGCTCCAAACTAACAGAGACTCTCTTGGTAAAGATGGTAAAAAGGAGGTTAGATTTTCCTCCTGACTGATGCTGATCCTCTGAGATGCTGATGGGAACCAGATGTGGTTTATCAGGTTTGCTCTGGGACCTGGAAGTTCTGTCTTGTAACTGATTCATATATCCTCCAATGAGGAGTTCAGACCCTGCTGGTCTCTTTCTGTCCCCATAAACCATCAATGTCCTCCTGTGAAATGTCTCCTCCTGTGACACCTGCCATAGCAACCATCAATGAATGTTCATCGTTTCTCTGAGTGAGCGGAGGGGGCGGGGCTTAGCCACAGGTCGATTGTGTTTTTCTGGGATTTCCAGATTATGTCTGATTACATGTTTATAAAAAATATACCAGAATGTTCCACACAAATCAAGTGTTATCTGGGATAAAGACTCCGTTTCCCATGAGCGCCATCACCCACTGTAACAAAGACGTGACTTTTTGGGAAATAAATGACTGGAGAGCAACTTTTCCCAGGATGCAAAGCGATGACTGATTCACTCACGTTGACTGAAGTGGGGGTGACGTCCTGTTTGGAGATGGCGGCCTGGTAGAGAGCCATCCTGTCCCTGAGAGGAGTGGACTCTGCAAGACTTCCATCTGGTCCAACAAAAGAACACAAGACAGAGAAAATTACTGAAACAGACGAGCAAAAGAACAACGCTTCAGACTTCAGTTTTAGAGCATCTGCTTTTTTTATATGGAGGGAAAGTCCGAGGACCGGGTCATATATTTTCCACAGAGCCCGGTTCACGCTGAGTGCAGAATGTGCCGGTTAGTCATGCAGGCCGTGGACAGGAACTGGAGGTCAGGAGTCGTGTGCAGCGTTAGAAGGAACGCAGCCTTCGTCTCTTCCTGTCTGCTGATGGCAGCGGCTCTTCGGCCGTCTGTGTCGTCACTTCTGAGATTCTCACTTCTGGGAAGGATGTAATCCGTCCCGTGGAGCAGAGGAGGGCACGTTTGGAGGAAGAGGATCGTGACTGGTTGAAAATTCCCGGAGAACAATGGTGCGAGAATACCAGCTGTGACTCGTCTGTTAAAGCAGCTAGAGAGCAGTTATCCTGTTAGAAGGATCTCAGGACTTTCCAACGCAGGAAAGAACAAAGAATGAGACGGGAAGGGATGCGTGCACTTAACAACGCTCTGTATGATTCCAGGAAAACAAAGAGAAACCAAAAGAGCACTCAGAGGACGAGGAAACAAATGTCATCATTAATTTAACCCTTGTGGGTCCCTTCAATTTACTACCCTTTGGGGGTATCAGAGGACAAAAAAGTCCCCGTCCAAAAACTGTTATAAAATTAAAACAGAATAATATTTTTTTCTACTTTTTTTTGCTCAGATCTCTTAATCAACTTCAGACCCAATCAAAAATATCAAATATTTAAATATTTTTTATTATTTTAACCCTTTAAATGCCAATTTAATGACATAAAGTCACTGTTGTCATTTTGAAAAATACACATAAAATGAGTTATTTTATATAAAATAAATGTTGGAGGGCTGGGGATGTTTTCTAGAGATCAGGCCTAAATATACATTAGATTAGTAAAAAAAATTAATTTGATGCATTGTTATTTTTTTTGCAGTGTCAGATTCTTAATTTACTACCCTTTGAGGGTATCAGAGGACAAAAAAGTCCCATAGACTTCCATTATAACCACAGTTTTTATTCACAACATTATTACACTAAATAATCATGTGTTTTCTGACTTTAGGGTTTCATTTTGAAGAAAAATAGTTGTATTTGTCATTTTTACTGTTTACCATGAGATGAGACAATTTACCTATTGTATATATCTGCATATTCTCTCTCTCTGTTTCTGCTTTGTGTGTGTGTGTGTGTGTGTGTGTGTGTGTGTGTGTGTGTGTGTGTGTGTGTGTGTGTGTGTGTGTGTGTGTGTGTCTGTCTGTCTGTCTGTCTGTCTGTCTGTCTGTCTGTCTGTCTGTCTGTCTGTCTGTCTGTCTGTCTGTCTGTCTGTGTCTGTGTGCTGTGTCTTTGAAGTGGACAGACTGACCTTTGCCTGTCCTGACTGTAGCACTTATGTCTGATAATGTGTTTGTTTTAGCTTACTTTCACACACAACCATACATGCACTCTCTAAAGTAAATCAAAACATGGGCCCCCTCTTGCTGCACTTCAAAGTACTCACTCTGAAGAAAACAAAAACAATCATTATTGAGCCATTTCATTCACCTGATTAGCAACAAGCAAGATAAAGAGGTGCTTCTTCGTAGAACAAGCTTTGGAGATCATCCTGCAACCTTGAACTTCCATTGAGCTGCAAGATTTATCATCTGAGGCAGAAACAGTTTCAGAAAAGGAATCTGATGTGGAGATCTTGCTTGTTGCTCATCAGTGGAATGAAATAATAGATCAGCTAAGTGACGTATATTTATAACTTTGATTCTGACAAAGCAGCAGCTCAGGTGCATAAACTCATGGCAGAGTATGCTGCAGGCACGCATCAAACTCTGCAAAGCAGATCGTACCAAACGGGAAAACTGACATGATATGAACAGAGAAACCAGTCATTTCAAAATAAAGCACCATGTACTGGCTCCTGATCATAAATCTCCACCTGGCATACCAAAACTACGTCACTACTGCGCTGCGCTCTGCTCCATTCCAGGGATGGATCTAGTGTGAATGCGCCCTATCCAAAATAGTAAGACAGCTGCACACAAAGTATGTGGATGGTCCTTTTACTTTATACTTCAAGAGAGTGCATGTATGTTTGTGTGGAACAGACAAATTATCAGACTAGACAAGTTCTACAATCAGGAAAAGCAACGGTCAGTCCCTCCACTTCTTCACTTCAAAGACAGCACACACGCACGCACACACGCACATGCATACACACACACACACACACACACACACACACACACACACACACACACACACACACACACACAGCATCTCATCGTACTTATACCTTAAAACGCACACACACACACACACACACTCAAACATGCATACATGTACACATATTCAAACAGAAACAGAGAGAGAGAATATGCAGATATCTACAATGGGAAAATTGTCTCATCTCATGGTAAACAGTAAAAATGACAAATATAACTATTTTTCTTCAAAATGAAACCCTGAAGTCAGAAAATGCATGATTATTTAGTGTAATAATGTTGTGAATACAAATTGTGGTCGTAATGGAAGTCCGTCTTCCTCTAATAACCTGATATCATGTGATCTGCTTGGCATTTAAAGGGTTAAAATTACAAAAAATATTTAAATATTTGGTATTTTTGATTAGGTCTGAAGCTGATTAAAAGATTTGAGCAAAAAAAGTAGAAAAAAATATTAATCTATTATGTTTTTATAGCAGTTTTTTTGGATAGAGGGCATTTTTGCCCTCTAATATCCTCAAAGGGTAGTAAACAAAGAATCTGTCACTGCAAAAAAATAAACAATGTAATAAAATCAGTTTTATTACTAATCTTAAGTATATTTAGGCCTGATCTCTAGAAAAAATCCCCAGCCCTCCAACATTTATTTTATGTAAAATAACTCATTTTATGTGTATTTTTCAAAATAAATCTGTGACATCATGTAATTATATTGGCATTTAAAGGGTTAAAATAATAAACAACAATTAAAAATTTGGTGTATTTGATTGGGTCTGAAGTTGATTGAGAGATCTGGGGAAAAAAAAGGAGAAAAAAATATTAATCTGTTATGTTTTTATAGCAGTTTTTGGACGGGGACTTTTTTGTCCTCTGATACCCTCAAAGGGTAGTAAATTTGTCCCGGGTGTACTATTGACCCAGGAAAAAATTTGAAATTTGAATTTTATAAATTTTCCTGAAAAAAGTCTTCTTACAAAAAATCATTCCATTTGGAGTAACACAACCAAAGTTATGGCCAAAAATCAAGCAAAAATTTAGCTGAAGGGACAAAAAAGTCCCTGATACCCCCAGAGGGTTAATCCACAGCGTGGAGGCTTTAAAAGGCAACAGCTGCACCATCGGTAGGAACGAGGTTAAAGAAGTACGAGTCATCAGATTTTAAAGATCACTTCTCTCCACCCATCACACATTTTTGGGTTGTAAAAATCAGTCACTAAAGGGATGATTATACTTTCCATACGGACATTTTTCAAACACGGCGCAGCATCCGTTCCCGAACTGCAGGGGGCGATGTTTGGCACACATACGTCTAGATCAGTACTAAACCAGAGAAGAAGAAGTTTTCACATTTTACTTCTTTTTTTCATCACAAATTCCTCTTCTCTGCCAAGTTTGGCCGCAATTTCACACCAGGAATTATTCGTCACACGGTTCTTGCGGGGATCTCTGTGTGGTGAATCCACACAGGACGCCCCTGATCGTCTGCGTCCTTGTGGACGCATCAGGCGTCTCACCTGTCCCTCAGGTGTCTCTTGATACCAGATAAGTGGTCATGTGCTGCGTAGCGTAAACATCAGCAAATTCTGCTTCTAACTGAGGAAAATGTTCTCCATTAGGGGGCGATATGGAACAAATATGTCAGGATGTTTTTATGGCAGGATCAGGATCTGGATTTGATCATTCAGACTATTTCGACCTGCAGTCTCAAATAAATCTTTCTGCTCCATTTCATAACTTTAATCTGTGACTGTGACTTTTATTCTTCTTTTTTGCCATTTTACTTTCTTTTATTTTAATTTTATTATTTTTTTATTTTTTCTCTCTTTTAATTAATTTTTAAATTGTTTCTTTTAATATGTTTTGCCGCTATGTGACGCACTTTGAATTGCCTTGTTGCTGAAATGTGCTGTATAAATAAACTTGCCTTGCCTAATCTGGACGTACGGAGTCTAACTGTAGTTTAGTGAGACCTTATGATGGAAAATGTAAATGTAAACATAATTTAGAACATGATTAATTTCCCCCGGCCTGGTTTATGGTGTTAAATTACTGATACTTTAAATGCTTCATTTTCACATCTTGTCACTTTTTGTTCCATTATGTCAAAAGTTTAAATCTATAAAAACTTCATTGTGTTTATTTGGTCTTTGAAGCCCATGAAACGGTTAACGGGCTGTGTGTGTGCGCCGTCTCTGGTCCTCAGACCGCTCAGAGGTCTTTGACCGTACACTGATGGCACAGGCTGCTATTTGAAGCACACATCAGCATTAACTAATCCAATTCACACGCTGATGGCACAGCCAGCGAGGGCGCTTCGGGGTTAAGTGCTGACAGCAGGACCTGAGATTTCTCACGATGGAGGGATGACTGATTCGATTAAAGAACCACCAACGCTACTCGAGTGTTTTCAGGATAAAAACCAGATCAGGTCTTTGAACTAAAAACAAAAGGTGACCGAGCTTCTTCTGACCAGACTTTCACCATCAGTCCCTCCTTACATGACTCAACTTAACAAACACCTGAACACAAACGCTTTTACTTTAGGATCTTTACTCCATTTCGTCTCTTTGCTGTTATCGTTTGTGTTTTTATTATTTGACCTTTTTATTGATTTGTGAAGCATTTTGTTACCTGTATAGAAAAGTGCTACAAAAATGAAGTTATTTACTACATTATAAATATTTATCATTATTCATTCATTCAAACCTTTATCTAGTCTTTAAAAAGCCGATACCGATACTGATTATTCGAAGTGAAGGAGGCCGATAACCGATATTTGCAGCCGATATTCATTTGCAGTATAAGTGAATATATTGGCTAACCCAGATAACCTGGCTAACTTGGCTAACCCAGATAACCTGGCTAACCCAGCTAACCCTGCGAACCTGGCTAACCCAGATAACCTGGCTAACTTGGCTAACTTAGCTATCCTGGCTAACTTGGCTAACCCAGCTAACCCAGATAACCTTGCTAACTTGGCTAATGCAGCTAACCTTGCTAACCCGGCTAACCATGCTAACCCAGATAATCTAGCTAACTTGGCTAACCCAGCTAACCCTGCTAACCATGCTAACCCAGCTAACCTAGCTAACTTGGCTAACCCAGCTAACCCTGCTAACCATGCTAACCCAGCTAACCAGGCTAACCCGGTTTTTTCTTGGCGCTAAAAAGTGACCAAATTCATAGAAACCATGAAATGTGGTCGTCTTATTCCCTCATCTACATAAATCTACAGCTGAGAGGATCTTTAAGAAGCTCTTTTTCTGTCAGTGAAAGAAGAATTATTGAAAATAAAATTTAAACATCCGTCTCCAACACAACACCTGGCTGTTTCAACATTTTTAGACGCGTTCTGTCTCTCCCCGGCTGATAATCGGCCTGGCTGATCAATCAATCACAAAAGCAAAAGAATCAATTAAAGCAGCCACAATAAGAGGAACTGTGGTCAGTAATTGAAGGAGAATGCAGATTTGTCGAGTTCAGTGTAGACTCAAAGGATTTTAAGAGTAAGTGAGTCAGATGAAGGGGGTCATCTTTTCAAGAAAAAAAAAAATCAAGAAAAAAAATCATCATCATAAAACAGAAAGTTCAAATGCTAACGGAAACGCTGCTGCTGCTGCTGCTGCCAGAGGAGAAACTGGCTTTGCAGCGTTTCCAGACAGCACTGCACGAGCAATCAGCAAACATCTGCAACTCCTGCAGGTCCTTCTTTACCTCCACGGACACTCCAACAGCAGGAGAATCTGGGGAAACGTCCTTAAAGTTCTTTGTTTGAAGGGAAATTAAAGTAAAGAGAATCAAAAAGTGGAACTAAAGTGATGAAAGTTTGTATTCATCCCTCACTGAACTTCCTCAGTTTGATTAATGAAACACTCACTGAGGAGCAAAATGAGCACGAGCATCATTTTCTCATCATTAAGCTTCTAAATCCTCTGGAGCTTCAACGAGCGCTGCACGATTCATCGATTTATCCATCAGTGATGAGCAAAGCAACAGAACGTACCTGCGGCGAGGTACGGCTCTCGAGCAGGGGCGAGTCTAGATGTTTTAGACTGGGGTGCCCCAACCAGGGCACTGACTCATGCAGGGGGGGGGGGGGGGCAAAAATTATGTGAGCACACATTCCAATAAATAGCATTTACTTTTTCTTATTTGTGTGTGTTACACATACAGGAACAACAGGCTACAGCTTTACAAAAAAAAATTTAAAAAATGGGCGGGACCAGAACAAAATATTTTTTAATAAATCATTTAAAGCTTAAATTTAACTGAACAGTTCTGTAGCACATCAAAAACAATACTATGCAAGCCGTCTTTAGCTGTTTTGAAATTCAAAATGTATGAAAAAATATTTTTGGTTTTTAAGTGAGATGGACATGTTTTGCGAAATGGTGCAGCTCCAGTTTCTACATCTGTCTGCTGTGTGGTGCTGGGCTGGTAACTCACAGCTGGACGACCTGCTGCAGCAAACACTGAAACTTTTATATTAAAGATAAAGTACAAAAAGCCTCCTGCTGGTGTTAGAGTTTCATAAAAACATTATTTGTACCAAACTTCTCCTGACGCCTGCAGCCCGTGTCCCTGCTTCACCTCTCCCCTGAGGACGTTTCATGACTTAAGCTCTTTATTTCTCCTTTTCTTCCTCATAATCTTCTATCTCGCCGGTAAAAAGGCAGAAAATTCTTGAGAAGTACATAAAAAATAGCAAACTGACCTCCTAGCAGCTGGTCCATGTTGGCAGAGGAGCTCTCTCTGTCGGTGTGCTCTCTGGACTCCTGCAAAGAAACAAACATACAGTCAGAGGTGAGGAAACACACACACACACACACAAGGCGATAAACACACGTCAAATAGACAAAACAAATCAGCTTGGATGTGTCTCGGATGATCGCACACACACAGAAACACACACACACACACACGACCATCTGATGCTCACATGTTTCGGAGGACGCAGCCAAAAGATTTGAAGCAACAGTGTCCATCAGAAAAGATCAAAGTGTGGCGAGAAACACACGAACAAGAGCGAATGAAGGAAAGAGCTGTGTGTGTCTGAGTCTGTGTGCGAGTGTGTGTGTGTTCGTCCAGCACACACCACTTTAATCCCCTTATGGGCTCAGAGGGACGTACAGCAGACAGACAACCCGTCTGTCCACTGCAGCCAGCTGAAACAAAACAAATCATTTCTTTAGCGACGTTTCAGCTCCGAGCGAGGACGCCCCGCTGGTAACTCCTCGCCATGTTGACCCCTGCATCAGTCCATCAGGAAATAAAGTGGCGTTCCCTGATGGCTGAAAAATATGTGATATGACGCAAAGATTTAATGATGGCGAGCTAGAACGCCCCGTGTGTTGTTCCTCAAAGTTTCAGCTTCAGAAACAAACTCAACAAACTCTACATGAAAAAACAGCCAATAAAGTCAATATTTACACTTTTTAAACTTAATTTTTGATTCTGTTTTTGAATTGAAGTGTTTTTCTTTTAACTTTGTAGCATCATCATCATCAGCAGTTAGGTTTTTTAAAAAATGAGGATGCCTGAATGAATCTGAGTGTCCGTGTTTTTAAAGAGAAGATCTGAGTGAGACTCAAAAATGAAGCAATAGATGATGTCATAAAACTCAGAATCAGCTCGCATTTCAGACAGGATCATTTTTCTAACTCCTCCAGGAGTGCATCCTCTCAGACTTGTGTCAGGAAGTTGTGTTTCCCTTCAAAATAAAAGCAGCTTTAATGAGGTTCCTGTAATGGCGGCTTGCTGAGAGGACGTGTTCGCTTCGGCTCCGCTACCTGTCTATAAAACTCTGATTAATACTCGTTATATGAAACACTGAACGACGCCTGTAGAACCGCTGAGATGCCTCTCTCGCAAAGAAAACCCATTAAAAGTACTAATAAGCCGATTCAGTCGAAGTTATCCAACTTTTCTTCGAAGTTGAGCACTGAGGCTAGCTGTAGCGATAGCGAGGCTAACACAAGCACATGCGAGGCGATGGATGAAGACACCTGCTCGCCGACTGAGAGGGTGAAAATGACCGAAACAGGTTCGGAGGAAATACTGGCAGCAATTGCAAACTTGAAATCAGATTTCTCCTCCAAACTAGATGGTATATTGGCGGCAATAGAGACTGTGAAGAAAGACGTTAATGAATGTGCCAAGCGGATCAACGAGGCGGAGGTCCGGATATCTGCAGCCGAGGACAGCATTACCAGTCAGCAAGTGAGCGTTCAGACCCTTGAAAAGAAAAACAAAGATCTTGAGGAAAAAGTGCTGGATTTGGAGGCTAGATCTCGACGATCTAACCTGAGACTGGTTAACCTACCCGAGGGCGCAGAGGGAGAGGACGCCTGTACCTTTTTGGAAAATTGGCTGCCTGAAGCTCTGAACTTGGCACCATTACGCAGCGCTCTGATCCTGGAGAGAGCGCATCGGATCGGCCAGAGGAGTGCATCAAACAACGCTACACCAAGGACTCTTATCATGAAGTTCTTAAATTACAAGGATAAAATGGCCGTGATGAGAGCCTCCAGGGCAAAGGGACAGATTCTCTTCAAGAACAGCCCGGTGAGATTTTACGAAGATCTCGCAACAGGTGTACACAAAAAACAGAAAGAGTTTGACTCCGCGAGACAGCAGCTTCGGACGATGGGGATTCGATATGGCATGATCCCTCCCGCACGGCTGCTGGTGACACACAACGGACAGTCCCGCATCTTTAACCAGCCAGCTGAAGCAGAGGACTTTGTGAGGACTCTGAGAGCAGAAAGTGGATCTGGGTGAGATAATAGAGCTACCATCTTATTGCAGTGTATTATAGCTGTATAATCACTGAGCCTTAAGTTAAGTAGGAAGAAGGATGGATAGATTATCACACTTGTCATATGTTGGCCTAGAGGCTCAAGGCTAATATAAATATAAATGGCCTAACTTTCTAAACATATTAATAACGAGTTTCTTTGTATAGGTAAGTGGGGTGAGGTAAAAGGAAAAGTATTTAGGCACAGTCGGCTGATCCTCACTTCTGTGTGGAACAGCCTTTAGCTGTTAGATAGGTGCCAGAACATATAGGGGGGAGGTAGGTGGGTAATAAAGTTACTGTTCTAAGTTGTAAGGGTTATAGTGTTCGGTATTTATGATGGTGGATGTAATTTTTAACATCCAGGTGTTTTTTGTTTCTCTATTTCAATATAATTTACGTGTATTGGGAAGCCCACTCAATGTTATACACTATGTCTGGTGGATTAAGAATTAAAATATCTTCTTGGAACTGCAGAGGACTACAAAAACTGAATAAGGTTAAACAGGTAATGACAAGGGTGAAATCTTTACACTCTGATATTGTGCTACTTCAGGAAACACACTTGTTATCTAGTCAAGAGGCAAAGATTAGAAGGAGGTGGCAGGGCAGTTTATATTCTGCATCCTTTACTTCACAGGCAAGAGGGGTTATGATTTTAATTCACAAATCCATACCATTTCAAGTGACAAGGATTGTTAAAGACAAAGCTGGGAGATATATTATTCTACAGGGCACACTTATTAATGAAAAAATAAATCTGATAAATATCTATGCCCCTAATACTGATGATCCAAATTTCTTTCATAATCTTTTTCTTACAATTTCATCTCTGTCCGGCAACTATATTATAGCAGGGGATTTTAACTGCACATTGAACCCGGAAGTGGACAGAAGCTCAGGTATTGATAACTCTCACTTTAAAAGTAGACAAACTATTAAACATTTTATAAAGGAACTTAACCTGACAGATATTTGGAGGGATATGAATCCAAAGGGCTTAAAATACTCCTGTTACTCATATACATATAAATCATATTCACGCATTGATTATTTTTTAGTTTCTGGCAATTTGAGACACAAAATAAAGGACTGCCTTTATGACAGCATCTTAATATCTGACCATGCACCAAACTCATTGATATACGAAGATTTAAGATTAAGAAGAGACCCTCCCAGATGGAGATTCAAACAAAAATGGCTCCTAGATTCGGAATTTGTGTCTTTCATAGATAAGCAAATAAATATATTTTTTGAAACTAATACAAATGAAACACCACCCTCTTCAAGATGGGAGGCCTTTAAGGCGTACATAAGAGGCCAGATAATCAGCTTCACGAGTTATAAGGCAAAACAAAGTTATTTGAAAACAAAAAAGCTGGAAGCAGAAATTGAGCTGCTTGAAGGGAAATATTATCAAACGTTATGCCCAAATATTCATCGAAAACTCCTGTTGCTAAGAACACAGTATAACGAATTTTCTGCCTCCAAAGCAGCTTCACATCTTTTGCGTCTTAAGCAGGGATTTTACGATCAAGGGGAAAAGCCCGGGAAACTATTAGCCTGGCGCCTCCGACAGTTACAAAATGAAAATAATGTTACTTCAGTTGAAAACAGTGACGGACAGACTATTGTTGATCCTTTAGAAATCAGTGAAACTTTTAAAGTCTTTTTTGAAAAATTATATAGTTCAGATATAAATCATTTTGATCAAGAGCAGAGTCTTTTCCTAGATAGTATCCAAATACCAAATATTTCAGAATTGGTACGTGTAGATCTTAATACAGCTATAACAAAGGAGGAAATATCTATAGCAATAGACCATTTGAAAACAGGTAAAGCCCCAGGACCGGATGGTCTGTCAACAGAAATTTATAAAAAATTTAAAGATAAATTGTTGTCACCTCTTTTTGACATGTTTTTGGATTCATTTGAAAAGGGAACTCTCCCTGCTTCATTAAGAGGAGCTCTGATAACTTTACTGCCCAAACCTGGTAAACCTTGCAATAAATGTGAAAACCTAAGACCAATAAGCCTTCTCAATGTGGACCTAAAGATACTTTGCAAAATTTTGGCTCGAAGACTAGAAAAAATATTACCTGGTATAATTGCTTGTGACCAGAATGGGTTTATTGTTGGTAGACAGGGATTTCATAATGTGAGACGAGTGTTGGATATTCTTTATAATCAGGAAGAAAAACCAGACTCTTCTTTTCTATCATTGGATGCTGAAAAAGCATTTGATAGAGTTGAATGGCCTTATTTATTTGAAATATTAAAAAGATTCGGATGTGGGGATAATTTCTGTCGATGGGTTAAACTTTTGTATAATGAACCTTATGCTGAAATTGTAACAAATGGAGTTATATCTAAATCATTTAAAATCAAACGTGGATGTAGGCAGGGGTGCCCTTTGTCCCCCTTATTATTTGTTCTAGCAATTGAACCCTTTGCCATTGCAGTGCGATCCCATAAAAACATAACCGGTTTGTCAGTAGGACAGCAAGAACACAAAATTGCTTTATTTGCTGATGATGTCATCCTTTTTTTGGAAAAACTGAAATATTCTATTCCAGCCTTATTAGATTTAATAAATACATTTGGAAGGATATCAGGATATAAAGTAAACAAAGACAAATCTTCATTATTGTTACTCAACTCAGAAGAAAGAAACAATACAGGAATTTCTTTCCAATTTAAAAAAGTTGATTGCTTTACATATTTGGGAATCAGAATAGTACCATGTATAAGAGACATTGTTGAGGCTAATTACGCCCCCATAGTAGACTCAATTACTTCCTCTGTAGATAGATGGAACTCTCTGCCCCTGTCACTTATTGCAAGAATTAATGTTCTTAAATTAAATATAATGCCCAAACTTCTGTATTTGTTTCAAAACATTCCATTGCCACCTCCTTCTAATTTGTTCTCACTTCTAAAAAAATTATTTGTACGTTTTTTGTGGAATAATCGACGCCCGAGGCTACGCTTATCACTCTTGTACCTACCATATGATAGAGGGGGCCTCAGATGCCCCAATCCACTTTGGTATTATTGGGCAGCTCAACTGAGGACCATGATGTATTATTTTACTGATAAATCCCCCCCACCTTGGATGAATATTGAAGGCTGCTCAGTCCCACTTCCTCTCCCTCAGTACATATACTCAGCAAAAGTAAAAATGCTGAAAAAAAAGACAAAAAATCCTATAGTCAGAAATATGATTATAACTTGGTATCAGGTCAAGAAGTATTTAGGTGAATCCTCCTCTCTGTCACGCTTCAGCCCGATATGGGGTAACTTTTTTTTCCCTCCAGGCAGAGCTGACCCTGGTTTTAGAAAGTGGGCAGAATATGGTTTAAAGACAATAGGAGACCTCATGGGATTGGAGGATGGGATTTTGATGTCATTTGAGGAGTTGGTTGCCAGATATGACATCCCAAGCAAACATCACTTTAAATATCTACAGGTGAGAAATTTTATTAGATCATCTCAAAATCAGGGTTTATTGATCCCTCCATTATCCACTTTGGAAACGGAAATGAAAAATGACTGTTTTGGAAAAGGAATTATCTCCAAACTATATAATATGTTAGCAGAGGGATCCTCTGAGTCTTCTCTACGAAAGCTTAATGCCTGGAGGGAAGATTTACAGGAGGACTTGTCCTCCAAGAACTGGGAAGAAGCATGTGCTGGAGCACAAAAACGAACCATCAATACTCGCCTCAAAATACTGCAATATAACTGGCTAATGAGGACATATGTGACACCAGAAAAGCTTAATAAGTATAACAATGTCATCCCAGACTTGTGTATTAGATGTGGAGAGGAGAAGGGGACGTTTTTTCATTGTGTTTGGAAATGTAAAAAAATCCAACAGTTTTGGTGGGAAATTAAACAAGCATTGGAGACAATTCTAGATGTAAAACTAATGCTTGACCCTAAATTGTTTATTTTAGGTTTATATCCTGATAGGCATCATATGTCCAGGAAAATAATCACTGCCCTTGATTTATGTTTACTGCTTGCAAAAAGAGTTATAGCACTCTCATGGAAGAGTACCAGTAAACCAAGATTCATCAACTGGATTAAGGAAATATCCACAACTTTACCTCTGGAAAAGATTACCTACATTATAAAAGGAAAACTATCACTATTTCAAAACATCTGGAATCCTTTTATGGAATATATGGAGAGTGTGGATTTAAGTGCTGTAGGGAGTGAAGCAGACGAGGCTTAATCATTATCGGTCCTCTGCAGTTTCCTAAAATGATTTCCTTTACATTGAAACTTAATTTCTTTGTTCTGAGTGAACTGTACATCTCTGTTTGTATTTTTGAACCATGCATAATAGTGGAACACTTTGGGCTATCCCTTGATATAATAGAGAAACCTATTATTGTAAGTTTTTGTTGTTGTTTTTGTTTTATTTTATTTTAATCTTATTATTATCA
Source organism: Labroides dimidiatus (assembly GCA_030710495.1). Classification (NCBI taxonomy): domain Eukaryota; kingdom Metazoa; phylum Chordata; class Actinopteri; order Labriformes; family Labridae; genus Labroides; species Labroides dimidiatus. Next base: position 3,094,403 of record CM061151.1, on the reverse strand, counting down.
TTATTACTATTATTATTAATATACTTTTTCTTTCTCTGTGATTTAGTCGGGTTATATATTTTTTACTCACACCTAAGTGTTGTTCACTTTACAAATACCTGACTTGCAAGGAAGGACAATTTGAATGCTGGACAATAATCTAGCTGGCCTTGATAGTCCTTTTGAGATGAAAGAATCTTCATTTATTTATTTATTATCATTTTTTTTTACATTATTATATTGTATTGAAAAAGTATTAAAATTCAATAAAAATTCAATAAAAATAATGTTGGAAAAAAAAAAAAGCAGCTTTAATATCTAAATAAGTTTTAAAGATCCTTCATTATCCATCAAATCTAAACTCTCCTGCAGCTAACCCGGCTAAACCCAGATAACCTGGCTAACTTGGCTAACCCAGATAACCTGGCTAACTTGGCTAACCCAGATAACCTGGCTAACTTGGCTAACCCGGCTAACTCAGAAAACCTGGCTAACTTGGCTAACCCAGCAAAGCTGGCTAACCCAGCTAACCCTGCTAACCCAGCTATCCCAGATAACCTGGCTAACTTGGCTAACTTGGCTAACCCAGCTAACCTTGCGAACCCGGCTAACATGCCAACCTGCTAACTTGGCTAACCCAGCTAACCCAGCTAACCCTGCTAACTCGGCTAACCCTGCTCACCCTGCTAACCCAGCTAACCAGGCTAACCATGCTAACCCAGCTAACCTGGCTAACCCGGCTCCAGGACACGCATCGCCTTCCTCCGATCAATCAAACCACAGCTTACACAGCAGGTCAGATCACACCTCTCATGCTTTTGGCTCACACACCTGATGGAGCGTCACCTGCTCACCTGCTCACAGAGCCTCTGCAGGCTTCAGCAGGTACAGAGTGAAAAGAAGAGACAGACTAGAAGTGAGGAGGATAAAATCTGGATTTTAAATCTGGATCCTGGAGACAAACTTTCAAAGAAGTCTGGAGATCTTACGGAGCTTAAATTGTTTTTTCTTGGCGCTAAAAAGTGACCAAATTCATAGAAACCATGAAATGTGGTCGTCTTATTCCCTCATTTACGTAAATCTACGGCTGAGAGGTTCTCTAAGAAGCTCTTTTTCTGTCAGTGAAAGCAGAATTATTGAAAATAAAAATTTAAACATCCGTCTCCAACACAACACCTGGCTGTTTCAACATTTTTAGACGCGTTCTGTTCTTTTTGGAGTTTGTTAAAAGCATCTAATTGAGAGGGTCTTTCCTTCAGCTGCAGACACGTTTTACCAAACATCTTCACAGACACACAAGAGCTTTGTTTGGTTTTACTCCGAGGGGCGCTCATCTGGTAATGAAACAGAATTAAATCAACACTTAAGCTTTTAGTAGGTGAATAAACTGCAGTTCCTCAAGTGTCCACACGAGGCTTATTCATTTTCTTTATTATACAAAAAAATTAATAAAATGTGCATTTTTTTCTCATGAGTCCTGCTTTAGGAATCTCTGAGCTACAGTATCCGTCTTCTGATTCTGAGTCCGTCTTGTTCAGCTGGTTTTAGGAGCTTTAGAGCCGACTGAGGCTGAAACAATCAAACAACGTTCGGAAACGATGATCCTTGAAGATTTTCCTTCAAGTCGTAGCTGAAAATCAAAAATGCGATGCTACAAACACACCGTACAGCCGTGTTTAGTCGAGTTATAAACGTTTCAGTCAGTATAAAATAAAAGATCATGGTCTGACCCTCACATGACTTCGGCTCTGATGATCAGTCTCCACCTCTGAGCGTCTGAGTCAGCTCATTAATGATTTATACCTCTGACAGCGCGCTGTGGTTCACAAACTTCACGCGGTCAGGGACTCAAATGAGCTCTCAGAGTCTTCGTGGTCTCATGTCTGGCATCAGAGACACAAAAGAAACCGTCATCATGATCATAATGACGCTTTTATCCCCAAGGGTGGATTATCTTCCAGGGACCAGGGTGCAGCTTTGGAGAGGAGGGGGTGTCTGGGACTGGTTTTAGATGCATGGGGGGTAAACATGAACAGAGGGTTAGCAGGATGTAAACAAGCAGCCGGTCCAAATGAGGTCTTGGGAGGCTGGATCAGACAAAGAATCTGCTGCTAATCCTGATACTATTATAGCTCTCTTTTAGACAGAGCGGCTGACTTGCATTTCCTCTTTTTGACTCCACCCTGTCCCTGAAAATGTCTCACATGTACACGCAAAAAAACACTTAAAAAAAGACGGAAACAAAGACGGAGGAAAGAGGTTTAAAGAAGGTGAAACACCCGACCAAAGAGAGCGATTTGGCTGAACGTGAGCTGACAAAGTTGAAAGAAGCTGCTGATAAAAGTTCACAGATGAAGCAGCCTTTGAGAAGCTGTTTTGGTTACAGCGAGTCGCCTGAAAGGCCTCTTTCAGCCGCTCTAAAAGAGCACCCAAATATAAAAAACAGAGAGAGAAAGTAAAAGTAGAGCGTCTGTTTCAGGGAGATGAAACCGCTGCCTGTTCAGAGGCCAAACAAAGAAAGCACAGGAAACCAAATGAATGAATGAAACTGCACAGTTACCTCTAGGAAGGGGGAAAAAAAAAGGCCACACGGGACGGAAGAGTGAGCAGAGATGGAGAGGAAGGAAATCCGGAGTGCGAATTAGTTAATCCAGCAGAGAGGAGAGGTTCAGACTGAGCGGAGCAGCTCGATCTGGCGTCTGAGCGGCGAGATGTGGGAGCGCCTCTGGAGATGGTTTCAGACAGGAGGAGGGATCATAAACTGGGAGCATAAAGGCGACAGGGAGCAGGTGTTCAGAAACGGGGGTGCGGCCGGATGAAGGTGGGGAGGCAAAGTGTGCCACGGTGTAACCCCCCCCCCTTCTTTTTATCCATCTGTGCGTGTGCGGTTTGTTTTGTCCCTTTTTTGACTGTGTCACAGTCCAGAAGAAAGGAGGGGGGGGGGGCGTACAGGGTGGGACGGGAGGGGAGGTGGTGGAGCAGCTGGTGCAGAGGGGGGACAGTGGGAGGAAGAGACGGAGGGAGGAGCTGCTCCGTGGGTGTGTTGGTGTGGAGGAGGGAGGGACTTAGGAGGGAACGAGGTTTAGGGTCAATTAATTTCAGAGTGCCTGATGGCTGCATGCTTCAGCCGGCCCAGCCAGGGGGCTTAAAGGAGGGGGGGGGGTTATCTAAACACGGGCTGGAGACGGATCTCTATGAAGACCGAGTCCACTACGAGGAACAGCTCCTCTAATCGATAGTTTGGGGTCTATGAGTCTAGAAAACAACAAGTCAAAGGTCGTAAGCCAGACCAGAACAAACCACGTCCAAACTGATGAGGTAACAAGACTTTTTCCATCACTGATCGATCTGATGGTTTTTTTTACTAGGTTCCCCCCAAAAAATCTTCCTTTTATCAGGAGAAAAAAAAAAAGCAGTTTCAATATAATCAAAATAAGGTATTAACCCTTTATTACCCAAGTATTTAAGAGGACACCTGGGTTGTTTTTTTTTTTTTTTGTTTTTTTTTCTATTTTGGCCTTGAAAGAATCTGTGATGATGCTTTAAAAATTCATCTCCTCTTCTTTCAGAAATCGTCTGATTTTTTTTCTCTTGCTCAAATATTTTAAGAGTTACGGTAATGAGAACAGCCCGTTATTGGAACCCAGATGTATGTCAAAGTTTGGGGTTTTGTCTGTTTGCATTTTATTTATTTCCCAGTTACCTCAAAATAACAAAGCTGCTACTGTTTGCTCTTTAAAACCCATCAGTGTGCCGGCGCTCCCGTTTTAGAAGTGCTCTTTAAATTACCGTAACTCCTCAACCGTTCAGGCCAGCAAGAAAATTCAAACGGTTGCTTGAAGAAGAAAAGTCAAGCAAAATCTACTTACAACGACGTTCCAATCACAAGCAATAACTGACGTGAGCTGTTCTCATTACCGTAACTCTTCAAATACAGGCGCAGAAGAAAAAAAAAATCAAACATTTCCTGAAAGAAGAGAAGATGAACCTTCCAGAGAATGATCTCTAACTCTTTAAAGGCCCAAAAAACGATAACAAATTATATAATAAACTTAAGTGCAAAAGCTGCAGTTCTTTAAGTGTCCACTAGAGGCTGGTTCCAAACGCCAAGAAGCTCCACTGAAGCCCCTGTAAACATACTGATTTTTACAGTATAAAAACATAAACTTGTTTACAGCCTGGAAGAAAAAAGTTTTGGACTTTCTGGCTCATCTGTTGTTCTTAAAAACTATAAAACGAAGAGATTAATGAGTTTAATAAGATGGAGCACGGCTGTGTGGACTGACAGGAGGCTGTATCAGGTTAGTAAGAGTCTGTATTTCAAGAAGCTGACTGCTATCTTTACAAAGCCCCCCAATCACTCCACGTTAGCTTAGCTGTAAAAGCACATGCCCCAATTCAACAGAGGTGAAAATACCTTAAGATACAACTTCAATCTGAGACAACACACTGATTATATAGAGCCTACCTTTTGCTAAAGACAATCAAAGAGTGTTTGAGATTTTTTGGGGTGTTAAGCCATGAAAAATGAAAAGGTTTTGGAAATAATTGGACATGTTGATGGCTTTAGATAAAAGCAGGCAGATCCTCAGAATTATAACAATGAATCCTGAGGGAGACGTTAATGTCTGTCGCTGTTTCACCGTAATCCAAGCAGAAGTCGTTTGATTCATTGCATTCTGCTGCACAGATGTGAACCTCATGGTAGAGGATCGAGGGGAGAGTCAGGAGATCTGAGATCTTAAGTTTCGTAAGAATCCTTGAAGAGTCCGCTAGCATGGCTGAAGAAGAAAGTGGAGGTTTGAGGTCTTTGAGGACGAGCAGAAGAATGAAGAGGAGGTAACGGGAGGGCTGAGAGAAAACAGAAGAGACGGACTGAGAGCAAGAAGTGGACGACAGAGGTGATTGATGAGGTGGGAGGGGATCTCGGAGGCTCTGATGGCTTTAGGGGAGACCGTCTGAAGAGGCTTGGAGCTCAGGTCAGCTGTCTAGAGTCATGACCCCCCCCCCAGCCGTCAGCCATCAGCATGACATCATCTCCTCAGTGAGACTCAACAAAGAGGAGCTGAAGACTCTGCCTTGGCTTTACAGTGGACACTATTGTACCAAACCCCTCGACTCTGTCTGCAGAACTGTAAAGGTTCTTTATCGCTCCGACCAAAGAATTCAGGCTTTAGACGACGACACAATAAAAGAGTCCAAATCCGTCAAACTCCCCGCAGCGCTGCCTGATCTCGCTTCTTAAAGAGGCCACGTCGGAGGTTATCAAAGTGGAAAAACAAAGATTTTCTGTTCCAGCAGTTTAGGTTTCTTCTTTCACCAAGAACCACTCCTTCAAAACCAAAACCAAAGCAGGCCGACTTTAAACTATAACCCATCTCTTTACAAAAACAAAAACAAAAACAAAGAATGAATTAATCTGAACATTTGCTAAAAGGATGCTCAGATATTTTGGAGTCTCCTACAAAGCTCCTTCAGAAAACACCACTCTGGGAACACTCATGGAATGCCAAAGCCTGAGGTGGGGAGAGCACACCTCACCTGAAAAGTCGAGGCAGGGAGAGCATCAGCAAAGACAGAAGAATGTGAGCATCCGTGAAATTACATGACACCGATAAAATCAGACACAGCGTGAAAGGAGGAGCGGGGGTGGAAATCAAAGTAGCATAAATAGAAGAAACATTTTGACGCACAAGTAGATGTAATCAGCTGATGTTCTGTCGGCCGAGCTCGACTTTGTGGTCAATTTGAGGATTTCACACCCGTGTTCAGGATCTTTGGGGGATTTTTGAGACATTAGAAAGAGCTGTTGCTAAATCTTGGTGTATTAAAAAAAGTACTACAGAATGTCTGAAGCAACATTTCTTCTCTTTCGTGCATGCTTTCAGTCTTTCCATGAAGAGATCCACTGAGCATCCCCATCCTGTAAACAGAATGATTGGTGAAGGAGGGAAATGTTTGAGCCTGTTTATCTGGCAGACCTGACAGCAGCATAAAAAACATGTTCCAGCTCATAACATCTGAAATTTTAAAGGAATGGACGAGCAGAAAGTATTCAAGGAGTGTCTGTTTGCTGCGGGGGATTGGCTCGGAGTTACAGGAGTGTGAAGCTGCGATCTGCTCACTGAACTTCTTCAGCGAGCCCGAAAGTTTGTTTCAGAGAAACTCGACGTTTGTTTGGTTTGACTTTACTGTCTTTTATCGTGTGGTAGTGTTAAATACTTGATTACATTTGGTTAATACCACAAAACAAAAACACTTAATTCTCAACAACCTGAAATCCTGACCGCTCTGCCTGTTGACACTGTGGTAAAAAGATCAGAGTCTGTCTCAGTCTGGATTTGAGAGTGTAGAAATAATGACAGTTAGTGGGCAAAGAACTTCAAGATCTACTGGACCCCAAACATCTATGATGGAGAAAGTGGAGCAACATCCTGTCCTGCAATCCAGGCAAGAGCTGGTGGGCTTTTACTGGTGGGCCTGAAATGTCTGATAATTGATTAAAAAAAAAACACAGATAAAAATATTCTTTAACTAATTATTTTTCTTCTTTTTTTGAATTAAAACACCACACACAATATTAAACAACTAGTTCTAGTTCAACTGAAATGCAGCATATAAAAATATCTGAGCTGGTGCACCTTTATTGACGGTTGCGATCACATGACTGCATGCATACCGCTAATCGAGTCCCTCTCAATTCAACCTGTATAAACAATCTTGCAGGAAGTCGGAAAAACTGGAAACAAAACGGAAACATGGCTATTGCCTGGTAAAAACGATGTGCAGGGAGGAAGAAGGTTAAAAACTGAAGACTGTCTTAAAACATGAATAAAAATCTAATTCTAGAAAAAAAATGTCTCTGGGGGTCGCCAGAAATTAGTGATATCAAAGTGGGGTCACGGTCCAAAAAAGGTTTGGAAACACTGTGCCATCCGCATAACAGAACAGGAGAAGAAGAACACCAACTGCACCGAATGACAAAAGTGGAACAAAACTTTAGCGACACTTCAAGCAGCACCTCTACCTGTTAGCAGTTGACGCTATGATTGGAATCCCTGGTCCAAAAATATGAAGCCTGTGTGGAAGTTCTAAAAACTGCAGTACTTTAAGCGTCCACTTGAGGCTGGCTGCAGAAACACAAAGAGACCACACACACCCCAAAAAACATATTTAAAGCCAGGCTTGGGTCTGAACAGCTCATTTCTCTATCAGCACACACTGTGCGTGGGTGAATTTTTTTTCTAACTCAGCGGTTTAGAAGATATTAAGATGATGAGTTTGTCCAATCAGAGGCTCAGCTCACGTGACTGACAGGTCTGCCACCCTGTAGCTGTTAATGAGGAGGCTCAAAGCCCGCCTCTCGAGTCAGGACTCTGCTGTCGCTCCTGCTGATGTTAAGCTTCATTACTCCGCATCAGAAACGGATGTGTCGTCATGGAGACTACATCCATTTATTATACAGTCTGTGGTTTTACACAAACATCCAATGAAAGTTCACGCCATTACTGCTGCAGTAGCTCCGGGGGTATATGCTAACTGCTAACCAGCTCATCAGCTCATGTTTCTCCCATTTAGGAACCTTTAATGAATCAAGATGTCTGGTTTCAACCTCTGAACATGAGACGCTTTCATCTCCTTCCTGTATCGATTGTTGCACATCTCTTTCTGCAGTCGATACAGGAAGCTGCAGCCAACAACAAGGTCAAACAAACGCTCTCATATCTCCTTTAAATTTCAATCTCATTTCACTGAGTTTTAAAACTTAAACAAATCCTACTTTTTAGTTCGACGTCTGCTGTTTCTGTAACCACAGCTCGTCTTGTTGTCTTCCCGTTTCATCTTGAGCACTTTGTCACTTTGGTCTGTGAGAAGAATGATATAAAAAACTACTTCCTGTCTGATCTCAGAATTTTTGCTGCCTCATGATTCTTGAGGAGACGCTAAAGGAGCAGATCGAACAGGAACAGAGAGAACCCAGCTGATAGGTTTTTAGTAATACTTCAGTAAATACTTGATTTAAACTCATTAGATGTTTGTGTTCCGTTTCCTCTTCGTAGCCGATGTGAACTCAGTGAGTAATGCCTCTTGAAGCCTCATAATGTTCTCTTCCTGTCATAAGAGAGCGCTCTGTGTGGAGGAAACACAGCGCGTGTTGTTGTGAACACGCCACACCTCGGCTACGAGCACTTCACATCTTACACGCCTGGAGGAGACGCATGACTGGACGCGAAAGGACCCGACTTCTCTGCTCAACAAAAAACAATTAGCAGCCTGCAGGGGCGTGAAAGAGGGCTCGAGTTACTGGTGCCTGTCCAGAGGACGTGTGAGTCAGCTGAGCGCCTGTGTGTGTGTGTGTGTGTGTGTGTGTGTGTGTGTGTGTGTGTGAGAGAGAGGTGAAGGATGGTGATGTGAAGTTGCACCATGTGACTCACAGTACGCCATCACTGCAGGGATCTGACCTCCCTGAGAAGAAGCTGATTGTTTTTACTTAAACTGAGACGAATCAGGAGCTCTTTCTGCTCGCTTCACTTACAACTCCAGGTTTTTTCTTTCAGTCCACGTCGGTAGAGGATTTGTTTTTATTCTGAAAGTTATTACATGTTGAGTGATGTTCTCTGTAGTTTTATCTTTGTTTTTGTGACCCTTAACTTTATAACTTTTTTCACCCCTTATTTTTAAATGCTCAAACTGAAGGAGCAGAAATCACACACAGAATAATACAAACAGACACCTGACCGAGAAGAGGAAATCTCACCTTAGATTCACCCTCTTTTAAAGCCCTAATCCGTAAATCCTCGTCTATATCCACAGATTTTGTAAAAAACATGTCAAAGATAAATTTCTATGCAGACGACACCGTTCTTTACACTTCATTATCTTCACAAATCTTCTCCAGACAGTCAGAGTTGAACTCAAAACAATGAGGTGATTAAATGTGCCTCATTTTTTAAATACTTGGATTTTGTCCTGATGAAAATCTATCTTTAGATTTTTTTTTTTCTGAGTCATCATATCAGGAACTCAAAAAACCTGAGGGTGAAGAAACAAAGGCTACTTTTCACTCGTCGCTTGAAAGTAGTTAGTAAATGAGAATTTGCTGCTAATAAATCTACAGATTTTATTGCTGATAGGGCTGAAACTATTAGTTGACTTAAGATTGATTACAAAAATTCATTGACGAGAAAAAAAAAAAGAATTTTACCAAATAACCATAATTAAACAGGCTGTGAGGACTCTGTTTGAAGTGGATCACAGCGCCACCTTTTGGCTGGAATCGTGCTCACACTGTGGTGATGACATGACTCTCAACAAGTTGTGTGTTTGTTTTGTAAATGAATGGAGATCAGATCTTCTTTTTAACACTACTTTTCTTTCTTCAAGACAACTTTTTACTGGATACAACGTGACGAGGTAAGGTATTTAGTTAGCCATAGGCTAACGTGTAACGTTAGCGAATCCTCATGTCCTGCTCATCTACCAATCAGAGCTAACGTAACCTCACTCTTCATTTTATCCACCTTTTTCCCCATAGTTCATAGCGGTTGTCGGTTTTGCTCTTCTGGTTGAACGTTCTATTCATATCACCATGGAAACCACAAAGCTGATGATGTTAGCCTAGCTGTCATACTCGCTCTAATAACCAGCTTTTTTAAGAAAGCGACCAAAAGAACAAAAATCAGAGGTGGGGTCATAGTGCGGATGTTTCAAAATAGTTTACACCGAGCTCTGTCGAGCATTAATGATTTTAAGTGAGTTGTTTTGAGCTAGCTTGCTGGTGGTGGCAAACAGGAGTCAATAACTGCCAGTGGAAGTCAACACCCATTGGCTTCTGAAGAAACAGGTGGATTGACAGACTCTCAAGTTTGATTAGGGCTTGAATGAACATTATTACAAACAGTTTAGCCTTTAGCTGGTGGTTTAGCCTTTAGCTTGTGCTCTCTCTTGATTAGCTTTCTTCTTCTCTTTTTTCTGTCCGTCAGTTCAACTCCAGTCTCCATCATCACTTCTAAATTAATCTCACAAATCGTTTTCAGCAGAGAAAAACACAGATCTCTCTTTTCACTGCTAAACTTTGGCCTCTCTCTCATCAAATTTATAAATACTTTCATTAAAAACCTGTTTCAAAAATTTAAAAATGTTTTCTACCCCTTTGAGGATTATCAACCCACTACAGGCAGATGAAGTTGTATTTCGGCCATTTTCAAAATGGCCGCTCACATGAAAATCAAGAAAATCACTGATAATTTTCAAGAAGTAACGGTAAGAATAATACGGACATTGTTACTCATACTCATTTTTTAAAGTAAGTATTTTCTGCAGTGAATGAATAAAAACTTTACTAACACCAAAAACACCAAATTTATAAAAAAAAAAAAATGATGTGGCAATACTTTTGTTTTTTTTTAAAAGGGTTAATAAAAATCTCAGTTCAAAAAAAGAAAAAATGTGTCTATTTTTGGGTGGGTCAGGCTTTAAAGGGTTAAGATGTGTCTGCTAATCCAAAACTAACCTTTAACTCAACGAGTCGGGATGAGCCTCAACGCTTCACTTCACCGTCTGAACCGTTTCTGGTCTAAAGTACGCCGAGTGCTGTTTTTCCCTCTAAAGTCTTTCTGACATGATCGAACACATAAAAACCAGGAAAACAAATCCTGAATCGCTTCGTATGAAGAATGTGATCCTGTCCAGACATGAGGGTAAAGCCCCTTTCACACATTCACAGGATGCCTGAACATCTCACAACACTTTCCTGGAGGGATCTGTGTGCAAAAGCAAAGACAGGGATCTGTTGATTCTAAATTTATACAGAAATCTCTCCGCAGTCTCTGATGTGTGAACGCAGCGTTTAAAGCCTTCAGAGTTTTGAGTCGTAAAAGCAAAGCCCAGCCCGGTGAGGATCCGTCTCTCTGGAAAATGTCCAGACTTCATGTGTGAAAGCGGACTCACCTGGTCTGCCTCCCCCTTCTCAAACATCATCTTCAGGCTGTTTAGAGGAATGCTGGGCTTCTCCGACTCGGGGACTTCAGCTGGAGCTCTCTCCGGCTCCTCTGGGTCTCTGCTGGGCTTCTCCATGTCTGTCAGGTGGCTGGAACTGGTCTCGGAGTGAAGCGGTGTCTCCCGCTCAGGAGTCAGATCCTCAGAGCGTGTAGCGGTGGTAGTTTTCAGGATGTCAGACTTGATCTGTGATGTGGGTGTGGATTTAGGGCCTGTCGGCTGACTCGTGGGGGCGTGGGGTTCTGCAGGGCTGCAGGGTGAAGGTTTCGGTAAAGCTCTGATGCTGGACTTCTGCTGCTGTTGTTCCCAACGTTTCTTTAAAACACTCAGGTTCCCGCTGCGCAGCGTGGAGGGGAGCGGCTCTGCAACCTGTGGAGGAAAAACAATGAGGTGATCAGGACATGGAGAGGTTTTATTTTAGGAGTTTACCTCAGAATCCAGACACTCCTGTTAGCTTTTATTGGGTGATGTCATGTTGTGGGTGTGAGATCCATCAGGGACAGGCTCTTTGGACGGCAGTTTAAGGTCTACCATCCTCATAAGACTACTTGATGCATTGGTCGCTAGTTTAACTTCCTGTCACAACCATTTGCTGCATCTCCTCTTGAACTCTCTGCTCTCAACACTCCCCGTCTCCCTGCAGCTGAAAATGTCAGAAATGCATAAAAAAAGGACGAAAAAGACTCTTGATCCAGGCGCTGTAACTGAAACCTAACGCCACTTCGTGCTCTCTCATCCATCATCTCACACCGGCTTCCTGTTCAGTCTGGCTCATTTCAGGACCTCCAGACAGCTGGACTCACAAACCGAAGAGTTCCCTGGATTCCCACCCCAATGATGATTCTCTCCTGGTTCATGTTGGGCTGTAAAACCTCAGACCGGTTGTCTCCTGGTCTGGCTCTGCTAATTAAGTCGGCTTGTTGTTTTATTTTGAAAGTCACTGGCTGTTTTTAAGTGGTTTCCATGCATGACTTCCTGTCCTACTCGACCTGCTTTGTGTAAATTAATGCGTCACGGCTCCAGCATCCGAGAAAAAAAGGAGGCCTACAAATCTGCAACGGAGCGGACCACTTCAACTGGACTCCATGTTTACTCTGATCTGTTTGTGTATTTTTATATTTCACTATACTTGAAGGATCTTAAACTCAACTTCCTGTTTCTTCTGTTTCAATCTCGGACGTCTAACGGGGGACGAGGGTTCGCAAGTTATCAACAACTAGACATGTTTGTATGATTAGCATCTACTTTGTATATTTTATGAGCAATGATTCATGCATTCATCAAATAAATCAGTAAATACAATCAATATAACTCCCACATAATGCTGTTTAAAAACACTGGATTAATCTCATGAAAGGACTGAAATAAAAACACCCTTCCATCGATTTGTCAACATGTTCTCTCTTTCACTCAAAGGACTCCGACTGAATATGAGGAAGTGTCAAATCTTCTGAAACGAGTAGGAATTTTAAATAGTGTGAAAATACTCATTTCCAAAAAACAATCTGAATACGTCCGTCAAGTCTGCAAAGTCGAGGTCGTCAGACTGAACCATCACAAATATTCCTCAAAAGACACTGCAGACCGATTTAACCACCACACAGAGTTTGAAGAGCACGAAATGCATCAGGAGTCGGCAGTCGACCGTGAAAGACCGACAGACCAGGAAGCAGCCAAACAAAAACAGACTCAGCAAACTTTGAGTTAATAAATAAGTTCTGTTTGTCCTCGAGGAGCTGAGACGGGTTTCAGGTTGGGAAACAAACTGAAACTGATGTTTCTTCATGACCTTAAAAGCAAACAAGTCCATCAGCAAGAGGGCCGGTAGCTTCTCTGTTGTTACATTTAACGCCTGAAGCTGCTTTAAGGGGGCGGGGTCAGACCAGATGATTGACAGCTGGCTGCAGAAAAGGTTTTTTCTTGGTAAATAATCACGGTGTTTAAAGATTTCTGTTTTTTTTGTCTAAAAATGTTATTTTCATGTTTTCAACAAAAAAGCGGAATCACTTTGACCAGAGGGGGCGCCAAAGGCAATACAAGCCTAAAGTTGCTCACTGCAGCTTTAAATAAGTTGTTTTTATAAATATCTTTTGCAGCTTACTAATAAACTTTAACAAGAAAGAGAAAGAACAATACAAGACATTTACAAACACCATATTTTGATTGTTTCTTGTGCATAATTTCAGAGGTGTGAACTGTCTTCATATATATATATCAAAAAATCCCCAAAGTATCAAGAAGGGGTTTTAATTTTTTTTCTTTTCAGGGAAAAACACATACTCCGAGTCTGTAAATTTAAAAAATATCCAATCCAAATCCTTCAAAATAAAAGTCTTCTCAGTGTTTTTTGTTCAACTTTGAAAAAAGAAGTAATAAAACAATGAAATTGTCCACTTTTTAGGAGGCTGGAAGGACAAAATGCTCATAAATGACATGAAAATTGCTGCCAAATTTTTACCCATCGATCATATAAACTCATCGTGTCAAATCAGACTCAACAGCTTCTTTAAATACAAGTCAGAAAATGCTCATTTGTTTAATGATTCTCCTTCACATGATCGTTGGAAAGCTGAACACTGATTATCTGATTGTTATACGTTGACAAACTTTCATTAAACCTCCCAAAACTCCAGATGAGATGATGTTTAAAGCACGCTTTCACTTGGATATTAAGCTGTCTGTTGTTATCTGATGCTAACTGATCGCTTCATCCACTCAGAACCGAAGTTTATGTCTGAAAGGGACGCGGCACAGAGATCATACGGATGTACAGGACAGGAATTGAGTAGGAGGGCTTTAAAAAGTTAGAAGAAAGCAGGAAAGACGAACAGCCGGGTGCACACACACACACACAGTTTTCATCTGATGACTCACTTTTTCTAAAGCTTTGTCAGAGAGGACTCCCACCGAGCGATGCGAGCCGCTCTCTAAATCTGGTTTTAGTTTGCTCAATGAATTCCATCGATGTTGGACGGACGCCACCCGATCCAACGGGCGCTGAATGAAACTCAAACGTTCTAAATATAACGCCACGCACACACACACAAAAAACGATAGTTAAACTACATATCCGACTTTCACCTGAACACTGAGAGAAAAGGAGGAGGAGGAGGAGGAGGAGGAGAAACGTAAAGAGACAAAGAGCTGAGAGCAGCTCGTTGCTCGTCTGTAAACCTGGACCTGCAGGAGACGCGACAGGAAGAGAAAGAGCTGGAAAAGTTGAGCACAAAGCTGCCAAATAAAGAGTAAAAACCTGAAGAGAGGCTGAAGACCCGGCTGTCCAGTTGGCGCTGTGTGTGAGGAGTGTGTGTGAGGCGTGTGTGTGTGTGTCTGCTGGCCGGCTGGAAAGGCTGCAAGCTGTCCCAGATGTGAAAGACTTGAGAAGTGATCAGAGCAGCATGAAGTAACAAGCCCACCCCCTACAACACAGAGGGGAGGAAACAGAGCGGGGGAGAGAGGGGTGAGGGGGGCGGGGAGGGGAGGGAGAGAAAATCAGAAACAGAGACGCTCGCTCGGTCGCTCGCTGGGTCGGACGGTGAGGGAAAACACATCCAGGAAATGAGGGAGAAAGGTAAAAGCAGAGAGGACAGAACAAGTCCTTTCACGGAGACGCAGCCTGGATCAAGAACGGCTGATGACACCTTCTCATCTTCGACAAAAAGCAAAGCAGGAACTTTTACAGGAGTTACAACAGAGAAAACTCCAGACCAGCTGCTTGCAAAAGTGCAAAGAGGAATTTAAAGTCTTCTGCTCAGTTTGCAGCGCAAAACAAAAGTCATGCTCTCAAAAAAATGTTTGAATACAATGTCCCTCAAAGATCAGCTGCATTTTTAATTTGCTCTCCTCTCTACTGTTTTTGCACTGATTTTCTTGATCTGCTAAGGGTTTTATATAAGGTTGGGGAGACAGATATGGATTTTTTTTTTTTAGGCCTATGTCGATATTTGGCAGGGGACCAAAAACGCTATCCGATCAATCGGCCAATAAATTTTGAAAATATATAACGAATAAAACAACTTATTTGTATTGTTTATGTTATTGATTAAAGTAGGCCATCTCGTTTCTTTTTACTTCCTGTTTGAGGAAACATTATCTTGTTAGTATCTTAAAATTTAGAGTTTTCAGTACTGTTTACAAAGAGTAATTGTGACATGTTTCTGTGATAAAAGTAGAAATTCTGTTTTTAAACCGAAGTTTAATCGATGAATGCTAACCGCTAGCATATCAATGCAATTTCCCATATACGTTAGCATCAAGCTAGCGCTATTTTCGATATTAATTTTGGTACATTAGAGCTTTATAACATGTTAAACGGATTAAATGAGAATCTCTTGAGAGACAGTAATATGCACATATTTGCGTCTTAAATTTTACAGACAGAGAGTAATTTAAGCTAGGTTAACACAACTTGAGCAAGTTATAGCGTCGTATGCTAACCGCTAGCATATCAATGCAATTTCCAACATACGTTAGCATCAAGCTAGCGCTTAGTTTTCGGTATATTAGCACATGTATAACATGTTGAATGTATTGGATATGAATCTCTTGTGATCGAGTAACGTACATTTATTTGTACTCTCGGTTTTACAGACAGGGAGGAACTTAAACTGGGTTAGCACAACTTTAGCAATTCAGTGAAAACAGTGACGAAAGCCACACGTTACATGTCAAAGAGAGTTAAACTGAAACGGGAGACATGTTAAGTCATTGTTAACTTCACAGTGTCATTATAAAGTTACCTTTCTGCAAGCTCCTCACAGCCCACTTCTGTAATACTGACCAGCTGTGGCTGTATGTTACTGAAAGGGCAGCGGTGGAGACTGAAGATTGAATGGAGTTGAAGCGCCATCTAGCGGGCAAACAGCGCAACAGCAAATATCGGCGTTTAATCGGCAGAACTTCACCCGATGATGATTATCTTGAATTATTATTATTATTATTATTATTATTATTATTATTATTATCGTATACCTAGACTCGCCTTGCGAAGTGCAGTATCGGCACTTTCAGGTCATATGCAGACCATGGTTACATCTTAAAGTCTCTGTGAGGGACTCTCAGTTTGGTGTTGATTGCAGTGACACCTGTGGTCAGAATCGGTAGTGTTTTTCCAGGATAAAGACTGTGTGTTTTGCAAGCAAATTTTCTTTTCTTTGTTCAAGACAACTTTTCCCCAGGTTGCAAAGTGAGTTTTAGCCTTTAGCTCGTGGTTTAGCCTTTAGCTCGTGTTTTAGCCCGTGCTCTATCATGCTGCTGTTTAGCTCTGCTCTGACAGTCCAGTTCCAGAGTCCACCAGAGACTTTAGGTCTAAGTCCCAGACAAGTACATGAAGTGAGACTATTTTAAGACCACTTGGAAAGTCCTCACAGGACCTTTAAGTTTAGAGTCAGCACGCCTTCATTTGCATCGTTTCCACTCACTTGCAGTCTTCTTCATGCATAATCAGACTCACAGCTACAGATGGTTTCAGTGGTTACAGCATGTCGTGTCATGTATACAGCGGCTGCTGTCCTCATCGTAGCTGCCACGAGCCTGATCACAACCTCGGCTTTTTGGCTGCATGCCATGCCCCCCCCCAAAAAACAAAAACTTTTCCACTTTCTCTTCAGTCAAGGTTTTAAGGTAGTTTGATACACAAAAAACAGTCATTTTAACTTTATATTTTTTAGACAACACAACACTCAATACGTTCTTTGCTGCACAAAATCTGTTTTATATTCTGTGAAGTTTTCAAATTTGGAATTATAGTTGATCCCTTATTACTGCACATGTGTTAATTTTTATCCTGGAGCAAAATAATTATCCTGAAAGTTAATATCTTTAAACGAACCCTCGTAACTCTCGTAAAAAAGTGGATTTTTTGTTTTTTTTTCTCTCTTCTGGGCCTCTGTTACAGGTATTCAGTTAATACTTCCACTTCTTAAAGCATGACTCGATGATTTTTATTCATTTTCTTAAACGTATACCTGCCATTCGTATAACATCAGCACTACAGTGCTACTTATTTTCTCGGTTTCATCACTTTCTGCATGTTTTCTCTGTTAAAAGCACAATTTGGAAAAAGTTCACCATGTCAAATGCATCACGGGTTTATCCTCTGAGGAACGTGAATGTCTGCAGAGCTTAAAAGCAATCTTTTTCTGAAGATGTTGCAACGTTTCACGCTCAAATAAAACAGCAAACTCCAAACTTAAACCTGCGTTGTTTTCTGCAGACATGCAGCTAATCAAGAGTGTAGCTGTTAAAAAAAAAAAAAAAAAAAAATGGAACCAGTTTTGAAGTCTTGATACATAAAGTCACAGAATCTGAGAGCTGCACCAAAATGTTCAAAGACTCTTCTCCAAGAAGTGAGCAGAGAAGAGCACCACACCTACCTGAGCCTGTGGAGAAGCGCTCTGAACCTGCACGCTCTGCAGAGACTCTCCTCTAACCCTCCCTCCCTCCCTCACAGATCAGGTGGGACGGCATCCTGTTACCGCCGCCGCTGCATGACGGCACAGGCTGATACGACTCGCTGTTTGACAACAGATGCCTCCCTGTCTTTGATAACGCCAAAGGTTTGCAGCTATAAAAAAAATGTGCGCAGCATTACGAGATCAAACTTGAGGACGCTTTTAAAAAGTATCTTCTGTCTGACGTTGATCTCTCGATCTCTGGTCAATGTCTTTGTGCAAATCAGCAGGAAACAGCACACGACTGTTTCAGGCCGAGCAAACCACAGCCGAGTGATGTCTAAGCAGGAAGTGTCGACTGTGCGCAGTTTGTAGATGCAAATACTTCCACCAGCGGGCCATAAACTCAAAGACAACACTGCCAACAGAATCATTCAAAGAAAAGCTAAAAAAAAAAAATCAGAAACTTTAAAAAACGTGGTTATGATTTGTAAAAACGGTGCCTACCGCTTTCTTCCTCTCTGCGTTTCCCTCCTCGGCCGCCATCTGATACCTGAAGAGGAAGAGAGAGAAGTTTTAGGATCACAAGCTGCAGCACACACCCTGCACATTAACATCAAATTTTCCTGCTCCAAAAACAGATGATTTCACTGGAAAATCTCCGGCCCACGCCGGGACCCGCAGAGGAGGAACGAGCTCTGAACACCTCTGCTCCCAAACTCAAAGGAAACCCCAGACTCTGTCGTCTTTCGCCTTTGACTGCGGCCTTTTCTAACACTCATCTTGTTCAGGAAACTTCAGACTAACATGAAGAAAACCTCAACCCACGGGAACGGTTTCATCACGAGAGCAGGAGCATCAGACGGACTCCAAACATCTTTAAAGAAACAGCGTGTTACGTTTTTCACGTCTGACCCGTCAGTCAGCAGGTCATCTCTCCAGACTCAGCACTCATTGAGACATTTCTCTCTGCATCCTCCCGTCAGCCTGAATCAAAAACTCTTTCACAACCGTTCAGATTTTTTCCTTCGTTGTGCTCGTCGTTAATAACGACCCCTCTTCATCTTCGCTTTCCGTTCACTCCCATCACGCCCACACGGAGCAGGATTCATTTCTTCTAACCATCAAATGTGGAAATGTTTTTGTTCTTTTCCTTCCTTTGATGTTGTTGTTGTTGTTTGTGATGAAAGCACCCTTTGGTTTAATTTGAGGGGAAAACTCATCAAAGGTTCATCTCTGTGTGAAATCTGGCGCCCCCTGCTGACGAAGCGAAACCCGGTCACTCTCTGGTTTCTCATTTTGTCTTTGACGTCTGTGAGTGGAGTTTGTTTTCATGGAGAACCTCGGCCTTCGCTCTGAAGGTTTGCTGTGAGAATGTTTGCAGAAAGAAAAGCTAAGACCAGTTAAAAATAAAAACAAAAACAGATTTCTAACTTTTTTTTTTTTAACTGAATTAAATTCTGGTGCAATTCTGAGATGAGAGTCAGAACTCGAAGACAAAAAAAGGTCAGAATGAATTTTTTTTAAAATGGAGAATTTTAAATCTAACCTCCACATTCTCACCTTTTATTCCTCAGAACTCTGACTTCCTCAAAGTTCTTACCTTCATTTCATCCCCTGAACTTTGAGTTAAAGTGAGAATTAAAAAGAAAATCGGCCTTATTTCCACTAAATTAGGACTTTGATCTCAACATTTTGTCTCTTTCATCCTCAGTTATGACTTTAACATCAAAATTTTAATTTTATTCCACAGAATCGACTTCCGCCTCAAAATTTTGTACTTTTGTCTCCTGAATTTTCAGACTTTTTCCTCCAGAATTCTCAATTTTCTGACTTTGTTTTCTTAAAATGATCAATTTTCTCTTTTTGATCTTATTGTTTTTATGACTTTTCCCTCTAAGATTCTAACCATCTTAAAACTCCACATGAATGTGATTGCCTCCTAAAATCCTGATTTTTTTTTTTAAATTAAAATCACATTTTTATCTATTAATTGACTTTTTTCACAAAATTCTTACCTTAATTTTAAAAGTCTGACTTTTTTTCCCAGAAGTATGACTTTTATCTCATTATTTGACTTTTTTCCTCAGAATTACAGCTCTAATCTAAATATTCTGACTTTCTTCCTCAGAATTTTAGCTTTTAATCTCAAAAATTTGTTTTTTTTTCTTCAGGATTATGTCTACCATCACAAAATGTTTATTTTTGTCACCAGAATTTTGACTTAAATCTTATATTTCAGACTTTTTCCTCCAGAATTCTCAAATTTCTGACTTTATTTTCTTAAATTATCTTTTTTTTTCTCTCTTTTTGATCTTATCGTTTTTACGACTTTTCCCTATAAGATTCTAACCATCTTAAAACTCCACATGAATGTGATTGCCTCCTAAAATCCTGACTTTTTTTTTTTCAAATTAAAATCACATTTTTATCTATTAATTGACTTTTTTCACAAAATTCTAACCTTAATTTCAAAAGTCTGACTTTTTTCCCCCGGAAGTATGACTTTTATCTCATTATTTTACTTTTTTCCTCAGAATTACAACTCTAATATAAATATTCTGACTTTCTTCCTCAGAATTTTATCTTTTAATCTCAAAATTTTGTTTTTTTTTCCTCCTTCAGGATTAGGTCTACCATCACAAAATGTTTGTTTTTGTCCCCAGAGTTTTGACTTAAACCTTAAATTTCAGACTTTTTCTCCTCAGAAATCTTCCTTTAACCTTTAAATCAAACATTTCACCTCAGAAACGTCACTGTTATCCCAAAATAATGATTCTTTTCCTCATAATCATGACTTAAAGTCAGAAATATTCATTCCTCTAAATATTTAAAATCAATTCAAAGATTCAGTCTTGATTTTTTTTTCACTGCAGGCTTTAGTTACAATTTTTTTTAGTGTCTCCACTTTCCTTCCACAGAGGAGCTTTAAGCTCAGTTTTTCTAAAACACTGTTTGGGATTCACAAATGTTTCCCAAACAGGATTTGGATTTTACGTCAGAGACAAAGCTCCTGATTTGTTCCTGAAATCGACCGTTTCAGAGAGAAACTGAGGAAGCACACTGTTAACTGTGGGTGGAGACGGGTCATGTAGAGCAGGACTAACTCCTGGTGGTCACTCGGAGGAACTGCAGGCAGGAATAATCCTGAACTCCTCTTTCTGAGTGTGAGTCGAGTAAAAACGGTGAGTGGCTGTTTTCACCCGTTTGACTCTGAACCTGCTGTGACGGCTCAAACTGGAGGGCCCGGTCGCCCACTGACGCTGTGATCATCATGTTTTAACGGAAAAGAGGAAACTGAGTCAGCTGAGTGAGGACAAAGTGTTGCGAGGACGACCTGCGACCTGGATCCTGCTCAGCAGAGGAGGCGGCGCGGTGAGGTGACGGGTGAAATAATCTGCTGAGTGGCTGCCTGTGAATTATTAAACTGGTGGAGGAAGCTGGAGAGGAGCGGGTTCCACTCACTTGGAGAAGCGCTCTGCGATGGCGGTGTTCCTCCCTCGGGAGGAGACGATGGACAGCTCCTTGGCGGTGACCCTCAGAGACTGGGACGCCCACTGTCTGCGGCTGAACGGAGCGACGGAGGCCATGTTTGCTGCACGTCTGAGCTATCAATCTTTGTTTTCAGGACACGTCGTAACTCTGAGGGGAGAGAGGAGACAAAAGCAGGAGCAGGTTGAGCCAAAGGGAAACCAAACAAAGGCGAGTGAGCAGGAGCGGAGGAGGAAAGTGTCGCTTTGAGCTGCTGCAGAGAGAAACTTCCTTCCTGTGTGTTTAAATCCTTAAAGCTCCCTCAGCTTCACACAAAACTTCACACACGCGTGGTTAGTTCTCATGCTGCAGATTTTAAAAGTGCAAAGCTCCCCAGGAATCAATACATTTTGCCACATCACACATCTGACTGTGTGTCACCAGCGCAGCGCGGACCAGCCCTCACGTCTGAGTCAGAAAGTCAATAAAGCGAATCACACAGCCATTGACCATCTGTTCCCGCTGACTCCGCTCTCTCCGAGCCTCCAGGGCGACTTCACGCTGCAGATCAGACAACCGATCCGCCGCTTCGTCACAAAGCCCTCTTTCATTGCACAAACACTTTCACAACACTCGCACGCCGCTACCTGCTTCAGCGGGCGGAGCGACAAGCAGACGCACGCAGCAGAAACGACATCGCCAGGGTACAACTAATAACTGTCATCTGAGAGTTACACACGCTCCGGGGGAGTTAGACAAAGAGGGCGATGAGCGCAGCGGTGACGGAGCAGCCCGCGGGGTCTCCACGTCACTCAGCAGGTGGACTATTGTGAGCGGCTGTCAAGTTAGAGACCGGATCGTTAAATTATAAAAGACGGAGCTCTTTGTGATAAATATTCTCAGACAGGATGTTTTAAACGGCATCAAAGACCTATTTATAACCCGTGATGTTATTGAAGGAGTAAATTCAGACTGAAATGCCACAGCTGAAACAACAACAACCAGAATCATCAGATGTAAAGTTTTTGAGGTGAGAAAGACGAGAAAATAAACAGAAGACAAATCCTCGGACGTCAGGGCCAAACACGACTTTTCTGTGACGATCAGTTTTTATTTTCTGTAGGATTACAGCTGATTTATTCTCCTCCGAGGTGCATTTTTTTCTGACGTTTTTCCACGAACTGATCACCGGTTTAATTTGGATTTCTGTCGCTAAGTTTCCAAAAGATCCCAAAAGTCCAAAGAGACGTCCTCATTCATCTCAATTTGTCAAAACAGGCTCATTTTTAACTGGTTATATCCACCTTATTCTCAACTTCCCATGGTTCATAGCGGTTGTCAGTTTTGCTCTTCCGGTTGAACGTTTTGTTTACGTCGCCATGGATACCACAAAGCTGATGATGCTAGCCTAGCTGTCATACTCGCTCTAATAACCGACTTAACATCAAGAAAGCGACAAAATGAACAAAAATCAGAGGTGGAGTCAAAGTACGGATGATTAAAAAGTTTACACTGAGCCCAGTCGAGCATTAATGATTTCACACGTGTTGTTTTGAGCTAGCTTGCCAAAGAAACGGGTGGATATCAGAGTTTGTGTTCATTAATGTCGTCGTTTCTGCGGTTTAGCTTCCCCAGATCAAAAAAACATCCAAGGGGGGGATAATTTTTGTTTAGCTTTTGAAACAACGCTGCCGTTTGCTGTCATCACTTTTAAAGATAAATAAAGTGAGAATCAAGAACGGCAAATGTCTGTGCAGAAAAGAAAGTAACACTTGTTTTTTTTCAGAGCTACAGTTATCAGGTTACAGCTGCTGCTAATGCTACAACCAGTGCTGCTAACTCTTCAGTAAGGACAGCAGTTATTGGCTGTCTTAAAAATCACATCACGTAATTTGTAGGGATAGATCGATTATCGGCGCATATATTTGTCATTTTGACCCATATCAGCATCGGCCTTTTTTTTTTTTAATATGACCGCCGATAATAGGTCACTTCAAAACTTGGCTAAGGAAAGCTATTCTTAACTACTTTGCTTCGGTTAGCGAAAGTCCGCTAGCTTAATGCTAACATGAATGGAAAATCCCGTTGACCGGCTAACGCAATTAGCATCGTGACTATCTCACAGTCTATGAACTTATTATAACTTTCACAGCTTGCTTGGCTCTTGAAAATGATATTGTTATTGTTGTTGTTTGAAGTTAAAAAAAAAAGAGATAAACATTTTAGTTGTATTGAAATTTTGAAACAGTTTATATACTGTAGAAAACTTAAGGGAGCTATTTATTTGGTTAAATTTTTATTTACCTTTAGAAGACATGCTGCTGAGCCTGGAAAATGTTAAATAAACATGTGCTGAAAGGCATTTAAACAAAGTTAAGGATCAGAGTTTGTATTATTCAAAATTTTGATGTCAATATATATATCGGCTGCAAATATCGGTTATCGGCCTCCTTACGTCAAATAATCAGACGGGTTGCAGGCAGAGAGGGATGTGCATCGATTAAGCAGTTCCTGTTAAGAATTGATTAGAAATGGTTCGACCTGTCGACGTCGTTAGCTGTTATGCTAAACGATGCCTTTGTTGATTCTTTACATCACGCCGGAGCGGCCGGACCTTACGTCGATGTCACATGACACATCACACGTCCATCAAGCTCGTCAGTCGGCAGCAGAACTTCCAAGATGATGGCAGAGAGATCGAAGCCATTTGCAATTTGTGCAACGCTGTAACATCATACGAGGGTGGCAACACAACCAACATGTTAAAACATTTGTTGACACACAGTGTTAAAAACCGAGAGTGTCATGATGTCACATTTATTAACTGATAAACTCAACAAAATGTTGACATAGAAAACCTGTAAATCCTACTTTTTGTCCACAAAAAAATTCACAGAAGGAATCAGTCTGATGAAGAATCAGATCGGTTAGGGCATTGGCATCAATCAAATCTTATCAATACAAATCCGTAATAAGAAGGATAAACTCACTAAATGCGTCGACAAAGATGTGTTTCCAAAACAGACCTGACAGGCACTAAAGAGGGAAGCGAAAACACACTGAGAAACTCGTCTTTACAGACAGAAAACACCAATAAGAAAAACACAACCACACCAACGAAAGAGACAAACGCCACAACACAACAGAGGTTAAAAGAGGTCAACTTTTTCTAACGGACGGTTGTCCCAACAGACACAGAAAGTTGTGAAAGTAAGCGAAACATTTTCTTTAACTTCAGCTCTGATAAACGTAGCTAGCATGCTAACGTTATGGCATGACTGATTCTTAAAGCTGAATATAAAACAACACATTACCGATAATTAATATAGAGGTATAAGTACCATGAAGAAGATCACACGCTGAGACCCCTACGATGCTATTTTTAATCACGCTGTTTTTGTTTACATTCCTGTTTTTATTTCCTTTTGAAAAACGTTTTTAATTTGCAAATCGTCCGACACCTACCAGCCACACAAAGCCCGGCTCCTGAGATGGACAAAAAAATAACGCTGATGTTTTTTACAAGACAAAACTATCAAAGACAAGACCGACGATTCCTTGACTGGTTTTTCACTCCTGTGCTCTGCCGTCGAATGTCGGACGAGTTACGTTCACAGCACGCCAACAAAAAAGACTTTCATAGTTTCACAGGTAGAAAAATCAAAGGTGATATTTGAGAGTAGGATGACATTTTCATGTACAGTTTGAGATCAGTAAAATGTACAAAAGGTAATGTTTTGTCCACAGGGGGCGACAAAGTTGGCACAATCAAAAAAAATCCCTTACAGGAGCTTTAAGGATGAAAATTTGAAATATTTTCTTCTGTAAGAAAAGAAAAGTATTAAAAGTGACATGTCGGTTGAAAACTAATCATTACTTAATACACACTGTAAAAGATAATTTATAAAGTCAAACAGAATTCATAAACACTGAAAATATACCAAATTTTGTCATTTAACTTCTTTAGAAAAAACCAAAACAAAAAAACGATACTTCTAGCAGGAGAAATAAAAACAATCAGCTCATTGTACAGACTACAGAAAGACTTTGGGGTTCAGATATTTGGCTAAACCAAAAAAAGAAAATTCAAGGCCTCAATCTGAGGAGCCAAAACCGAGAAAGGAGAGACTAACCCTCACACTTAAAGCTCCAGTGCGCAGTTTTTTTTTAGCGATTATAAAAAAGACTGAAACGACTGTTGTTGCATTTTTCTGATCAACAAAGGTAAACCACATCGTCAGCATAAAGACGGAACATTTCTTTGTGGCTATTTTTTACTTTTTACAGCCCGTAACGACTGATGGGGGGGGGGTAGGTGTCAGGTGACCAGAAAACATATTCCACTGCAACAATTCACAATGAGTGATACCACTTAGAGTAAAAGACAGAAAATTATTCAGAGGAAGAATTGTTTTGCACATTTTTAGGACAAAATCAGGAGGTGGGGCGCCAAAATCAAAGGGAGTCAAATGTTCTTCACAGGAGCTTTAAGACGCAAAATCAAAAAGACCTCAAAGCTTCATTTCAGCTCCTGGAAACATCCAAAGTCACTTTCTGCTCCCAGCAGGTAAAAACACACATGAGCAGAAACTGACGCTGATGATGCAAAAAGAGAGAAAGAAAGAAAGAAAGAAGAAAGAGAGAGAGAAAGAAAGAGAAATTAAGAAAGAAAGAAAGAGAAATTAAGAAAGAAAGAAAGAAAGAGAAAAAAGAAAGAGAAAGAAAGAAAGAAAAATTAAGAAAGAGAAAAAGAGAGAAAGAAAAAGAAAAATTAAGAAAGAAAGAAAGAAAGAAAGAAAAATTAAGAAAGAAAGAAAGAGAGAAAGAAAGAAAGAAAGAGAAAAAGAAAGAAAGAAAGAGAAAAAGAAAGAAAGAAAGAAAGAAAGAAAGAAAGAAAGAAAGAAAGAAAGAAAGAAAGAAAGAAAGAAAGAAAGATCCAGAACAAACTACCACTCAGCCTTTCCTGAAGTGGACTGAAGATGAGCTGCGTGTTTGAAGTTTTTAGAAGGAGCAGGGATGCTCCATCTATCATCAGACCGACCTCCGAACAGCCTAACCTGCAGTTTTCCCACGCCGCTGCGTCAAGAAGAGAAAACGTTCCCTACCTGAGATCAATCAGCTGTTTCACTTCTGTCAGACGTCCACTGCTCCTTTATTCCTCTCTCTCTTTTCACCCCTCAGCTGCTTCCACCAGAGCTTTAGAGTCAGGAAAAGGAAGTAGGAGGAGTCAAACTGCTTCCATTTAACTCCTTTCAGCCAATAATAACGCCGTACTCACTTCCACCTGGCAGGTACGAGCGCTCTCTCTCCCCCCCTCCGTCCAATCAGCAGCTCTGTCGGGGTTCAGGCTCAGTGCAGAGCAACATGGAGGAATGTGAGACGAGCAGCCCGAGGGCCCGGCGGCGTTGAGCAACATGGCAGACAGGCAGCATGGAGGGGGGAGGAGGAGGAGGAGGAGGGGGAGGAGGGGGAGGAAGGCTGAGGAGAGGGGGAGGGGGGAATCCCACACCGGATTCCTGGAAGCTGAGCAAAACGCAGACGACTGACTGACTGCCTACTTTTCACAAGGTCAAGACTTGAGAGGATGTGAGTCATTCGCTGCGCTGCCAGGACGAGAGGGAGTGAAAAGAGATGATGAGGAGTTTCTTCACAGATCAAAACAAAGGGCTGAGAAGAGAGGAAGAAAAACAAACAACTAAAGTGTGGGAAAAAAAAATCTGAACATTTTTCAGAAGTCAGGTTGTCAAAACAAAACTCTCTGAAATATAATTCATGTTAAGACTTCAGCTGAAGTCTCCCAGGTAGATCACCTGTCTGATTCACCCAACTTATAAACAACACTCTTTATAAACAATCCAGACTTTTTTTTTCCAGAGTTGTCAGGAAGATCAGGCTCATTTGAAGTCTCATGAGACGATCTTTACTCAAATAGATTCCTTTTTTTTTTTTGGCCACATACGATTATTTTGATAATCGACTAGTCACCGATTATTTTTTGTGATTAGTCGACTATTTGGATCATACATAAATTGCAGCTTATTGCACCAGCATACAGCTAACATCATTAGCTTCCAGCTCCAAGTGTTTAAGGTATGTGCTAACTAAAAATGAAGACAGTTAATATCATAGTTCATTCAGCTTTTAATGAACTTTGCAGCTTGTAGCAGCATTTCTGACATTTTTTTAATGCACCAATTTTCTATTCAAACATGACATCAGTATTAAGTAGGTAGCTCCATGTTGACGTTAATGTTAGCAGCTAACTAGCCAGTTAGCTTACAGAGATTGTCATTCTTCGTCAGAAAATAAATCAGCCACGGCGTGCTGTCTTTTCAGATGCTCGTGCATCGCCGTCGTTCTGTCATGGAAGGACATTTCTGCTTTGCAGATTTTGCATTGCACACTTTTCTCCTTTATTTTGGAAAAATGCTCCCAAACTTTCCAGCTCTGTTGCCGGCTAGCCATGATACTGTTGGGCATAACTTTTCCGGTGACATCACGGGTTACCCCGGTTACCACTTCTGCGCGTATGCGTCAAGGACAGAACGGCAGACGAGACAGGTGAAAGTACAGCGTCAGTCTTGAGGGAAAAATAAAGTTTAAAAAAAATATTAAAACGTCGACGTCGATTATTAAATAAGTCGCAGATGAATTTGATCGTCGACGTCATCGTGACTAGTCGACTAATCTTGGCAGCCCTACCGTTTACGCAACAGTTTTAGGTTGAAACAAAGCTACTGATGCGTTTACACAGAAACAACATTTTAACTGAAATAAAACAGAACATTTTTCCAGAGAGGAATTTGTCTAAAAGATTTTTTTTCACTGTTTTTTTTTTTTTTTTTTGGCGTTTTCGAAGGATACGTTGGCGCGTAATTGACCACTTACGGCTCAAATACAACGGCTGCGCCTGCGTTGCAGCTCCGCTGTGTGTTCAGTCCGACAAGCCGCAGGACTGCCAGACATCTGGAGTCGCGAGACCGCAGAATTCCCGCGCTTTCCTCTCCGTTAATAATCCTCTCTTCATTCATGTTGTGTCTACGCTCAGCGTGATGTTTTCTTGCATCGGTAAAGCCAAATACAATCTGGTCTTGACACGGTTTGTTTTATTTTGAAAGTCTCAGGAAGGTCTTCAGTAGTTTCCGTGCACTACTTCCTGTCCTGCTTGATCTCCTCTACTCTGAATTGACGCGTCACAGCTCCGGCATCTGGAGGATGACTGTGGATTAGCTGCGACCTGTCAGACCAGCTGAGCCTTAACGGAACGGCCGTGTTTCAGCCGTTAGGCAACACAATTTACAAGTTGAGACGTTTGACCGTCACAGACGGCAGGATAAAATACGATGTTAGAAAACAACATCAGAGAAGAAATGCATGCTTTCCTCCACAAGAGGCGCCAAAACCAAATAACCCTAAAGTTGCCTACAGGAGCTTTAATATGAACGCTAACTGTGCTACTTCTGTTTTTCAGAGCCCGCCTCAGTTTAAGTCACAGCTGATTGGATGAACAGAAATAAACAAGATCAGGTGACTTAAAGAAATGCCCGCCGTTTCTGGAAACATCAAAAGGGATTTTTGTGCTCCCGCATCATGAACACTGAAGCGTGTCGGAATGGTTTTATGATAACATCCAGAAAAACCCGTTTCAGCTTCATACGAGCGCCCGACCGCAGAAAATCTAAACGTGTCCCAAGTCTGATTAACTCAGACGTGGATAAAAAACACGATCCTTCACTCCTCGTATCTCCTGTTTTTCTTTATCTGTCCTATCAGAGTTAAAGTCACTAAAACATCACAAAACAGATAAAAAATGTCAATCACAAAATCCTTACTCCCAGATAACGTCTCAAAACCTTTTTTTTTTCTCAGACCAAAGAAGCAAAGTCATTAAAAACCAGTGAAACATGGGAAACAGACGAAGTATTTGGAATATCGGCCTCAAAGGGAAACCAAACGGGTGAACTCAGCTGTCGATCGTCGTCTAAAGACGCTTTCTTTTGCTCTGAGTGTCTGAGCGGTGCGTTACAGAGGACCTCAGCTCTGTGGTGGCCTCAGAGACTTTCTGCTCCATCAGTGTCACGTTCACAGCGAGTCAGTCTAATCCCAAACACATGACGGCTGAGGAGAGGGGCCAGTCTGATCTCAGCTCTTCTCTCTGGAAGCCTGAGAACTTCGGGGTCAGAGCTCGAGTCGGTCATCGCGTCACATTCTGGGTTTTTTTTTTTTTTCCTGAAGGTGGAGACGGATATGAAAACGTGTTTCGTCAGCTTTTGAGTCAGAGCTCCTCGAAGTTTAGAGTATCATGATGTAAAAACACTCAAAGGAGGTCATACAGGTGTACTGATGTTCTGTACTTTCACAGGTAACCACGGACTACAGCTCACGTCCGTGACTCATCGGGCTCCTCTCAGGTATGAGGTCATCAACACGGGTCAGCGAGGAAGAATCCAACCTCACTGGAGAGAATCACAAGTTTTGACAAAGAGTGAGAGAGAACGCTGCGAGCAGATTCCTCCCATGACGTGTTTGTAATATCTCCAGCCTGAGCGGGGGGGAGGAGGGAGGGGGTTTACGATGCATGTTTACAGGTCGCTGGAAGTTTAAATAAACTGTTGTGTAATATCTGCCATGGCTCCAGACAAGCTGTCTCAAGCCTGAGGAGTTAAACCTCAGAGGACAACGACCGCAGGGGAGACAAAGAAAAGATACCAGCAGGCACAAAAAAAAAAATATATAAAAAAATCACTATTCTGACATAAAAAGAGAAAATTCTGAGAGTTATAATTATTTGTATTCAATTTCCAGGAAAAATAAAGAGTTAAAAATATTTTCCCCTTCGAAAGTGATGAGAAGATATGAGGAAAAAATTTGGGGCAAATCAAGTTTTTATCATTTAGGGTGATAAACAACTCATCCTGTGCTTCTTCTCATAGAAGAAACAGATTCATAACAACTGTCTGATGATTTTTAAAGATTTAAAATTTGTAAATGGAATTAATTAGATTTTTATTTTAATATTAAAATAAAAAGATTTTTTAAAAAGTGCAAAAATTAAATTTGGGACTGAAAGAAGTGGACAAGTGTCTCAAGACCTTGACCGAATATGACCACACGGTGGCGCTAGAGGCAAAGACGACCACGTGATTCAGGCCACACGGTCAGAGGTGAAACCGTGTCAGTAACTGTGTTTACTTTGACTGTACTGGTGTTAAATCTCCATAAATGGTTAAAGTGGTTCGTCTACAGTGAGCAAACATTTGTTCAGACAGGTGGTCTCACCTGAGTGACACAGGTTGAGCTCAGGTGAGCGCTGACTCACGCGCTTGTCTCGACAGGAAAACGCTGAACGATGATGAAAACTCTTGTTAACACATGTTTTCTGCCTCAGCCCGGTTTCACAATGAGTTATTACTCACCTGAGCAGGTAGCTCGTCAGGGACTCACTCCTGGATCCGAGAAGGGACGTCAGGCGAACAGGAGGCGCAGTGATACATCAATTAACCGCTAATTTATCAACTTTGATGTCCTCGCGGTAGTCGGATGGTATCCTTCCGCCGTTTGTTAGCGCATTAATTTATCAAATAAACAAACTAGTCTGCTGTCATACGGCTGTTCATGGAATTTATGCTTCATATAAACATACTTTTAAACAGTATAGGTGGTTTACATTTATTCAATTTAATTGAGTTGAAATGAATCATAGAACTAACGACCAGAGGGATGCTCGACCTCACTGGAGAAAAATAAACCCTTATGGAAAAAATAACGAAGAGAAAGAAACTCATAACTGTGAGCTAAAAAAAAAAAAAAAAAAGAAAAGAAAAAAGTCAAAATGAGTTGGTTTATAATATTTCTGAGATATCAGGGTAAATTTCTGAGTTATAGTCAAAATTAAGACTTAGTAAGTCGTAATTATGAGATGAAAAGTCAAAATTAAGAGTTGTTTACCTTAAATATGAGATAAAAAGAGGGAGTAATTTCTTAATTTGGAGACAAGGTACATTTTTTGTGATGAAGTAGCCTACCTCAATGATGCATGCACCTTATTTTAATTTTTAATTCTTAATTTTATTCTTATTCTCATTTTAAATCACATGTTTGTATTTTTGCACCAAGAACACCAAAACAAATTCCTTGTATGTGTGAAAACTTACTCGGCAATGAACATGATTCTGATTCTTCTGATGCTCAACTGAACTCAACTCAACTTTATTTATAAAGCACTTCAAAAACAACCACAGCTGAAACAAAGTGCTGTACATAAAGACGTAAAAAAGGAAATAAATGAAATATAACAAAATGAAATAATAATATTAAGATAATTTATTGTTTTTAAAACAATTAAGATTAATAAAACAGTACTTAAAAACTAAAAACAACCCACATAATAAACTCTAAAACAGGAGCTGAGTCTCAAGCTGGGTTAAAAATCAGGGAATAAAAATGGGTTTTAAGACAAGTTTAAAAACAGACAGTGATGGGGCTTTTCTTATGCGGAACGGAAGATCGTTTCACAGTTTAGGACCGGCAGCAGAAAAGGCCCTGTCCTCTCTGAGCTTCCGTTTGGACCTCGGTACCTCAAGGAGCAGCTGATCAGCTGACCTGAGGCTCCACTTAAAACCACTGAGGAAATATTAAACTTTAGAAGATTATAAAAATCGATGAATAAAAATTAAGTATGCATAAAAAAACAGACCCCCCCCCAAAAAAAAAAATAAAAAATAAAATAAAATAATAAAAAAAAATATATATATATATATATATATATATATATATATATATATATATATATATATATATATATATATATATATATATATATATACTGACATGGTTTATATGAAATTATGTTTTATTCCAGCAGGGGGCGTCCTGACATTAAAATGAAAACATGGAGTCGACCTATGCTGTAATGCTCAATTTGTGCCACAAGATGGCAGAAAATAACAACAGCAGTTCTATCTATCTATCTATCTATCTATCTATCTATCTATCTATCTATCTATCTATCTATCTATCTATCTATCTTTCTATCCATCCATCTATCTATCTATCTATCTATCTATCTATCTATCTATCTATCTATCCATCCATCTATCCATCCATCTATCTATCTAAATTTGGACACGGTGTCCATCCTGAGCTTCCTGTCGTTCCACATACCTGGCAGTCCACCTCTGTACTTACCTCAGTCATGTGTCCTACAGCTCCACTCTTCATCACTATATTTAGTTTGTTTGGTTGCTTGGACAACATTTAAAACACACACTCCCAGAGGTCCCAACGTCAACGTTGAATTAGACGTTCAGAGGAATCGGCCAGCCTGAATAAACAGATGTTTAATGTCTTATAAAAGCCTCGAACGGAGGCAGAGATGTTTTTAAGTTTGACTTCAGAGAGCTGAAAGTGTTCTGGAGGTTTGGAGCATTTTATACACAGAGAAATGGTGCATCATGGGAATTATAGGATCATTACTTCTGGAGCTTGACACATTACGGTCTAACTTTAAAGGGAGAAACATCTAACTGTCTCTGTTTATATTTTCTGTTCTGATGCAGGATTTTTTTCATCTTGTACAAACCAGAGATTCACTTTTTAAGTTTACAACTTTCTCAACTAAAGACTTCACTTTGTAAAATGATGCACTTTGCACCTTTAAGGTACATGTTGTGATGGATTATCAGCATAACATCATTTATCTATGAGTAGCTGTATACATGCTTTTTAAAACACACAAGCGCTGATGGTAACCAGGATTTTTTTTACACTATTTGACCTCCAGTTTCCTCTAGAGTTCTTCATGTGGTGACTTAATAATTGGTGGTTTTATCTTTTGATAACCAAAATTTAAGAAGTGTTGAATCTGGTGCAGTTTGCTGGATTGTTTTGCAATTTGAACAAAAAAAAAAAGTTTATTTTTATCAGGCAACTTTTGGAAAACTTTTTTAACTCTGTTTTTTTGATCTTCAAAGTTTTTCTCCTCTTCCTAAAAAAATTTGTGATTTAGCACCAACTTTGGTCAAAAACAGCATCTGGTGCTCGGGACAGTTCTGCCTTAGCTTCCCCAGAATTCTGTTTGAAGTATCATTTCTGATTTTCAGTAGTCGACATCCAACTTTGAAATATTTTCCCAATGATTTACTTTTAGAATTTTGTTTTCAGAATATTTTTGGAGATGTGTGACCACCTTGTTGTAGCACCTTTCTCATGACCACCTGGTAGTATGAGAAAAATTGTCATGGAAACGATTTTTAGGCCTCTTTTCTTTTCATTTTCCTGAGATACACTCAGCACATCTCAGGAATCTGGTTTGGATCGAGGATGTTGGAAACACTTTTGCGCCAAACTGCGAAAAAATGATACAAAAGTGTTAAAAACAACATAAAAAGAGCAACATGTCCCCCATGATCGAGACCTTATTGTCTGATTCATGTGAGACGAATAAACAACAACAGCTGATGCACATGTTTCACATCAGTCCGTCCAGCTGAGGTCAACATGGACACGCTGAAGGAGTTCACTGCAGCTCTGAAGGAGAGTGACAGAAAACGTCCCAGAACCACTCCTGTCCTCTGTGTGTGTGTTTGTGTGTGTGTGTGTGTGTGTGTGTGTGTGTTCCCCTCCATACATATATGAAATAGATGCAGCACTTAAAGGGTTGTGTAACATGTCTGCACCCCCCTCACCACACACACACACAGACACACACACAGAGTATGACCTTCCTTCATGGCAGCTCTCCTCCCGTCTCCCCCTTCGTGTTGTAAATTTCCTACTCAGCACAAACACAACAACAACATGTGGACTTTAAACTCTCCATGTTCACAGCTAAAGGCTAATGCAGTCATTACTGTTAATTACATAAAGATTGCACACACACACACACACACACACACACACACACACACACACACACACACACACAGAACCCAACCCGACTAATCAGTCACTCCTTCATGCAGTTAAACGTGCACATGTTGGCTAATAAAACTAGACTGGAAATGAAAATGCATCTTAACGACTCATTTTGTGCACAAATGATCGTGTGTTAATATGTTTTTAATGTAAAACACATTTCTGGGCTGCGCGGTGGTGCAGCGGATTGTGCTGCTGCCTCACTGCAAGAAGGTCAGCAGTTTGAATCCCGGTTTGCCCAGTGGCCTTTCTGCGTGGAGTTAGCATGTTCCCCCCACAGTTCAAAAACATGCTCATCAGGTTAACTGGTGATTCTAAACTGCCTGTAGGTGTGAGTGTGTGCTGAAAGGTGTCAGCCCTGTGATTTACTGGTGACCAGTCCAGGGGGTACCCCACCTCTCGCCCTAAGACAGTTGGGATAGGCTCCAGCCACCCAGTACCCTGAACAGGATCAGCGGTTTAGGAGATGAATGAATGAACACATTTCTTCACTCCATGTGGTTGAACCAGGCTGTAAACAGGTTGATTTCTGCTCTGACGGCAGATATTTCCATGTAGGTGTTAATGGACTTCCTGGGCTTTTTGAACCAGCCTTAGTTTGACTGATAATTTATAAGTTGGTTGTTTTGTTTGTTTGTAAACTGACTGAGCAGACTGCTGTGGTTTAAGTTGTTCAGGTTGTTTATTGCTTAGTTTGTTGGTAAAGTAGTTATTCTGTGTTATTTGTTTTTGTTTTTTTTGGATGGTAAGTAGGTTGGCGGGCTGGTTTGATGATTGAAGAGTTGGGCTGGTTGGGTCATTTTTTGGTCTGCTGTTGGTTGAGTTGACAGGAAGTTGGTTAAGTTTGTTTGTCTAATTTTGGGGATCTAGATGGCTAATTGGTTGATTAGTTGTGCGGTTGGTTGGTTTGTTTGTTTGTTGGGCAATTTGATGGTTGATTGGTTGGTCTAATTTTTAGAAAGTTTGTTGGCTCTTTAGTTGGTTTGTTAGCAGGTTGGTTAGTTAAGGATTGTTTGGTAGGCTTTATATATATATATATATATATATATATATATATATATATATATATATATATATATATATATATATATATATATATATATATATATATATATATAATTCCAGTTTGTTGGTATTGCTTGGCTAAACCTTTCAGTGATGGTTGGTTTGTGATTTAGTTTTTTTCTGGTTGGTTAGTTTGTCAGATGGCTTGTTTGTTCAGTTTTATGGTTGACTGAACCAATGTTTGTTGGTTGTGTTTTTGTTATTTTAAGTCTTTTGTTGAGGGTGGAGTTTTACGTCTTAGTCCTGGTTAGCTTTTAGTCTGTTTGTTCATTTGTTGGTTGGTTCTATGGTTAGTTGGTTTGTTTGTTTGTTTGTTGGTAAGTTTTGGTAGGTTGGTCTGCTAAATGAAGGTGTAGAGTTGTAAGTTGGTTGGCTCTTTATATCTAAAATCCTGTCATCAATGTCAGTATTATCTATTGTTTGATGATTTTGAATTATGAATTAATGTTTGCGCAGCGCCTTGACCTTTAGCTAGTTGAGGTGAAGCTTCAGATCAGCTGTTTAACTCCATTTTATTGCCACAGTAAATCTGAGCTCAAATGTCTCTAAAAGGTTTGTCTGACCAACAACCTCTAAACTGATCTGAAACAGATGCTAACCGGACTTCCTGTCTGCACTTGTTTCCATGCTAACATTTGCGGCTGCTGCTTGATAGATAAATTAGTTATACATCTTATCTCTTTATCCATCTTTTCTTTTCTTTTGATAGTCAAATTTATCAATCCATCACTTATAAAAAAAAAGGCTATTTCTGCAGCGTGCTGTCAGTCATCTGGTCTATAACCAACACTCTTACAGAAAGGCATCAAAGACTATAAAAGAGAAGATGTCAATCTTGTTGCTGCTGTTCCGTTAGCATTTTTAGATCATCAGGAGGTTCGTTTTTCATTTTTATCAGTTTCATAAGCCGTAAAAAAAAAAACACCCACAGGAGCTTTAAAAGTCAAGTTGAGTTTATTTATGGCACAAAACCAGAAAGGCTAACTGGTGAAACGGTCCATATAATGATGTTCCAAACAATCTCAGTAACAAAGAAGCCAAAATCCCTGCCATGAGTAAGCACTTTGTGACTGTGAGTCACACACCTGTAAGGTATTTGATTGTTTTTACTGACACATATTTAAACTCCTCCTCAGTGAGGTTTTTTCTCAGGTCAGGGACATGTAACCACACATGAATAAACTTACATGGGAGCTAATCTGTGTTGAAATATGTGTGTACACACTTAGACTGTGTGTGTGTGTGTAAGTGTGTGTGTAGGTTTTTCTTTGCAGGACATGTTTCATGGACCTTGACATGAAAGAGCTGCTGCGAAAGCCATGACCAAGTAGAACATGGAAGGCAGGACACCAGCACACGCAGACACACGTGCTCATGAGAAGGAAAAAAAGGTCCGACCTAGTTTTGGGGACTCAGACGTTGCAGCTCCACCTCTGCTGTGATTGGAGGATTCTGCATGTGTGTTTAATGTCCTTTTTCATGCAGCCAACATCCCTTTTTTCAAAAAGAAACAGTTTGTTTAATAGTTTGATCCCAAACAATCTGAGGTTGATTATTTGTACCATTTTGTGAGTGAGCACAGCCTGATGTGAACAAAATGTACTCGCTAAAGTTGCATCTGGTTTGAATTAGATTTTATTTGTTTTTGTTGTTGTTTTGGCAGAGAGGAGCACATTCCTAACTTTACTGTTACTGTGTTAAATTAAATACATCAGGCTTGTTAAATGTGCGTCCTCACCTTTCAGGTGTCAAAACAACCAGCAACTCACTGCTGCTGATGTTCAACATCACCATCTTCATCATCATCAGTAAACATAAATGTCAGTGAGTCAGTGAGTCAGTGAGTCAGTCAGTCAGTCAGTCAGTCAGTCAGTCAGTCAGTCAGTCAGTTTATCCATTTCTCAGGTTGTCTTTCTGACTCTATTAGTCTGTTTATTCATCCATGTGTTTAGTGGTTGGTTAATTGGTTCATTGAAGTCTTAAGTTGGTTAGTTATTTGGTTATTAGGGTGGTAATATGATTAGTTGATTGGTTGTTTGTTTGTTGGATGGTTTGTTAATTTGTTAAAGTTGTTTGTTTGTCTTTCTGTTGGTTGTTAATTTTGTGCTTAATGGTTGGTTAGTTTGATGTTTGTTTGATGGTTTATTGATAAATTAGTTGATTGATTTGGGTAGTTGGGTTCATTGGATGGATGTTTTTTTGGTTGGTTTTTGTTTGTTTTTTCGTTTGTTTTTTTTTTGAATGTTTGTTTTTTTGTGGTTGCTCTGATGGTTCATTAAAGTTTTGAGTTAGATGGTTTGTTTGGTCGGTTGGGTGGTAAGTTTGTTGGTTGATTGGTTGGTTTGCTTGTTTAGTTGTTGGTTTGCTGACTAATAGGTTGATTTGTTGGTTGGTTTGTCTCTTTGCCGGTTTGTTGGTTGTTGTTGTTTTTTTTTTTTTTTGGGGGGGGGGGGGGGGGGGTTGATTTGCTGGTTGGTTTGTTTGGTTGTTGGTTGGTTGATTTGTTGGATTTTTTCATTTGTTTTATTTATTTATTTATTTATGTTTGTTTGTTGGTTGATTTGTTTGGTTGTTTGTCTTTTTTGTTTTTGTTTTGTTTTTGTTGGTTTGTTTGTTTGTTGGTTGGTTGATTTGTTGGATTGTTTGTCTTTTTTTGTTTTGTTTGTTTTTGTTGGTTTGTTTGTTTAGTTGTTGGTTTGCTGACTAATCAGCTGATTTGTTGGTTGGTTTGTCTCTTTGCTGGTTTGTTGGTTGTTGTTGTTTTGTTGTTGGTTTTTTTTGTTTGTTTGTTTATTTGGTTTTGGTTTGATTTGCTGGTTGGTTTGTTTGGTTGTTGGTTGGTTGATTTGTAGGATTTTTTTTATTTATTTATTTATTTATTTAGGTTAGTTTGTTGGTTGATTTGTTAGATTGTTTTTCTTTTTTTTGTTTTGTTTTGTTTGTTTTTGTTGGTTTGTTTGTTGGGTTTGCTGGTTTATCTATTGATCAGTGGAATGAGTTGATTTGTACATTTGTGGGTTGGTTTTGTTCATCTTCTGGTTGATCAGTTAGGTGGAGAGTTTGCTCTTGTTTTTATTTGCTTTTTTGTAAATTTAAGTTGATGTTAATTTTTATTTGAATACATTTGCTCTCATATGTTGTTGTGCATGCCATGCCTTTAGTAGTCAGTGTGTTCAAGCAGTCGCTCTTTCTTTCAATGAACGACTCATCAGCTAATATGAAGATGATGCACAATGTTGATAACCTTCATTTCATATCGTAGTTATTCTGGAGTAAAAGAGTAAAAAATAACCTCTAAAAAGCAAAGAGGTGTCATAAAAAGAAATACTAAAGAATAGAAAAGTACAGACGCCTCCCTGAATAAATGAACTGCTGCCCATGCTGCTTGAACAGTGTGGTTATCTGACCTTCACCTTTAGGGCTGATATATTCTCTGAGCACCACGTCTCTCCAATCATGCGCCACCATTCCACATAAATGTCATTTTGCTCATGTGTCAGACAGCACAGGCCTCAGCTCTGAGCTCAGCACTGAGGCCCAGCACAGACCAGAGACCCTCTCTATCTCCTCCAGCTCCGCCCCCTCCTCCTCTATTTAATGCTCCACATTCCTTCCTTTTTCTGACACACATGAACATCGTTTCCCTCTCTATGAGCCTGCAGATACAAAACACATGATTCCAGTGTGGAAAAAAAGAGGAATGCACTGGTAATTGTTTTGTTTTGCTGCAGTATTTCATTGTTTTGTTGTATGCAGTGATGACAGCGGGGTTTTATGGCTGAATGAACAGAGAGAGCTGCGAGAGTTTAGCGACCAAGAACTTTCAGAGGGTGCAGCCTCTCTGGGCTTTCATGTGTTCTATCTCTTTGTTCTCCCAAATACATGATCTGATAAATTTACTCCTCAAAAAGGTCTTTTTAAAGCATATTTTTAAAGGAAATAGCTTCATGATATGAGCTGTAGAAAGCACACGGTGAGAGATGAACACCACAGCTCCTGTTTGAAAATGAAATTACACCTGGGAGACTGAGTGTGAGATACTGGCTTAAGAGTGAGTCATCAGAAAGGTTAGGAGAAATAAAACATCACTTTTTGTACTCTAAAAAAATATATACGGCTCTTAGCTGTGGCCGAGTGTCCTTACACAATGACAGATAAGAACCTGAGAGTGACATTAATAATGCACAGACACAGAGAGACCTCGTTGAGAGAAGAGCTAGCTGTGAGAACCACATATAAACTGACATCCAGACAAAATGTTCAAACTAAAGAAATGTTAGTGAATGATTTAAGTCCAGATCCTGGGGTACAGAAATGTTAAAAAAAGGCATTTCCTGAACGTGTCACTTAATTAAAAATGACAAAAAAATGTAAACATACAATTTAAAAAACCTCTTTAAGTTATTTCTTGTGTTAAATCTTCTTTTCTTTTTATTAGTGTGTCTGCTTACAATGTTTTAGATGTATAAAAAGGTCTTCCTTAATTTTTTGTCTTATATTAAATACTTTTATGGTCTTATTTTGAATTTTGAACCAGCTTAATTTAAATTTTAGTTTTTGTGCAGGTTCACTTTGGGGTTTTTGCAGGGGTTAATTTTAGTTTCTGTCAGGAAACATAAATCAACTTGTCACTGATATTTTTAAACATGCCGTAGTTGCTCATTTGTTTTGTTAATGCTTCTGTTTCAAGGAAGTTGCTTCAGTAAGATTTCCGTTTGTGCAAATCTAGATTTTCCCTCAACTGAGAAGTCTGTTGCCTTTATGGATCACAGAACTTCAAGAAATTCAAGAGTAAAAAAGAAAGTTCCTCATTTAAAACGGTCAAACAAATACCTTGACAAACAAGTCCAATGATAAAAAAAAATAAATCATGAGATCACACTGCACTGAACTGATGTTGGAAGTAAGAGAGAAAAATGTGGGTAAAGAGTAAATGGGACAGAGTTGAGAGGGTCTGTAGACAGGGACTATCTATAGGACAAAGGTGGGGTAAGCCAAA
Source organism: Labroides dimidiatus (assembly GCA_030710495.1). Classification (NCBI taxonomy): domain Eukaryota; kingdom Metazoa; phylum Chordata; class Actinopteri; order Labriformes; family Labridae; genus Labroides; species Labroides dimidiatus. The sequence continues at coordinate 3,054,584 of CM061151.1, read as the reverse complement.
GAGTTCAGCGTCAAAGTGAATGAGACAAACAGATCAGTACTGTTTGACCAACTTTGACCTAAAAAACTCAGGGTTGCCTGATCTGTCACACAGAGAGTGGACGTCATCGCTTTGTTGATTCAGTGCAGGATACTGACTTCATCTGTCCGGACAAAAACAGAACAACCAGTCCAACTGATGTTTGGGCGTCCTGCCTCTTACATGTGGGTGTAATAATGAAATAAAGACTGACCTTTAATCTTTCTTGAAATTCCTCAATAACTATGAAAAATCCTCGTCATTTTATGGTATAAAGTAAGATACTTTGAGTATATTAAGGCCAAAAGGTAGAGAAGAACTAAAAACATGAGGTAGGGCAGGGTGGAAAGGAGTTGGGATAGATTAGGATGAGTATGGATCAAAGAAATGAAAGAAGAGAATGAGTAAAGATGGGGTAGATTAAGAAGATATCAAGGCAGGGCAGGAGAATAAGGAGCCAAGTTAGGGTAGAGTGGAAAACAGTCAAGGTAGGGTAAGATTAGAAGGAATCATGGTAAGGTAGAGTGGAATAGGTTCAGGTAAGATAGGATGAGAAAATGTCCAGTTAAGGTAAGTTAGGATAAAGCGAACGGGAAATAAAGTAGAGTAGGAAGAGTGGGGTGAAAATGAGTCCTGGTAGGATGGAAAGAGAAGGAATCAAGGTAGGGTAGAGTGAAAAGGAGATACAGTCTAGTAGGCAAAGCAGTTACCAATGTAGTTATAATGAAATGGAATAAAGACAGAGTAAAGTGAAAAGGAGATAAGGTAGAATAGGATGTGCAAGATGGGAAGGAGTACAGGTAGGGTAGCAGGAGAGGAAACAAGATAGGGTAGGAAAGGAGGAGTCAGGGTTAGGTCATAGTTCAATGAATAGGAGACAAGGTAGGATACAGTTAAAAGCAGGTAAGGTCAAGTAAGTTGAGCAGGATAGAAAGGACATGGTAGGGTACAGTGAGAAGGGGTAAAAATGAATCCAGGTAGGATATGATAAGTAGGAGTCCAGGTAGGACAAGATGAGAGTAGGTCTAGGTAAGGTAGGATGAGAAGAAGTCCAAATAGGGTTAAGGGAAAGGAGATAATGTAGGGTAGGATGAGACAAGAAGAGAAAGATAAGTGGGGTAAGGTAGGGTACCAGGTAGGGTTGGTTTGAGGAGTTGAGGTAGGGCAGGATGAGAAAGAGCCAAAATAGGGCAGAGTGGAAAAGAGATGAGGTAGAGCAGGGAAAATAAGGTGAGAAATAGTCCAGGTAGGGTAAGATGGGGTGAGAAGAAGTCTAGGTAGGGTATAAGAAGGGGATCCGGTTGGGTAGAATAGGGTAGTCTAGTTAAATAATAATCAGTTCTCTGCTTTGTATGATTTGTAAACTCAAGTGAAACAAATCACAGACTCACGAATCTTATCTTAGCATGTGTTCTCTGAATGACACATTGGACTCTGACTCTGGGAGGTTTTATGGTCTCAAAGTTTGCCTGGTTATGATAAGCTTGCTGTAAAGTCGTTCTCAGGGTGCTGAATGACTAAGATCCTCCTGAATGCAGAGAAACACACAAAGAGAGATTTTCACAGACACACAAACATGTTTTCACTCACAGCGTGCATCTTTAACACCCTAAAATCTGTCACCGAACCTTTCCAAACACAAAATCTGTTTCTCATTGCCATTTTTTCCCCTGTCGTTCCCAACCCCGCCAAGTTGAACTGCTTTCCCTCATGTCTTTGTTTTTCTCTAAAACAAGAGACTTTATCCTCCATTTCTTCTAACTGTTTATTGTCTTACTAAACCCTGTGGGCAGACATAAACAGACACTGCTTGTCGCAGGATACAGGGTCGGATAAATATTGAGGAGAAACCCGCTGCCTCGTTGGAAAGAGTCCAACAGGACTCACAGGACCTTGATATCCTAACAGCTTGGTCCTAAAATTGGATTTTTAAGAACAGTTCAAACTCATTACGACAAACAAATGTGTCCTTGTGCACACCCTGTCTCTCCTCTCCTCATTAGCAGAAACAGAGAACATCCTAATTAAGGACTGTCGCATCGCTGTGCCAGAAGATCCCTCACATGTTGTCATCTGGAAAGATTTGATAGAGGACGGAGATGGTGGCAGTAATTTGACAAAAGTGTACGAAAACATATGGAGCCCATCCAGGTCCAAACATTTGATCACTTCCTGAGCGCAGAGCCAGGAGTTTATCTTTTTTTCTGGGAGGATTGGAGGTCAGTAGGGAGGGCTGTCACAGAGGGGACCAGAGCAAGTGGTTTCCTTTCAGGTGAGATAAGAGGAATGTTAATTCAGTTACGTAAAACAGCGGTTTGTTGTACGCTGGGAGAGTATGCCTTAGAGATGACAGACTGAGTCAACCACATTTTCGCATTAATTGAAAGTATAATCGAAGTGTGTTGATGGGCGTTTAATTTACATTTACTGTCATATAGTGCCCGTGCACTCCGTTAAACCACAAAAACAGAGGTTTACTTTACTTTTTGTAGGATTTATCATGCTGATCTGCAAACAAACAAAATGAACGCAAAACATAAAGGAATAGAAAGTTTCCAAAGATCAGTTCAGCGCCGACTTCTTTTTCTCCATGTTGCAGCATCATATGACGTCAATCCTGCTAGTCAGGTAACAAGATTTTACTGATTTCTTGTCGGAAATGGCAAGGGAGCTTTATTTATTTTGCACAGTTCATGAAAAGGCCACACAATGTGCAAAAAATGGAAAATATTTTTAATTTAGATAGTTAATAAATAATCAAAACAAAGTACCAAAAACAAAGAAAATTATCCTAAAAATAAGCAAAAAAATATAATAAAATGATAATAAGTGTAGCATGGAATGATGATCGGCTTTCAAATTATCAACACAACGTGATGCAAATTAATTATTTGGATGAAATTTAAAAGTATTTCAATCTCAAGAATATGAAATCTGAAGGTTTTCACCCTGGATTTGGAAAGTAATCATTGTTTTTATCTTTCTAGATTATGTATGAGAAACCATGAAGATGTATTTTCCAAATTCCTGCACACTGCTTTGCTCAAGGGCGCGTATAAAGAAGGTGGTCATTTTTCTATGGCATGTCGTCAGTATATACAGTGAACATAACTGTACCGCTCCCTGTGATGACAGTAACGGTCATCATTGATAAAAGGTTCAGGGTGCAGAATGTAAATAAGGCACTTCAGCTGCTGTGTGGTATAAATGACTGTTTCCAAACCACATTTGGTTTTATAATCATGTACCTTCTCTTTCTGCAGCACACCCGGTCACAACCCCGAGTCATTTCCCATCTTCACAATTTGAGCAATTAACTTCTTGCCTTACGTAAGACAGAGGGAGAGAAAGTGGAAGATTTCTCCACATTCATTCTGTCGATGAAGACAGTTGGTCTATTTGAAATTGTGCAACTTAACAACAAAAATGATGCAAAGATGATGACACTGTGTGCTTTCAGAGCTGTGAGTGTGAAGAGATAATTGACTTTAACAGATTTTTATCCATAAACAGCTTATTGTTTGGGATTTTTTGACCCCTTATGACCTCTAAATAACCCTCCTTCCTTCATTTTGTTTTGTGTAAAGATTTATGTAATATGTTGTGTCCTGTGATACAAAATTAAAGCAAATTGTTCAACTAATATAAATAATGCTCTTAAATAAACGTGCTGTCCAACATTCATCCTGGCCAAGAAATGACTCAGTTATTGTGTGTGTAGCTCAACAGCTTCCTGGTTTCAGTTTGCTGCATGGTTGCACAGGATTGCGTTATGCTTTTCAAACAAATAATTTCCACCCATATAACTATTTACTGGAGGCACAAACAACAAGCTGCACCTGTTGATTCAGTGGTGACTTCACTGGTATCTGTTTTCTGTATATTCAAATAAATATTACTGTACACTATCACGGGGTATGTTTCTGTGCAGGGATTCTGTATGAAGGACAATTAACTTTACTTCTTGTACCTGAGATGCTACCTTTGTTCTTTTAAGTAGCCTAATGTCTCATTATCCTCTTATATAGTTGTATTATCTGATAGAGTGAAGTTTTGTACACTCAAAGTGGACATTTATCAACCTATACCTCTCAATTAATGCTTTACTATGTACTGCCACTTTGCTGCATGACGACTGAACAACCTGTAGTAAGAGGAGCTGTAAACATTGGTACTTTTTAAATTAAAGATGTGGCTTTTAGGTATGATTTTTATGGCCTTATAGCTTGAATATTCTGTTATTTCAATTTTTAATTGTCTCTTTTATAAACTCTAATTATTTTAACATATTGGTGCTTTTACTTATCTTTCTTATTTATGTAATTTCTTCGGGCTGTTTCATTACTTTGCATTGTTTGTAACTTTAGTTTTGTTTAAATAAAATCTTTATAGGTGAGCATTAGTCTCATTTCTGAAATCTTTGTTTTGCCATTATTATATTTTCTATAGCACATAGCAAATATATAGCACATTTTATTTTCGTGAAGCACTTTGAACTGCATTTTTTTACGAAAGCTGTTACAGAAATGAATTTTGATTTGTTGATTAATTTAAGTACATTTCCTTCAAAAATAAACGTGTACCTTTGTGTAGAGACATGTTATTTAAACTAAAAACTCACAGAAGTCTATCTTTTTGCGTTTCTTTTATTATTTTCATTCACAGGTAATTTTACTTCCTTCGTCAGAAACCGTTGTGCTTATTATGGGATATACACCGTACGTGACAGAGCCGAAACGCGCGAGCCTCTCCCCCTTTACTCGCACGTGCATCTGGGCAGATTCCTCCACAGGCTCTCGTACGCATGCGCAGTGGTTGTAGTGTCATCATCACCATCCCAGAAGTTGTCCAGACCGTGGTACCCGGAGCTGCTTGTGGATTTACGTGGAGCAGTCGTGAAGAGCAAGGACATCCCGGACGACGCTCGCTCACACACACCGAACCGAACCTCAACCGGACGGGGCCGAACCTCCACAGTACCTCGGTGAGTAAACGTGTGAACGGTGAACCAACCGTCGAGACAAAGAGGCTGCTGCTGAATTAGACAGCTCTTCTTAAATCTGTTTCTATCTGAACTTTAGCTAATTAGTGTGTTAAGATGTTAATTAGCTAGCTCATCTTCCTCCATAAGCTCCGCTCTTCCTCTCAGGCTTCAGCTCATATTTCCTTTTGTTTAAACACATGATTGAATTAACGGCTTTTACAGGGCACTATTGAACCCGCGTGGTTTCATTGGCGCTATTTTTACATTCACATGTGAGGCTGCTGCCTGCCCGCATCCGACCGGCCGGTGCTGCCGCGTTTGACAGCCTGTAGCCCCGGGTAACACAGCGAGTGGGGTCGGCACGGAGCCAGGGCTCGGGCAGCGTGGAGACACAGAGGAAAGCGGGAGGTTTTCTGATAGAGCCGTGATTCCCACTTAGCACAGCCAGGGGCGTGGGCATGTTTTCAAACTGGGGTGCCATGAAGTCATGAAGCCTCACACAGAGGCTGCTAACCATAGAGCTGCTTTAAAGACACTATAGACTGAGATTATCAGCGCAAAAATTGGCAATTTCCAAAATGCTATTTATCAGTATCTGTGGTCCCTTTGGATTTCCCTATGTACAGACTGAAAGTTGATCAGAAATTGTCTTGAACAAGAACAAAGTATTGTTTAAAAGAAGATTTACTCTCCAAAATGCATGCTTTGGCAAGAGTCACAACTGTACAACAGTGGATGATAGTGCTCATGGGAAATGGAGTCCTTTTCCTGAAAACCACTATGAATTTTAACCAAAGGCATCACTGCAACCAATACCGAACAGATAGTACTCACAGCGCCTTTAAGTAGTTAAGATTTGAACTATAGATGTGCAAATCTCAGCTCTTATTAGCCTCAAAAAGATGTTTGTATATTCAATAAGGGAGTTGTAGTCGCTGTTATGCTCTTTTTTTTTTAGAAGAAAAATATTAATCCATTTGTTTTGGGGGCTGAATCCAGTGTGGTTAAAAAAGGAGGTTGAGTTTGAAGTTGTTCAAAAGATGATTTTGACTTATGCATATATACATATATAAATATAAAACCGTGAAAGGTGTAGAAATAAAACAGAAAACTGGTTTCATCCTGATGCAACACGCTCCAAATAGTTGATAGCTGACAGTCACCGCTCCTGGTCCTCCTTCTGGACTCACTCTGCTCACAAACACACAGAGGAGAGCAGGGAAGCCTCTGCAGCAGCTTTGATTTCCACTTAGCCCAGCAGTGCATGTGACCTCTAATGTGTTATCTACTCTGCGCTGGGCTCAATGAGTTTCACATGCTGGCTCTCTGCGAGGGTCAGAGTCAAGGGCGTTGGTTTACTTTCTACGCAGGGGGAGAAAAACATCAAACATGGTTTTATTTAAGAGCCTGGGTCCCCTTACAGCACAGTTTGTATTTGTCTTCTGCGTGTTGTGTTTGTTTTTATCAGAGGCATGGTCTCTGTCTCCTGCTGAGGGACTACAGATGTAAATTAGCTCCTAATTAGCATACGCTGCCCTGTCATAGTAAGCATGTTGTTATTTATAAATAATGTTCTGGGAACACTGTATTTACTAAGTCAGTAATAAAACAACAAGTAATTGATTTTTTATGCATGACATTGAAGTTTGGGAGTTTTTAAATGGTCATATTTCGTACCATTTCATCCCTGAGTAGTTCATTGTAGCTCATGTACAAAATGATACAGAAACTGAACAATGGGAGGCAACTCATAGCAGCCCTGACATGTTTTATAACCTGAGACTTTCCCACAATTTAGGGGGATTCATTTTGTATCTCTATGCCAAACAAAATACAGATGAAAAGTTTTTTTTATTCATATTTGTCTCAGACTTGTGTACCTTCCTCCAGATCACCTTTAGACGTTTCTTTAAATGTCGGGTTGTTTCCATGACCGCAGGAACCGGAGGTTGAATATGTATGAACTCAAATATCTTCATCCCCTGCTGTTGCTGAATATATTAATATTAATATCTCATATTAATGAGAATGTAATACTCAAACTGTAAAGTGATTCCCCTTGTATGATGTTAGAACATTTCATACCACGTGCCAACAGGCTGAGGAACAATATAAACATGATAAAAACTTCTGTCTTGCTTTCTGATTTCCTGACCTGCTCCACGGTATGTGTTGGGGAAACCAGAGTCCTGTATCCTGTTCATCACAGACTTGAGCAGGTCAGCAGCCTTTCTCCAATCTCCAATTCAATTATAGTTAATTCTACCAGTGCTGAAAGACAAAACTGAGTTTCTTCGTCCCTCCAAAGTCAAATGCTCTGTAGGCTGCCTACACAGGCAGTGGTCAGCTGGTGGAGACCAGGGTTGGGTAGATACATGTGAGGAATGGGTCATGATTTTTGAAGCATCAAATATTCACAAGTTTATATAAAAACATTCTCAATCACGAAAAGTAGATACTCACCACACCTAACACCTGTAGTCTCTGTTTACACTGACAAGCCATGACTCCAACTTAAAGCACTGAGTCGTCTGCATACAGTAAGTGCTTCACGTTTGACTCCTCCTTTCAAACTTATAGTACACACAAATCAGGAGTTGCTGGAGGGGTATGTTCCATCTCTCCTCATCCAAATCTACCCCCTTGGCCCCGAGCTCATCGGAAAGATCCCGTGCCAGCGGCCTCACATGGAGCCTCTATTGTCCCAAAAAAGCAGCTTGTTATCTTTTAATAAGACTGTGGCCAGGGGGGTGTTCTCTAATGGTGATACACTACATGAGTGATTGCTATGACACTTTCCATCTGCAGTGGTAGGCTGATCTACTCTAAGACCAGACCTGGGATCAGGCAAACATCCAGGCTGCTCAGGTTTCCCTGAGCGAGTTGATGAGTGGAAATCATATGGATTTACTCCCATTGAATTTAAAGGTTGCAGAAATTACACAGTATGGATTTATTAATGTATAAATAGAATAAGTGTGGCGTATGTATGACGAAGAAGAAGAAGCTGACGTAGTACAAGGACTGGTTTTATGGGTGTTGTCTTCTGGACTATGACTCCTTTAGAGGACTAATTGGTGAATATAGGTTTCTTTTGTGTTTTCCGGCATCTCATATATACGGTTAGAAGATATGGTTATAAAATCACAAGTTCTCCTACTCCAGTTTGGATTGCTTTCAGCAGTTTATGTACTTTGTAGTACCCCATGTGCAATGTTGACTGCTGTGTCTAGTCTTCAGTGGAGTCTGAAACCATGTTTTCTGTATTTAATGAACCTGGTTTTGCTAATTTAGAGGAATTCCGGTTACGCCTCAAGCTTTGCAGAAGGTACAGCATACATATGGGGTCATATCGCTGGTGTGTGTTGCTGCTCTCACACTGTCTGTGTGCTAAACTGAAACCTGGTTATGATAAAGAGGGGAAGCCACAAGTAGAACCAGATGTAGGAAGCTTATGGCTGAAGTTGTGGGTCTTGGCCAGACCTCATTCTTTAGTTCTGGGAATATTTCACCATTTCCCAACAATAAGTCCGCCTGTATGCAAAATTTATGACATTGCCATTGCGACAGGGAAGTTTTAATGATTTTTAACCGTAAAGTCTCCACACCTTCTGGCTGAGCAACATGCCAAAATGGATAATTAACAAAAAACATTGTAGGAAAGGTAAAAGGATACTGACAGACAATGGCTTCAATCATTTCTACAAGTGTCCGCAGTTTTGTCCAAACTTGTGGACTCTTAGCGAGCTGCCATAAGAGGGAGGCCTGGCTTTCAAACATACTGTCAGCATCAACACAATGAACACAACCCAACCCATTAAAAGGCTCCATGAAATTTTAGTTTAAAGAAAGCCAAGGGAAGAGTTCTGAGAAGACATCCATCAATCATCTTTACAAGTTATCTGGCTTGGGATGGAGGAATAGATAATCGACCTCAGCTGTTACTGAGTGAGAGAAGGCGTATCGATGAAACAGGAGGCTATTCATCATGGGGCTTACATGAAGAGACAATAACTCTGACACAAACTTGCAACTACAAACAATCGAGTCTAGGGCTGCAACTAACGATTGTTTTCATGATCGATTGATTGAGTCGTTGTTTGGTCCATAAAATGTCAGAAAATGATGTTTCTTGAAGTCTAAGATGACATCATCAAATGTTTTGTTTGCAAACCAAAGATATTCAGGACTGTCATAGAGAAGCAAAGAAACTAGAGAATATTCATATTTATGAAGCTGAAATTAGAGCATTTGGACTTGGGTCGTTTTCACACCTGACCAAGCGGAGCTGAAAGTCGCAATATTGTTGCATTTATCACTGGTTTCGGTTCTGCTTTCACACTGTGATTTCTAAAGTGCACCAAACTTTCTGAGCAGCGTCACGTGGTTGAAAGCGGAGCTCTTTGATTGGACAAAGTAGGAGGGGAAATCCCTCTATCCTGCCCGCAAAAACAGTAAAGATGGAGCATCATGTGAAGGTGGCTGTTGGTGTTTCCGTTTCAAATGCACATGGCTCGGCAAGCGATGCAATATGACCGCCTGGTAAGACAGGGAGCTATGGAGCATTTCGTCGTGTCACAAATAAAAGAGAGGTGGCACTGAGGAGAAGACTGAGGAGACGGGCGAGGGACTACGGGTTCTTGGTGTTGCTACAGCAACGGCGGGCAAGGTATGTAACCTAACGCATTACAAATGGGGTGGACTAGCCGTCTTATATTGTGCTTCGTCACACTATTTTATGGAATGCTACAACGTAGCACTGTGTGTAGCATCACTACGTACATTTGGTCCCGTGTTTGGTCCGGTGAGCTTTCACACTGCATATGAACCGAACCAGGGTTCACTTGCAAGCGAACCGAGACCCACGTTTTGAAGCTCTGGATGAACTTTCACACCTGCCCAAACGAAGCGGACTATCTGAAGAAACGAACTCTGGTCCGTTTAAACAGACCAAACAGCTCTGGTGTGATAGCAACCTTTAGCTAAATCGATTATCAAAATAGTTGACGATTTATTTAGTTATTGATTAATAACTGTGGAAAGAAGCTAAAGTGACCCCCACATGCAGGCAAGCACAGAGCATGCAACTCCCCAAAGACTGGCGCTAGCTAGGATTTGAACTAGCAACCTTCTTGTGTTGAGCAAAAGCGTGGACAGATGCACCACCTTCGAACATCTTTTAGTGTTTCTTTCCTCTCAACAGAAGAAACTATTATTTGCATGCATGAAGTTATTCCTGGTTGCGCCCTTCCCCTCCACATGCTCATGTGGAATGCCCATGCCTGAGGTGGGTAGAGCACATAGACCTGTTTTTTTTTCCCCTCATTATTCTTATCTGTTGTGGAAAAGTGCAGAACGGTGCAGTTCAGGGTTAAAAACTAAGAGCCAGCGTTTTTCCTTCCTGTGTGTTCCTGTTAGTGTGTTCTTGTTGTGACCAGGCACATGTTGGAGCAGGTGAGCACGTATGACCATGCGTGCTATAAGGATTACAGCAGAGTGTGTGAGAGAAGGATGTATGGGGCCACATCATGCTTGTGAGGTTTAAGAGGTCATTAGTGCTAAGCTACCAAGTATGACACGGCCATTTAGAAGTAGAGAACAATTAATGCACAGTAATGGGACTTGAATTACACAAGGGGTCTCTTTAAGGTGCAGCTGAATAAGTGTGAAAACAGGTGTTGTTTCATGCTCCCTAATCTCTCCTGCTGAGTCAAAGTGGAGTTTGAGGAAGAAAGGTATTTCACACAGTCATGATGACTCTGTAAAGAGGCGCTCATTCATGAAGTGAAACATTTCCTTTCCTAACTCCCTCCCTCCTTCCTTCCTTCCTCTCACTCCTCACAGCTCTCCTCAGAGCTGCTGTCGTATCTCGTCTGTTGTGTGCACTACTCTGGAAATTTGAAAGAGGCTTGACAGACACAGACGAATCATCGTTAGTCACTGTTGTGCCAGTAATTATCCTGGAGTTGAACCCTCTTATAGTGGGATTAGTCTCTTAATCCAATAAATCAGTTCAGTAAACTACAGCGTGAGGCTTGGCTACATTTATCATTGTTGTAACACTGACTCTCAATTTCAAACATTACATACATCCAAACTTGTTCATTCTGGTAGAAAAAAGGGTTGAATTTGAAGAGTGTGTTCATGTGTGTGAGCCTAGATGGAGCTCTTAAAACATACATAATGCAGTCATGTTCCTGTGGACAGTTAAGTAATGGGAGAACAGTGTTATTTATGAGCTTAGAGTAACGGATTAATGGCTGGATTAATTGGTTTATGTTTGAAATGGAAGAAAAGCAGCAGATAAAATACAACGCAAGTTTATTGATATAGTATATTTTATTAATAAAGCAATGTAAAATGCTGTTTAATAAAAGAAATGGCAAAAACAGAAGATTTAAATGTTATTAAACCCATTTTAAAGGTAAGAATAAAAGTAACAGTGCAGATTTGTGTGCTAAAGTAGATTATAGGATTATCTAATAAGATCTTGTAATAAAAGGCAGCTTTGAAACATAACGGTCAATAGCATTAAAAGAAATATGTCACTGATAAGGGGGGTCATAAAGTGCCTTCAAAAATCAAAACAATTTACAAAAAAATGAAACACAAACAGACGTCAAGTGTTATATAAAACCATATAAACCAAAATGTTTGATCTGTTTTTTACATTTGAAGACCCCCGAGGTGACTAAGCCAGGATAACAAATCTCTTTGACTCTTGGGATCAAAAGTTTGGGAACCCCTTCTCTCTCTTCAAGAAGTGGTTCTCAACTGGTAAAATACAACGGACCCACCATCACCCCTTAATGACAAGCTGCAACCCAAACCAGGGAAAATTTTCCAGCTTTATGACATGGCATGTTATCCTGCTGGAAGTAGCCATCAGAAGATGGGTACACTGTGGTCATAAAGGGATGGACATGGTCAGCAACAATACTCAGGTAGGCTGTGGTGTTGAAACGATGCTCAGTTGGTACTAAGGGACCCAAAGTGTGCCAAGAAAATATCCCCCACACCATTACACCACCAGCAGCCTGAACCGTTGATACAAGGCAGGATGGATCCATGCTTTCATGTTGTTGAGGCCAAATTCTGACCCTACCATCTGAATCTCGCAGCAGAAATCGAGACTCATCAGACCAGGCAACGTTTTTCCAATCTTCTATTGTCCAGTTTTGGTGAGCCTGTGTGAATTGTAGCCTCAGTTTCCTGTTCTTAGCTGACAGGAGTGGCACCCGGTGTGATCTTCTGCTGCTGTAGCCCATCTGCCTCAAGGTTCGACGTGTTGTGCGTTCAGAGATGCTCTTCTGCAGACCTCGGTTGTGACGAGTGGTTATTTGAGTTACTGTTGCCTTTCTATCAGCTCGAACCAGTCTGGCCATTCTCCTCTGACCTCTGGCATCAACAAGGCGTTTTCACCCACAGAACTGCCGCTCATTGGATATTTTCTCTTTTTGGGACCATTCTCTGTAAACCCTGGAGATGGTTGTGGGTGAAAATCCCTGTAGATCAGCAGTTTCTGAAATACTCAGACCAGTCCGTCTGGCACCAACAACCATGCCACGTTCAAAGTCACTTAAATCACCTCCCACAGATTTAATGAATGAAGGGCAAAAATAGCCGACTCAAATAAAAGACAAAGTTTTGATAAACTATCCAGAGTTAGGGGATTGCTTGAAATACTCATCTAAAAGTTAAAACGTTAGCTAGATGTTAGCAATACATGGCTGAAAAGTGAACTAGTAACAACTGCATGTGTTACAGACTTCTAACCTGATCAGTAGAGAATGAAAAAGAGTTCATCTGACTGATCTGAAAGAGCAGACTTTAAACCCAAAGTTTGGGACTGTTGGTCTGAGGGAGTTTTCAGGTAACACGGTCTTTAGTAAAGGGATCGCCTGTTCCTGCAGAATGAAAGGCTCTATTGATGACTCCTACTGGAGTTGCCATGCTTTAGTGCTGCCCACACACACACAAACAGACAAAAAACACACACACATACAAGGACACCAAACTGAGCTGTGGCACAGAGCAGTGAGACCTCATGGGAGGCGGGAACCTGAATCCATTCTCAGTGGGGAAGCCTGATTTCCATTAATGCTGGGCATCAAACCATGTATCACATTCCCCCTCTCTTTGTTTTTTCCATTTTGGGAGCTAATATTGCTGCTTTCTTAGTGTGTATATAAAACTTAAAATAAAGTCCAGTCAGTGCTTTGCTCCATTTATTAAGCACAGCTATTGACCTTCCTTCAAGCTAACGTCCCACAGAGCAAACTAGTTCACTTTTAAACTGTATTGTTCATCACTCAGATTTCCCTGTGATGTTTTGGACAGATGAGCTCTGTTTTTCTGAGGTTGACAAAAGCTGGTTTCTCATTTCCAGCTGGCAGCTGTTTGGATTTGGTTGGCGGGAGTAACAGCTGTCCCCCGGCAGAGTGTTAGCAGGAGATATCGAGCTCATGAGTCCTTCGCCGACCACGTTTAACAGTTAAAAACACATTTTTAAAACATGAAATCTGCCAGATTTGTGCACCGTATGCATAACATGATTAAAGAACTACGGAGCTGATGCTGTACAATGAGGAACTATTCCACACCTATAATAACCAAAGTAAGACCACTGAGTCTACATTTCTTGGGTACAGCATTGAGGACAATGAATCCTCTTGAAAACCACAGCCTGTGTTACATCATTATTCTACAGTTGCGTCCACTGTGCAGCCTTTAAAGAGAGCTTTTGTAATAGCCTCATGTACTCTCTCTCACCCTTTCCCTCCCCCTCATTGGTAACTGAGCAAGCTGGCTTCCACATACCAGCTTGGGCCCGGGGTGACTTCTCAGTTCTCAAGTTCATACACAAGTCCTGGACCTGAGTCAGACTTGTTTGGTAAAAGGAAACCGGTGTGATGAAGCTGCTTTTACACGTGACTTTGTTTTCATGCATCTTCAAACGTATGGAGAAAGCTGGAGTATGCATCACCTTAACTTCAGCTGAACCCCTCCTCCAGCTGTCCTCTGCCACCCTTCATCGCCTTTTTAGCTGAAGCATAAAGTTAAAACGCCTCTGTAACTCTGTCCTAGCTGTCAGTGAAGCTTTAAGACCCTGGACCACAGCGGTGACTTTGAGTCCTGCACGTGTACACCAACATGTTTTCACGGGTGTGAAATATGAACCAGAGAGTCAAGAGTTACATATATAACTCTGGCCCCCGTGAAGACCATCAGATGCTTGGTATGTAAGTACATATTTATACATAAATCATACAGGCATTGTATATATATATAAATAAATATATATATATCATGCAGGTATCAACATGGGTGGTACACGTGGAGATTATCAGGGTGGAACGAGGGAGGACATTGGAGCTGAGAGAGGGTGGGGTGTCAGGACTAAAAGGCAATCTGTGCGAGCTTTTGGGGAAGTGGTGGAGTTTGTCAGGGTTTAAATAAGGTCTAGAGAGGCTTGTTAATATTTCAGCACATGTGCAAACAGCTGAGCCTGATGGTGTTCATTTAGTATGATAAATCCAGGGTTGTTTTTGTCATTTTATTTTGGAGAAACAGACAAAGACATGGTTGTGTAAATCAGAATGATAAATGGAACTGTTGTTTCATTTTATACTGTTTTCTTTCTGTTCTTCATTTCTTTTCTCTTGGAACCAGACTCAAGTGGACTCTTTAAAAACCTCAGTTCTTTAGCACATATTACCCCCTCTGGAGGCTGCTGTCCAGTTAATTTCATAACCTGTAGATTAAGATATGCCATCTCTCAGTGGCTGTTTGGTTTGTACATTAATCCTATCCTGGTTTGAATTGTTCGTATCATATCAGGGAAATCATCCAGCAGAATGGAGAGAAACCTATTTATGCTAGCATTTAACTCAAGGAATCAATACCACAGGAACAACCATTTACAGTAGGATTCATTCAAAGTTCAGGTTTTGACCCCAAATTTTTAAAAACAATCATTAACTTCATTTTTTAGCATCATAACTGTGCGTATTACAAAACCACGTCTGTTATCGTTGACCTGATCTGTCTCGTCAAACATAACAAATCACACAAAAACTGAACCTGGTCTGCAGTTATAAGTTTGACCTATTTCCATGTGTGGCCTAAAACATGAAAGATCAACAAGCAGAGAGGAGCTGAGAGCAGGAACCAGAATACTGTGGTTTCATCCAGCATCCTGTTTTTGATTTAAGTTTCCCCGTTTATAAACCTGCTGTTTGACCTTCAACAGTTTACAGTTGTAACTAAGCTCTACATTTGGATCATTAATGTTTTTTTTCATTTAAAATATTTTTTTTCATTTCTGGTTTAAAAATGGAAATCTAGTCTTTTTTTCACCCCAACAAAAACAAAACAAAAAAATATATTTGACTCTGACATCAAAAAGATGATGCATTTCCTTGACAAATGATCACATGATCACACAACCTCGGCCCCAAAACAGTTGTAAAATGTTGATTAAAAAACAGATTTGATGATTTGCAAATGTGAAAATTATTTGACGCAAAAAAAAAAATTGCCATGCAAAAAGGGGAATGACATTAACATAATCCGGAACTGCTGGTGACCTTTTGGGGTCAGAGCTTCTTTAAAGGTGGACTGAGGCTAAACGGAAAACTGACTTTTTTTCGACAAATGAAATTTGACATTGTTTTAGGAAATCTTGGATGAACTGAGGACCAAACTGGCTTGTTACGCAATTTAAAATCCAGCATGAAGGCTCTGGAAGACAATGCAGAACCACATTCTGTACAGATTACAACAGTATGGCTCAGTAGTAGAAGAGTTCGGGTGCTAAACTGGCCTGCGTGCGCTCCTGACTTGTTATCCATTGAAAGAATTTGGCGCAACATTAAATGCAAAATATGACCAAGAAGATTCAAAACAGAAAATCTGAAATCCCAAAAAAGGCAAGAATGGGGCCGTATTTGACTTTAGGACCTCCAGAAACTGATCTCCTTGTAACAGGATGGTGAACATGCTGCTGGCATCAAATGTAACATAAGCATATACACTGTTGTTCATAAAACAGGGTTTAAATGATTTGCAAAACATCCAATTCAGTTTTTTAAATGAACATTTTATGCAGCTTTACAACTTTTTTTGGATGATCAGTCAGCCAGCTGTTATGTAACTTAACCTTGGAGTTCTCTCTCCAAGAGCCTGATCTTGTATCGTAGTCTTGCAGCTTTCTCCTGCCTGGCTGATGTCATAACTAAAGGAGGGTCTGTTTAAACATTACTGCTGTAGTCATTACATTCCTCAGTGCAGGAAGGCTGAACTGCAGCAGAGGTCAGGACCCCAAGATGAGGAAACTTCTGCTGTGTCGGTCACAGTCTAACTGTGAGATCTGTTTTTATTAGCAGATATGATACAACCCCAACTCCAATAAAGTTGGGATGTTGTGTAAAAGGTAAATAAAAACATAATACAATGATTTGCAAATCCTGTTTAACCTATATTCAACTGAATACACTACAAAGACAAATTACAAATATTCACTCGTTTTGTCCCAACTTCATTGGAATTGTTAGTTGTATAAAAAAAGTTTTATCACCGTACGTTTTATGTTCTTCTCTTTAAAGTTAGTCTGAGAGGAAAAGATGAAAGGTTTAGTGACAGCCATAGAGGGAAATGAATGAGTGTTTGCACAGGCGTGTGAGACTGTGTGTTTGAGTGCGACTGAGTTCATTGGAGGAACGAGGATGTGGCAGACAATTCTGAGAGCAACATGAGAGGCCCAGTGTTTGCCAGGTTCTCTCTCTCTCTCTCTCTCTGGCCGCTGGGTGACCTGTCGTTGCACATAACTCACTGGTTGTAGAGGGGTGTATCATTTCAGGAGTGTGACATTAGTGTGGATTTAATCTCCACCCCTCCAAGTTTCTCAGCAGGTAAGATGCTTGTGGCATTTGAGACGGAGGGAAGAAATCCCATTGGACATCAGGTTCTTTGGATGGGGTTAGTTCTCTGGATTTGGTTTAGTTTTGAGTGAAAGCCTGAGGGTTTGTGATTTATCATCTGCTTGATTAAACAACATCAATCCTAGAGTGCACTAGCGACAGCTGCGACTGTAAGTTTCTTGGAAGAGAGGCTAACATTTTCTGCCAACAGTTAGCGATAAACAACTTCTCTACAGTCCAGTTACAGACTTGAAAAGAGGCGGTAAACTCAGAATGAAAAGCCCCTTCAGAAAGTTTCTTAGCTCATTACGTCCCCCAGAGTCACGCCTGTCCATCTGTTTCTGTCTTCAGTTACTAAATCAAAAAAGAAACAATGTTTTGGGGATTCACTTCCAATTTTACAGGCCCTAATTTTTCCAAAATAACAACATCATGATGCAGATTTCTGTAACCTGAGAACGCTTTATTTGTCAGGACTTAATTTGATGTAAAACAACTTATATCATAGTCATTAGATAGAAATTTAAGTTGCAACCAGTCGACTAAGCTAAAAGGAGGAAGGAACTCAGAAAAATGGTCAGATTGAGCCCATTTTATCTAACACTGCTAAACACACGCGAATCAAACTGCGTTGTTATATGTGGCTACGGTTAGCAGAGCTAGCATCACCAGTTTTTGGTCCTTCCTGCTGCTGATTATGTCCACAAAATATCAACCAAATACTGACAAATCATGTCAAACTATGACAAATGCTGCCTCTCATCTGTGCTTGTTTATGTCAGGGTAGTAGAGCATTATAGTTTCACTGTAGTAGCTACTAGTGGCAGGTGGCTGTGCAACAGCTTTGACACGTTTGTCCAGAGTTCTTCTTACAAAATGCAAAAAGGATCAAACGAAAACACATTGTTTATGCTGGTTTTTTGAGTACATAGCCAAAATTCGTACATAGAGTCTTGAGACAAGGATGGTTTTATATCAAATTAAACTCTACTTTGTTTATATTTTGACATTAATAGATGAAAAATGTTTAGTTTTTGATTTTGGAAGGCAAAGCAAACCTTCTTTTTGGGAGCCCCTGGTCTACGTCATGTCATATCTTAGCTCAGAAACCAAAGAAATGTTTGAAAAGCTGTGATCAGAGGTGTTGAATGTGAGCTCCTCATGGTCTGGACAGACCCACAGTACTCAGCAGACCAACCGACTCAATGCCAAGTTTATTATCTGTCAGGGTTATGTGTCAAGGTCTGGACTGAGTGTTGGTCAGCTGTCTGGTTGCGAAGAGGAGTTTCTGTAACTGACAGCCACAGTGAGACGAGTTCAGAGGAAGTGAGAAGTTCCTGAAATCTTATGTGGATCAGAGCGTGAGCTGACTGACTCTAGACGTCATCGCTTTTTGTTGTTTCTTAGTCATTCCTCCTCAACCACTCTGCACTTGTTGGTTTTAGTCAGGTGCCCGTTGAACTGAAACTACAAAGAAAGAATTGAGCAGAAATGGAGATGGTTTCTTCTTGTTGATGTCTCTAAGATGTTGCAAGTTATCGAAATATAATGGAAACCAAAATTTGTGTTTTTCTAGGTCAGATATTTGTCTCCTGGAGCTGTAACAATCCTTTAGTCATGGTGAACTTTTCAGTCTTTCCTTATGACTCTGCCTCCTTCACTGTGCGTTCAGATGCTCTTTAAATATCAGTGGGTGAGTCTGTTTGCAGAAAATTCAGCTCTCAGTGTGAAACCTTTAGTTTTAGGGACTATTTACTGTGTGGGCTTTGACTAATTTAACAATAACACCCGTTCTTACATCCAAACTGTAACTGGGTAAATTAAGGCTCCTGCAAGTTAAACTGGACAGTGTTATCCTGACTTGTTGGCTGCCCTTTGAAGAAACGTGGCACATTGCACGGATCTGTTTCAGTTCGTGTAGCCACACCTGACTGACTCCACGCACTTTGCCAAACCAACATGCAACAAGATCACTGACTTAAAGTATGTGAAACCTATCTGTCTATTGAATAACCAGGAATAAATTTGCACCCATTCCAGTTTGGAACTGGTTCTTATTAATCTGCATTAATTAAAGGCTTAAAGCAGCTGTTGGAGCACTTGAAATAACAAACTGAGCCTCCAAACTTCAAAAACAAGCAGTTGCCTTCACAGATTATGTTGCAGTTACTATAGTTTTAATCACAGCCGTCAGTTGGTGTGATGGACTGGACTCACTCGAGGACTCGTGGCACATGTTTGATCTCATTTGGATGCAAAAAATATCAGTAAAGACGGTCAATGCTTCCATGTTTTTCAAGCAAAGTCACCACATAGTGCAGGGGGAATCTTCAGTTTGGTTTTACAGTGACGTGAAAGTGAAAGCGCCTGGAAGAAAGGAACCGACCAGGAAAGCTTGTCACGAATCGATCAGCTATGTTTGAGTTCTGTCATGCTCTGTAGCACACACTTTATTTCCAGAGTATATAGTGAAGAAAACAATGCTTGGGAACATTTAGAAATTTGTCTACATGAGAGAAACAGTCAAATCAAGGAATATGACTAACAAGCTTAAAAATAAAAATATAGATGTTTGCAACACACATCCAAAGTAATCTAAAAAGCAGCTTTTCCTCCCTTAATTGGCACCAAATAATCTAAAGGTCGCTAGCTTGTGCTTCATCTAATAGCTTTTACATACTTTAAAGAGTGGAAATTTTGCCTTTTATAGGCTTTAAATTGTCTCTCTGGTACCCCTGTAGTAGCTTCACATGATTTACAGCTCAAAAACATCCCTATTTTTCTCTCACTGGTGTTTTAGAAAACCCTTATTTCATCCTCTGTCTCTTTAAGGCTCCCTGCTCCACAAACTCCCTTCCTTCTGATTGGCCAGCTCTCTGGAGGCCAGTTTGGGGTGGATTTTTGGGCAGACCTTGGTGTTTGAGGTCCACCCATAAGCAGTTGAAGATCCATATGTGATGACCTCGTCATCTTGCCAAATCTCATGAAGATGTTTTGATCGGTTTACAGACAGATTCAGAGATTTCTACAACATGTGAATATGTAGAGGTTTGAAAATCTGCAAACAGGGTGACTTTATATCAATGTTTACAATAAGAGAAAGAAACTTGAACCACCAACAGTCCTCTCAGCTTGTCACAAACTCTGCTCTCTGTGGTGAGGACACAGGAAATCCTTCTGAGGACGGAGAGAAGTGAAAGCTCTGCGCTTTGTAAATCAGCCACCATAACAAGCTGACTGTGTAATGATTGGATGAGCATGTTGTTTACAGCATAGAGCAGGCTTAATGCCATGTAGGGAGCTCGACACCTGGCTGTTCATTAGTCATTGCAGGGCTGCTGAAACCTTTCTTTGTGCTCAGAACATACGGCTGTCTCCACTGCTTTGGGGGAAAAAAAAAGTGTGATTTGAATCTGAAGAAGCTGCCCTCTTAGGTGGTTTACTTCCTCCCTGTCCTCCCTCAGAGGACCAGGATTACTCAGCCTGTTCTCAGACGGTGATGCATATTTAATGTGAAGTGCCTGCGTGGTTTGTGTTTCTTTATCCAGGAGTCCATTTAAGGTAACCGTCCCAAACAGTGGCTCAGCTGATGTCAGAGCCAGCCATAAATAGCTTGCTTATGTGCCGCCTGAATGAAAAAGAGGATCTTTAGATGAATGCATTCATTAAACGAGCTCTGACATCAACATCTGTCTCTGCAGCCGTAAATGTGTCTGTGTGTCACTGAAATATTTAACCCAAAGCAGCCGTCGGCTCCTCTGCGGATGGTTCGGTTTGGTTTGCAGCTTGCGTGCAGGAGCAGGATGTGAGATGAGGTCGTGTTGGCTCACTCTTTGCTTCACTTAGAGCTCCTCTGGGGTTGCTGGGGTTTTTTTGTTCTTGCAGCATGCACTGACTAATCACAAACAGTCATTTTACAGCGTTCACGGTGGTTGTTTTACTTCTTGGTTTCTATGAGTTAAAAACAGATTAATCTGCCAGAGGTATTTGGTTTCCAGGGAAGGGGCAGGTTTTTTTTTTTTTTGGAAGGAGGCGTTGCGAGGCTTTCCTCGGGAGCAGAAGATAAGCTTGAGAGCTTGCAGAAAACATCCAAACTGTTTTGATTCTTCATTTACAGTTCAAGCTCCAGTTTTGGAGCTTTTCCGCATCTGATGCCAAGCTGATTGATTCGACATGACAAGCCACTGAGCATGCATCCTCAGGCTTCAGCGAGTTGTGATGGACATTTTCCACTTTGGGCGAGCGGCCCGTTCAGTCAGGTGGTTTGTTTTGTGCATGCTGGCTCAGCGTAACTCAGTCACTGCAAACTGGGATACTTGGGTACAAAAGAGTCATCGGTCTCGTCAGTATTTAGAAATGTGCCTGAAAATTTCCAGAGTGGCTTATTCGCGACTCTCAGTGCAAAGTTTTTACTGTAAATGTAACAGGGAGCGGGTCTAAAGGGAGGTACACACATAACGATTATCAGACTATCATCTTCTGTTTTTTCAGATTATCCTGTCAGATTATCCTGTCAGATTATCCTGTCAGATTATCCTGTGGTCTGAGGTGTGTTAAGAGTGAATTTGTCCTGATAATCGGCTTCGAAACTATCTTAAATATTAAACTTGTTCAGTATTTACGACCAAAAATCTCCATGTGTGTGGGGAAAGCCGACGACTCCCGAGTCAGGACTCTGTGGATTGTGATGTAGAATGGAATGTAGCCAATCAGGAGGCGAGCTGACTGAGGAACCAGGAAGCAGACATAAACAAAAACAAGCATGGCTGACCTGACATGGAAAGTTTGTGTTCCCGCCGTCTCCAGGATTTTTTCCACGGTCTTTTTTTTTTGGTTCGGGAATTTTCAATTAAAATAGTCCCAGGACCACCATCATTCCCTCTTCTATGTCCTCTTCCATGTTGCGTTTGGTGTTAGCTGGTTGCTGCTATGCGTTGCTGTGTTTCTTCTTCTATGTTTTGGTCAGGTGAGATTTCTGTCTTGGAGGACTAGATTCTTGATCGGTGGTGGGACAGAATGGTTCTGTGTGTGTTGAGCTGTGTTGAGATTATCGGAGCACACCACACACAGTACGATCAAAACTGGTCAATGTTTGATTTTTGATCTTCATGTGAGGGCTCTAACAGATAAAACATCCTGAAAAAGATTTTTCTGCACATGGGAACATTAATATTTAACCGTTCTCACGGTAACGTAACATTTTTGTCCTTCCTTTCCCCTCACAGGTGCACCTCCTCCATCCTTCTCCTGTCCTCTGAGTGCAGCTCTCCCCCTCTCTCTTCTTCATTGTCCTCCTCCCTGTGAGCAGCAGACATGCCTCCAGCGGTAGGTGGTCCTGTGGGGTACACTCCCCCAGAGGGCGGTTGGGGCTGGGCGGTGGTGGTAGGAGCCTTCATCTCCATCGGCTTCTCCTACGCCTTCCCCAAATCCATCACAGTCTTCTTCAAGGAGATCGAGGTCATCTTCGAAGCTACACCCAGCCAGGTGTCCTGGATCTCTTCCATCATGTTGGCCGTCATGTACGCAGGAGGTGAGTGGTGCAGAAACACGATCATTTATTGTTTCTCAACAGAAATATTCGCCAGGCAGGCGGAGTAATCTTTCTTTATCATATGTTATTTTTAGAGGAGTCAAATTAGCCTTTTCACCCCTAACCCGACGTTACACACGGCAGCCATAGGCTTCTTTTGGGTCTTATATCAGCAGTTAATCCAGCCTCGTCCGGTTGCGGATCTCTGAACCTCAGCCTGTAATCTCTGATTTGTCTGGACAGTCTTAGAGGTGTGCTGTAGTTCCTGTTGGAGGCTCTCCAAAACGCTGACTGCATGGCGCTGTGGTGGCTGGAGCGGATTGGGTGTTTCCGCCTTGGGCAGCCAGTCATTTCTGTGGACTTAACAACTGTGGTTGCTGCAGGGAATGTGAAAAATGTGACACACACCAACAGCAACACAGAAACAAAACGATAAACATGTTTCATGTGGCTGTCAGTGGGTGGACTCCAAACAGTGGACGCTGGATTCTCCTTTCCAGCAGTTTTAGCAGTGAGAAAATAAAACAAGGAGCACAGTCCAGGTCATTACTAGGTGAAACTGATTGTTTTTCAGACCCAACTGTTGGGATGGGAGTCGATGCAACCTCCAGTTTTAAACCATGAAGCCAATGCTGAGGTTTTAAAAAACAGCAACCTTTACAGAAACATGTTTTGAAGATATTAAACTCAGAAGTATTTATTTCATTTCCAAAATGATGAGCGCAGATGATCAGCTTCAGAACTCAGATTTGGAAACAGATCAGTGACTTGACGGAGACTACGTTCATGTTTTATACCGTCTGTTGGTGAAACCCTGAGAAAAATGCAGATGGCCGACACACTGCCGGAGGAGTGTGTTGATATTTACACTTGGTGCCTCATATCTTTGGCTACTCTTCACTGAAGCAAAACGAAAACAAACAGTAGGTTTTTTTTCTTCTTCTGTCGTCTCTCTGTATTGACATCATCAGCCTTCATCTCTCCTCTTCAGTCACAGCTTCAGTAACACCGAAAGCAGCAGATATGACGCCAAGCGCGTGTTGTTTCTGCTGTCATCCAGCTAAAGATGCTCAATCAAAACAAGAGAAACAACCGGATTAATAGGGATGAAATGATCAGTATCACGGCTTTCACAGAGCGCTGTAGCTGAAGGCGTAAACACAACCTGTGTTGGTGGACGAGGCTGACTGTGCTGGCTTTGTACGCTCTCATGCTGAAGGCTGGTTTCTGCAGCCCTGCTTGACCTAAATAACTAGTTGCGCCTCTAAAGTTGTTTGAAAGAGGACGGTTTATTTGCATGTGAAAGCAGGATTAAAGAAAGAGGCGGACTCTGATCCAGTCTGAGATTAGGTGAGGTTTCCGATCAGGTTTCTCCTTCTCTGTGAGGAAGCACAAAAGAAGCTTTTTCCTCATTCAAACTCTCTCTCTCTTTTTGCCTCTCCTTGCGTTTCCATCTGTGCCTCCTTCAAGCAAAAAGCCATCATCTCGTTTTCCTCCCCGTTTGTGTGCCACTTTATACCCTAAACCCTCTGTTCCCTCTTTTTACTCATCGTACTCCTCAGGGCTGCGTGCCAGCCGGCAGCCTTACTCAGCAGGTTTCTTCATAAAGAGAGGAAACTGCCGAGGGAGGAGGGAGGTGACATTGCGTAACAGGAGCCAGATGTTGGAGTAGTTTTTCTTCTTTTTTTGATTCTCTAAGTTTTCCTCGTTCTTATTTCACCGCTCAGACCCCAGATCAGCAGTAACGCCTCCTCGTGCCTGCTCGTTCTGTACCATGAGCGAGGAATTACTGGCTTAACCAGGAAATAAATTTCCATAACCGTGTTACTCGCTTGTTACACATGAGGCAGCGCACGTACACACACCTACTTCCACAAAGCCTCAGACACCTTTTAATGTTAAGTGATCTGTGATGTCGCTGTCAGCTGACTAATTCTGTGAACCGGTTATGAGCGCACAGGATGCCCTGCAGGCCTGTGAATTAATCTGAAAGATGTAAGACAAGCCGCAACCAGAAAAACCATTCGCATCATGTTCTGCTTGATATCTATCAAACCCTGATCTCACGCCATCAGATATGTAAGGCTGTAAATGTGATACAGAGAGCGGAGAGGGGTGACCTTCAAAGTAAAAGTCCAATTAAGACCCAAACGAGTCAGATTTATATCAAATATATACTCTCACCTGCCACTTTATTAGGTACACCTTGCTAGTACCGGGTTGGACCCCTTTTGCCTTCAGAACTGCCTTAATCCTTCGTGGCATAGATTCAACAAGGTACTGGAAACATTCCTCAGAGAGTTTGGTCCATATTGACATGATAGCATCACGCAGTTTCTGCAGATTTGTCAGCTGCACATCCATGATGAGAATCTCCCGTTCCACCACATCCCAAAGGTGCTCTATTGGATTGAGATCTGGTGACTGTGGAGGCCATTTGAGTACAGTGAACTCATTGTCATGTTCAAGAAACCAGTCTGAGATGATTCCAGCTTTATGACATGGAGCGTTATCCTGCTGGAAGTAGCCATCAGAAGATGGGTTCACTGTGGACATAAAGGGATGGACATGGTCAGCAACAATACTCAGGTAGGCTGTGGTCTTGAAACGATGCTCAGTTGGTACTAAGGGGCCCAAAGTCTGCCAAGAAAATATCCCCCACACCATTACACCACCAGCAGCCTGAACCGTTGATACAAGGCAGGATGGATCCATGCTTTCATGTTGTTGACACCAAATTCTGACCCTACCATCTGAATGTCGCAGCAGAAATCGAGACTCATCAGATCGGGCAACATTTTTCCAATCTTCTATTGTCCAATTTTGGTGAGCCTGTGTGAATTGTAGCCTCAGTTTCCTGTTCTTAGCTGACAGGAGTGGCACCCGGTGTGGTCCTCTGCTGCTGTAGCCCATCTGCCTCAAGGTTCGACGTGTTGTGTGTCCAGAGATGCTCTTCTGCGGGATTGGCTGATTAGAAATTGGCGTGGCAGGTGCAAAAGAAAAGGATCAAGTTGACCTTCTAAATTTTGACTGTTCTTCATCAGTCGTTAAATATCTGTTTTTCAGTCTGCTTCCTTTTATTTTGATCTTAAACTTTACATGGTTCAGTGGTTTGTTGTGGTTAGAGAGTTCCTGGTTCAATTCCCTACCCAGGCGGGAGCCTTCTGTGTGGAGTTTGCATGTTCTCCCACAGTCCAAAAACATGCTCAGTCACTCTAACGGTGGTGTCGTCATTCGCCTTCACGGCAGCAGGAAGCAGGAAGAAGCTGCAGCAGCTTGACTACGGTGTGCCAAAAAGGACAAAACAGCAGAGGCTGAAAAAAAATGTCCCATATTGATCAACATAATCATTATCATATTTCTTGGGGATAATCTTGTACATTTTTATTATCGGGTCTGTTTCAGCATCCTTTGCACTTCTCACTCTTTTTTTTGATCCTTACACTCCCTGAATATTTTTGTGAGTGCATCTATTTTGGAGCTGTAATCAGATGGTTCTACTAAAAAACCCTGCTCCTTTAAGAGCCTGGGAAATCTGAAGGAGAGGATTATTTTCAAAAATTGCCCCCTCACTCGCTCCTTATTTGCCTAATCCTCATGCTCCAAGAGGTGCGGCTGAATCACAAACACAGACGTGTTTCCTAACTTTGTAATTCTTCCTGCTCCATGCTGCCAAAGCCTTTTGTCACTTCGTGTTAACGCTGCTCTGAGTCCCTCTGAGTCCCTCTGAGTCCCTCTGAGTCCCTCTGAGTGCTGATACCACAGTTAGGATCCACCGGGCCCCGTCGTGTGGGAGGTGAAAGAAAGAGCCTGAAGAAACATTTGAGACTTTTGCACAAGCGAAGAGCAAATTATTTCATGCAGCGAGAGCTGCGGACGACAGGAAGTTGATGTGGTTTAGCATGCAGCTATCAGCGGTTAGCTTTATGACGGTTTTCAGTTTGCTTATCAGTGTGCACGGACAGAGAGCTCTTTGTGAAGCACACTATGGAAGTTTTAGCTTGTTGCCTGAGTTGCATTGACCTGTTGTTATTCAGGATAATTGGCTGCATGCAGGAAAAAGTCAATATGGAGCCCGAGAGGCTGAAAACTTTGTCCATCCAGTGTTTTTTCCCCTTCGTCCTTCAGCATCACTTGAGCTCTTTTTTTAAAAGTTTCTTATCGAGTTTGTCTTCAGATAGCTGCTGTGGACTCGTTCACCTCATTATCTCACATTCATATGCCCGAAGCTTCCCATCAGGCTATCAGCACAGCCCTGCTGAAGTGTGAAAAAAAAAAAAAGGCTCGGCCTGGATTACTGTCAAAGATTATCACCATATCTCTTGGCTGACACCAAAGAGGCTAAACGCTATCAAACATTAACTGCTGGATTCTCAGATTTGGCTCATAAACGCCCTTCATGGTGGTGAATGTTTTATTTATTGATTCATCTTTTAGTTTGAATTAAACCTTTTAATCCTCTTGGATTAAAGGCTCCAGATTCGTGTTTAAGGTTCCCATAAAACAGCTAAAAGAGTTCTTCTTGGTTCAAACTTTTTGTATCGAACTCGTGAAACAAAAGCACACAGACACTGTTGTATAAAACAGTGTCAAGTTCCTGATCACAGAGCCGTCAGATTTGGACCTTAAAGCGATAGAAGAAGGTTTCCTGTGAGAACACAACGTGTTCAGAGTGTCGACTTACTCCCCTGATCCCAGAGCTCAGTCCAGATGAGCATCGAGTGAGTGGGATGTGCTGGACAACAAAGTTTGATCCACAGAGGTCCCACCGTCTAATTTTCAGGACTTTAGGGATCTGGTGCTAACTTCTTGGGGCCAGATACCGAAGCAAACCCTCAGAGGTCGAGTAGAGGCCTCGATTGATCAGACAGGGGCTTGGCTTGTTGGCGTAGAAGGAGCGTAGCGTTAGTTCAGCTCGGCCTGCAGAACATCAGCTGCTTAGAGGTCTTTGCTGATGCTCTCCCTGCCTTTTCTTCCCATGCACACAAAAAAGAAGGGAGGGTGTGCTCTTCCCACCGCGAACTTTGGCATTCCACATCAGCACGTGGAAGGGCAGGGAGTTCCCAGAACAGAAAAACGCCATCAAATTTAAATTAGTGAATAAAAATAATAAACTCTTTGTGGTCATGATGGATCTTTTTCAGTGTGATGAATCTTCTTCCAGACAGACCGCTCCTCACCTGCCTGCTGATAGGTGTGATGCATTCAGATGTTGGGTTAAATCCAATCAGCTGTTTCTCCCATCCCTCATCTATTCTGTTTTATTCCCGGTGGACCTGACTCATCACCACCTGCTTCAACAGGCCGTATTATATCTGAACGCTGCTCGTTATAAAGAATAAAAGACGGAGAGGACACTCGGATCCTGCAGACAAATATAGGAAAGCATCTTTCCTAAAATTAGACGGAGGACAGCTGCGCTCACTCGTGGATGCTGCGTCAGTGCAGCGCTGAGTGGGGGCGGCTTTTCTTTGCTCCTTTCTGTTTGTCTCTCTGTCACGGGGTGAAAGAGAGCGAATGATAAACGAGGGAGAGGAGGGGGATCGTTTATATAATATCTGAGCGAACACTACTCGCTGCCCTCTTTTGTGATTTGCTGAACAGCGACAAAGACTGTCACTGCTGATTTATTTGTGTGTGTGTGAGTGTTGAGGGGATGGAGAGGCTTCTTGTTGACTTCACAGCTTCAGCGAGCTCCAAAGAAAGGCTCCGGTCTTTGGACACACCTGAGTTCACACCTCTTTCTTTCTGTCTCTGACTTCAACATGGGAACCCACGTCTCAGAACATGGCAGCTCACTGTGGCAGGCAGTGTGCCAGGCAGGCAGACCCTCAGCGGGGACAACACACAAACTAGGAGAGAGAGAGAGAAAGGGAGAGGTATTCAGTGTGTGCGTGAGTGAATGCCCGAGCACTCAGCGCCCCCGGACATCGGGTCAGCTGCCAAGTTTCAAGGGCAAAACCACCACAGAGAGAGAGAGTGTGTGTGTGTGTGTGTGTGTGTGTGTGTGTGTGTGTGTGTGTGTGAGAAGAGTCGGGCTCTCGAGGTACTAGAATAAGCAGGAACTATTAACTTTTTGTGCATCTTTCTCTGTTGTTTATATTTTTGTTTTTCCAGCTTTTCACAGATAAACTGAGGGCTGGATTTCAAGGTTTCTCTCTGTGTGCAAAGGCTAGCATGCTGCTAGCTGCTAGCATAAGAATGTGCACAAAAAATGTCAAAAAGAACTTTTCAGAGCTCATCCACCAAAATTTTATGTTTCTCTTGATTTTGAAAAACAAATGTCTTTTCTAGCTGCAGCTACTGTATTCTTGTTCCTGTTTGATCTGCATTGTATTTATACAAAAAGAGTCAATTTACAAGAATAAAGTCGTACATTAACAAGAATAAAAGTTGTAAATTTACACGAATAAAATCACGAGTTTTCGAGAAAAAAGTTGTAATGTTACAAGAATAAAATCATAAATTTTTGAGAAAAAAAGTCATAAATTTACGAAAAATAAAGTCGTAGATTAACAAGAATAAGATTATAAATTTACAAGAAAAAAAGTTGTAAATTTTTGAAAATAAAGTCGTAGATTTAGAAGAATATGGTAATAAAGTTAAGAGAAAAAAAGTTATGAATTTACGAGAATAAAACTGTGGACTTACAAGAATAGAGTCATACATTTACACAAATAAATCATGAATTTTTTGAGAAAAAAGTTGTAATGTTACGAGAATAAAGTCATACATTTTTGAGAAAAAAAGTCATAAACTTACGAAAAATAGTCTTAGATTTACAAGAATAAGATTATAAATTTACAAGAAAAAAAAGTCGTACATTTTTGAAAATAAAGTTGTAGGTTTACAAGAACAAGGTAATAAAGTTAAGAGAAAAAAAAGTCGTAAATTTACGAGAATAAAGTCATAGAGTTATGAGCTCTTATCCTTCGTTGTATATTTATCATCAGCAAAGCAAAGCCAAGTATCTGGCTTGGAGACACCAGTAACCTTTGTGCACAAAAAGTCGACTTCAGCATAAAAAACTTGGAGAAATTTTTAAGCACAAAATCTGAATTCATGTTTTCAATCAACAATTTCAAATTTAGGGTTGGGAGGGAGGATCAGCAGCGTGGTTTTTCCAAGAAATAGTCTGAGCCACAACCCGCTCTACTCCAAATCCACAACCTGTTGCATCGGTCTTTGTTCACTCACATTTTTTTAGGCAAATCGAAACACTGAACTGATGAAAGCATTTAAAAACACATAAGAAATCAATATTTTCAAGATAAAATAAGATAAAACACAAACTCTCTGAATCAGTGTTTTGTGCTGAATCTGATGAGCTGTTTCCTCCAGTTTTCAGTCTTTGTGTCAGGTGAAGCCTCCGGAACGACGATCCATTGGCGACTTTAAAGGTTTTATTTTGAAGGAACCACCGTCCTGAATCTAAAAGCAGTCAAGTTTTCTCACTTCAGAGGCTGAAAGTTGGAACGTAAATGTGGATCTTTTTCCCCGTGTTGATGAATTGACCGTATTAGTTTCTGATTCGGTCACGAGTCCGTTCAGCGTCGTCTCTCTCAGCCTTGACTTTGTATCGGCGTCCGGCAGAGCCAGCGTCAGCCTCCGTCCATGTGAAGGCTCATTCATAGAGACGCTGGCACGCGAACCCAGGCACGTGGAACGCCTTGACTCCACTCCTCTCTCCCTCCTCCTCCTCCTCCCTGCTGTTCCCTTCTTTTCTTCTCCTTTATTCTCTTCCCTTCATCTGATGCCTTTTCCTTTTTCCTCCTCTCTATTATTCTCTCCTACTCCTCTCAATGCCTCTTTTCTTCTCTCCTCTTCCGTCTTTCTACTCTACTTTCTTTCTACTCTTCTCTTTCTCTCTTTTTTTACTCCTTTCTTTTCAAACCCTCATGTCTTTCCTCGCTCTTTAATCATATTTTATAGTTATCTTTTTTAATCTGCTCTACTGTTCTTTTATTCATCTCTCTATATTTTTTGTTCCCTCTTTTTTTTTCTTCGTCTTCTCCTCTCCTCTTTCTCCTTCATTCTCTTCTCTGAATCCATCTTCATGTCTAAACTCCTCTGCGCCTTTTCTCTTCTTTTCACTTATTGTTTTCTACCTCTTTTTCTCCTCCCTCTCTCCTTATGCGTCCCGTCTTCTTTTTTTTACTCTCTCTCTCTCTCTCTCTCTCTTTCTGTCATGAGCCGTACCATCCCTCCTCACCGCCTGACTCCTCCTCACCCCTTCCCTCTGACCTCCCTTTCTTTCCTCCTTTGTTTCCTCCGTTCTTCATGCAGCACTCCTGCAACAGGCGGCTGTTACACAACCGCTCGCGCTCAGTCTGGTTTTCCTGCCACCACAGCTCCCCCTGTTGGAGAAGAGAGGGAGTGATGGTCTGATGTAACGACATCAAGTGTTGCACAAACAGAATTCTTGTAACTCTCATTCCTTCGTTTGCTTTTTAAACTTTTGAAGTAATTTTTATGTGGGTATCCAGCGGTTGATTAAAATAAGCATGATGTGTAAAAATAAGTTTGAAACAGGAGGTTTTTGTTTCATTTTTGCTTCTAAAAATGTCAAACAAACACCGAGAGCTCAGCCATGAAGATTGTTCTTGTAATGATCTTGTTCTTCGGAGTAAAAGTCTTGTTTCTTTCAAGGTTTTATCAGAGTTTCTCAGAGCTCCACACGTCAGTCTTCATTCACTGATCCAAAGACGTCCCTAAAATCAGATTTTGATCTTAGTTCCCCTCATCTGATTCTCTCCTCTCCTCTCCTTCTCCAGGTCCCATCAGCAGCATCCTCGTGAACAAATTTGGGAGCCGACCGATCATCATCGTCGGTGGATGTCTCGCGGGGTCAGGACTGGTCGCTGCGTCTTTCTGCAACACCGTGGAGCAGCTGTACTTCTTCATCGGAGTAGTCGGAGGTCAGTTTGTGAACTTGCGTTGATGATAAATGTCCCACACAAGCAGTTAAAGGTTCGTTTGTCTTTGGGAGAAGTTGTTCGAATGAGACTGCGGAGGGAAAACACTAAATTAGTGAGTGAGTGAGTGAGTGAGCTCCTACGTGTGTTTCTTTTCATGTGACACTTCTTTCTGTAACTCCTCCCTCCAGGTTTGGGTTTAGCATTCAACCTGAACCCCGCCCTCACCATGATCGGGAAATACTTCTACAAACGTCGACCGATCGCCAACGGCATCGCCATGGCCGGCAGCCCCGTGTTCCTCTCCACGCTGGCTCCTCTGAACTCCTGGCTCTACGATGAGTTCGGCTGGAGAGGCAGCTTCCTCATCCTCGGAGGACTCCTGCTCAACTGCTGCGTGGCCGGCTCCCTCATGAGGCCCATCGGAACCCCGCCGCAGGTGGCCAAGTCCGACCCAGAGGCCGGGGACGGTAAGAGCCTGGCGAAGCCTCAGGAGAAGAAGACGGTCCTCCAGACCATCAACTCCTTCATCGACCTGACGCTGTTCAAACACCGCGGCTTTCTGCTCTACCTGAGCGGGAACGTCATCATGTTCTTCGGCCTCTTCGCTCCTCTCGTCTTCCTCTCCAATTACGCCAAGAGTATGGGCATCAGCAAAGAGAAGGCCGCCTTCCTGCTCTCAGTGCTGGCGTTCGTCGATATGTTCGCCCGGCCCTCTATGGGGATGCTCGCCAACACAAAGTGGGTCCGCCCCAGAGTGCAGTACTTCTTCGCTGCTGCCGTGATGTATAACGGCGTGTGTCACGTTCTGGCGCCGCTGTCGGTGGACTACACAGGGTTTGTGGTGTACGCCATCTTCTTCGGGTTCGCCTTCGGGTGGCTGAGCGCGGTGCTGTTTGAGACTCTGATGGACCTGGTGGGAGCTCAGAGGTTCTCCTCGGCTGTCGGTCTGGTCACTATCGTGGAGTGTGGACCGGTGCTGCTGGGACCGCCGCTGACAGGTGAGGAATTAAACACACTTAGCGGGGATACAGGGGGTACTGGACAGTCTGAGGAGCTGACCAGAGAGAAAAACTGTCTTAACTTAAAAAAAAAAATCTTTAAAACTTTTTTAACGACCTGAAACCACATGAAACCAACAGCCTCAGGCGGCGGTCGCTGGAGATTAATGTCATGTGTACTCTGGTTGAAAC
Source organism: Labroides dimidiatus (assembly GCA_030710495.1). NCBI lineage: Eukaryota > Metazoa > Chordata > Actinopteri > Labriformes > Labridae > Labroides > Labroides dimidiatus. The sequence goes on along the minus strand of CM061151.1, from coordinate 3,022,023 downwards.
TTAAATACAGTTAAATGAGGAAAGCATCAGATTTTTGTTGTATAATGTGACGATAAACAACAGGAAACAAACTGAAAGAACGTTTAAGGATACGATGGTGGTTTGATATAATTTTTAAAACTGATCAAAAACAAAAAAACTACACAAGCTTGAACCTTTTTTTCAAACACCTACACAATATTTAGGCTAATTTTTAAAAAAATGAGATAAAAAGCTTGTAGATTCTAGTGATAGACCGATTATCGGCGCATATATTTGTCATTTTGACCCATATCGGCATCGGCCTTTTTTTTTAATACGACGGATGATAATAGGTCACTTCAAAACTGGGTTCTTTTGGCTGTAATGCAGCCGCTCCTCTCTCTGCAGTCAATACTCCATCTCCAGCATTATCCCACCCACAGCACCATCTGATTGGTTACACACAGTCACAACTCAGGTAACAGCCAATCAGCAGTAAAACATGTGCATGCACAGCTCACACACACAGCGAGCAGAGAGAGTTTTGACGAACGGAGAAGCTTCAGAGCAGATATGTTTCGAAGGTAAGTGAAGACATCAGACTCTCCCAAAATTGTAATAAACATCCCAGTCCTCGACAAATCACAACGACTAGTAAGTTACTAGTAACTAGGAAAGCTATTCTTAACTACTTTGCTTCAGTTAGCGAAAGTCCGCTAGCTTAATGCTAACATGAATGGAAAATCCCATTGACCGGCTAACGCAATTAGCATCGTGACTATCTCTCAGTCTATGAACTTATTATAACTTTCACAGCTTGCTTGGCTCTTGAAGATGATAAGACATGCTGCTGAGCCAGGAAAATGTTAAATAAACATGTGCTGAAAGGCATTTAAACAAAGTTAAGGATCAGAGTTTGTATTATTCAAAATTTTGATGCCAATATATTCACTTTTACTGCAAATGAATATCGGCTGCAAATATCGGTTATCGGCTTTCTTCACTTCTAATAATCGTATCGGTATCGGCCTTGAAAATAGCATATCAGTATATCACTAGTAGATACCCTGAAAAATAACATGATGTAAGAGGAGAAGGAAACGTTTCTGACACTTGGATAACAAAGTGAGTGTTAAGCAACATTTTGTTCACTCAGTTTTCTTCTACTAAAGTGTTTCTGTATTGATTCCTGAGGCGGTGTCGCGGTATATCACCGTATTTCTCCAATTCAGCGTCACGCACCGAATATCCACGGGATATAAAACCGTGCGTTGCTTGCTTATGCAGCTGTCGGGTTTTGCCGCCGCACTGCGTTCCCTTTTCACTCATGGTTGCAATAATTATGTTACAATAAGCTTATGCTTCATCCTACTTTAAGCTTATGCTTCATCCTACTAAGCTTATGCTTCATCCTACTAAGCTTATGCTTCATCCTACTAAGCTTATGCTTCATCCTACTCCTTTTCGGACATGTTGTTTCTTTTTTTTCAAATGTTTTTTTTGTTGTTGTTATTTTTATTTGATTTATTTATTTTTATTTCTTTTTCTATTTTACTTTCTTGTGATACTCACACGTTTGAAATAAAAGCATAAATGAAATGAAATGAAAAAAAATTAAATGAAACAATGAAGGAGTGCATTCTGGGTATAGTTATAGTAAACAGCAGGGAGGGGGTGCAGAGAATTAGGAAACAAAGTGACGGAGGCTCGTAAAGAAAGATCTGTGATGTAGCTTCTTGACCTCCAAGGCCACCGTAGCTCCACTGAATGAAGGGGTGAGCAGGGGAGCGTTTCAGTCCAGACTCTGACAGCAGGATGATGATGTTGTGAAACATAATATTAATCTGACTCGTCCCTTTCTCTCTTTTTGCTCTCCAGGTAGCTTCTATAGCTACTACAACCACTACAACTACACCTACATCGCCTCTGGCATCATCCTCATGGTGGCCAGTGTGATCCTCTTCATAGGAATGGGCATCAACTACCGTCTGCTGGAGCGGGAGAGGAAAGAGGAGGAGAGGAGAGAGAGGGACCAACCCAAGGAGGAGCGCACCGCCATGTTAGCTCCTCCCTCTCCTTCAAAGTCTGCCGAGGAGGCGGAGGAGAACAACGGACCGGCTGCCGTCACGCTGGCTGAGATCTCCAAGATGGACGAGGACACGGTGTAGGACATTACAAACGAGGACTTGAAGGACACACACACCTAACAGAAACACACACGAGAGCTGCAGTTACTCAGTACAAACACACGCTGTCTTTAGAGGGAGATAACCTTTCACACAACCCTGAAGCCATAGAATTTACTCAGATCGATTAAAAACTGAGACCTCCTGCTGTGACGCCAAGCTTAGCCGTCAGCGAGGCTCGTCCAGCAGCTTTTTTTCACCACGTTGAGACCTCTGGTTTTGGTATTAGACGTGCCTTTGGGGGAGTCCTCCAGGAGCCCACACGCCGCTTATATGAACACCAGATAAGACGCACAACAAGACGGGAAGACTGTACGAAAAAAAAACAACAAAGAACATGCAGTCAACTAATGAGGAATTTACTCTCAGGGTCTTGAGCTGCCGTTCAAGTTCAGAGCCTCACACACACACACACACACACACAGAGTCAGATCGTGCAGTTTCTGGTTTAAGTTCTTTGAGATACTATAAATCTTCCTTCAGTCTTCACACGTTTATCGCTTCACTCCCTGAGGGCTGGACGTAGATTACAGAGGACACGCTCATGTTACTGTCATGGCAGTAAATCTGTCGGCTCTCATGCTAGATTCAGAGGCTGGACTCGATGACATTTCCAGGTTTTATTTTTTAGCAGGAGAGAATCAGGGCTGCCCCCAAAACAAGTCTTTTTCATTTTTCTTTAAAGCAACAGAAGGAGGCTTTACATCCAAGTTTGATGGCTCACGTTTTGATTAATTACGGTAAAATCTTCACTGATTGGCCTCTAAAAGTGTTTGCGTAAAATGAGTCGTCTGTTAGCAACAAAGCTAACAAAACAAGCTTTTTGGGATTGCGAATTTGTCGGTTGCTCGAGTACGGACGGTAATATCCTTTTAGTTTTCTATAACGTTGTGTAGTTGGGATTACCGCGTCAAAGACGGCCGCTGAACTTTCATGCTCCACAAGAGGAGCTATCAGGTCGCTCCTTTTGTCACGAGTTCATGGCATCCGTTACATTCTCTAAATATATATTTTTAAAATTTAAAGTGAAAGTAACTTTGCTAACTGCTTCAGAATTGTATCAACTCTCTGAGATACAAATTTCACACACCTGAGCAGAGCCACGGTTTAGCTAGCGGAGGACTCTGACCCATCAGGGAAGCTAAACTGTCATTGAAGGAATGCTAATTATTTACTGCTAATTCGGTTAGCTTTGGTTTGTTTGTAGATGCTAGTTTATAAACTAACCACTAAAACATGATTAGCAAGTGACTTACAGGCAAAAAAAAACCAAACAGTTCCCCTGAGTGTCCACTAGGGGCGGTCTGAAAAGACTTAGAAAACCCTTTCAAGCTAACTTTTTCAGCAGAATGAAACATGTTTACAGTCTGGTACAAGAACAGTTTGCTCTGTTTACCACATTTCTTTATTACAGTATAGGTATATAACATATATACCTACATATATAACATTTAGAGGGTTTAATTCTTTGTGATTCATCTATTTTGAGTTTATTAAGGTAAAGAGTTGGGATTAGAATGGCTGTATGGCGTCATAAAGCCTCTCCAGGAACGAATGGGTGAGGTCACAGAGACTGGGTCCTTGTCTGTGGTGAGGCGTCAGTTAGTTGATACATCTGTTGTTGTAGTTTTTTAAAACTACGACTTGGGAGAGACTCATTTCCTGAAACAGGACTTCATCACGTGCATACATTACCCATAAGGCAACCATCCTTGAAAGATGGACGCCTGATTTTAACTCGATAAACCTGTCACACAGCTGACAGAAACGCTGCGTCTCCTGGCTGAGGTTTGAGGCGTTTTCCGGTTCGGACTCAGATTACAGCTCCGTAAAAATAAGGAGACACTTCGTGAGAGAAGGAAATCTGGAAAGAAGTTCACCCTACGAGGAGAATTAAAATACGTCTTTGACCCTTTAATCGATGACGGCTCTAAAAATGCGAAATGAGATCAAAAAGTCAAACCGCAGGAATGTAAAGAAAAGAGTTTTTGAGATTAGGAGGTCACAATGCCAGCAGATTAGATGATTCTTTTAATGCTTGTACATAAATAAGCCTGCACTGTGCGTGTGTGTGTGTGTGTGTGTGTGCGGAGCAGCTCTTCACTCGTCTTCGTATCGATGAAGAAAAAACAACTCTCACACGGTAACTCTCCTCCGCCCCGCTGACTCACCCGCTGAGCGGCCAGCAGGACGAGAGCGCTCGCAGTATAAACTGACACCACACGCTGAAGAGAGGCACACACACACACGATCCTAACGCTTCAGGATTTTTGATTAGTTGCAGTACCTTAGTGTCGTTTTTTTAATTGTGAATAACACTCAGTAGTTTACAGTTATATCAAGAAAACCTTTGTAATTTAAAAGAAATCTATATTTTAGCTCAGTGTATGAAGACAATCCGACAGGTAATCTTTGTAACAGATTTTGATTCATGTGAGTTTGAGGAGACCCGCGTGTGTGTGAGTGGGAGGAAGTGTGTGTGTGTGTTTAAATTCATTATTTCATTTGTTTGAGATTCATCTCCTGCAGTATCAACACGTCAGGAATGTGTCATATCAGACCCTCAGTGTTTCCAATCAACCTCAGATTCAGAAATCATCCGTCGATCGATCGATCGATCGATCGCTGGTGTCACTGCCAACACGCTCGGCTGAAGCTCTGGTTTGAGGACGGGAACAGAAGTCTGTCCTCTGAACCCCGATCCTTATTTTCTCTCACGGGGGAATAAATGAAGGTTTTTACCTCAGATTTGGTAAAAAATATTTCAACCTGAGATTTCTCTATTTTTCTAACACTTTTTGAAGTTTAAATTTTGAAGGAAATGTCACCTTTTATTTTCTTGCTTCAGGCTTTTATTTAAAGGTTTAAACCGTCATGATGTCGTTAAAAAAGCACTTACAGGATGGTTATGTTCTGTATGTTTCTCTTCTGTTAACAAACCTTACAAAAAGTAAAGAGATGATAAAACACTTGATCAGCGCTCTTATCCGAAACACGTACTCAGGTCTGTTTTACCATCAACTCACGCACATTTATTCATCATGACTTGGTGCTTATTCTGTCTACTTCTTAATATTTTATTCGCCTGTGAACCCCAAAGACGCACTTTTTGCTCCTTTTTGAGTCAGGTCTACTTAAAACTGAGATGCGGAGCTAAAATATTTTTCATTTAAAAGCATTGGGACAGAATTATGATTTGTTTTTTTTTTTTCCTTTTTGTGAGATTTGTTGACAGAAAAAGACACAAAACATGGCCGATGTTATTGTTTTAAACATAGGAAAAGAAAAAAAAATTAACTTATGTATTTCTGTAATCGAGCACTTTTTCAAAGATGTCAAAAAAAAAAAAAAAACATCTCTTCCCTCTCAGACCTGTTTTATTTTGAAGTCAGATTGTAAATGAATGTGTTTAAGGGTGTTCATTCACAGTATGCTGCCTGTTTTTGGTATTTGAACTAAGACCAAAAGAGTATTCATTTCAAATCAACCAATCATTTCTTTGTCATTTGAACTTCCTGTACAGCTGCTGCCTGGCCTGCAGTGTCCTCATTGTGTCCACTTTTCCCTCCTCTGACCTCACATCTTCAGTTACAAAAGACTGACTCGAACCATGCCCACGTTTATACGTTTGTACTAAACAGGCCTGGTGATTTTTAATATGATTGAAGTGGTTCAAAAACCTTCACTCATTTTGCCTTTGAGAGGAGTATCTGAAAGGTTTCACTAAAAAGACTGCAACTGAACCCTTCCAAACACTGAATGTTTGTTATTTTCAGTGCGGGGTTTTCAAAGCGGTACTGTTAAAGCAACTCTCTGTGTTTAAAAATACAACCATGGATTCATTACATTTCTTCAAAATAGTGTTTTTATTTTATTTTAGTCACAGTAGATGTTTTTATGTTTGTATGGGTGAGATGTTTTTATGACTGCAGTGTGAATGAATAAACAGTTTTTAAAACACTTTTGTCTCGTTTCTCTGAATCTATCCTTAGAATCACCAATACACGCATTTACTGCAATTACATTGAATAAAATACTTTAGGTGTTTCTATCTTATCCATCTGTTTTAAATGAATTGTTATATTAACCGATAGCTGGAGTTTTTTTTTTTTTTTTTACATATATATAAATGTGTTTTTCTTGAATGAGTCCCTTCCAAAAGTCATATAAGATAGGATGTAGTTATTTTTCTTCATCCTTAAAATGACCTGAACATACTAACTTGTACTTTATTTGATAAACTCGCACGACTTGCACTGTTTAACAAGAGGGCTAAGGCTATTTCCTGGCTAAGAAACGTTTTCCTATAAGAAGAAGAGTCCCAGGTAGTTACATCTAGGAAATAGTCGGACACCAATTAACGCTAACGGCTTTAAATTCTCTTTGTTATGCGAGAAATGACGCACAAACCAGAAATTAGACAGACCCATGTTACACGGTCGAATAGGCACAAAAGTGACTTTTTGTTGTAAGCGCGCGGACGAAAGAATGCTAACGGCAACATCGCCCAGTTCAGAAACTAGTCAGGTACGTTACCCGATCGAACAGGCTTAAAATCAACACAACATCAAGAATTTGTGTAAGAAATGTATTAATCTTTATTTACCATGTTTAAGATGTTTTCCGAGCGTTGATAGCCGTAATTAAGAGTGGTTTAGATTATTTAAAGGACTAAAGTAGCAGGGAGTCTACGTCTTCTCGCCAGGAAATAGACGGACATGAACGAGCGCTGAAGGCTAAAGCCTTCTAAATTTAACTAGCAATGATGCACAATCCAGGAATTAGTCAGATCCATATTACCCAGTCGAATAGGCAAAAAGTCGATACAAATTCAACATTTTTTTTTTTTTAAATGTTCGTTTTCTAGATTTTACTGTAACGGTCTTTTAAAGTTTGTAAATTGAGAGAAGCAAATACACTTTTCTTCCTGTTTTATCAACGCTAGGCTAACTGTCTAGCATCAACGTCATTTTCTGCATTTTGAAATGTATTTCTTGGAGAGATAAGACAATAATGATGCCTTTATTTCTTCATTAGAGCATGTGATTGTATTTCCCAGAATTCAAACTATTATTTTACTCTCATGTCAACCCTTGAAAAACTAAACACTCTAGTTTTGTAGCATAAACAGACTACTCCTTACAGTGTTATTGGTGTGTCATGACAGGGTTTAGTAGTTGATTCTGTATGTTGTGGCTGATTTTCAGTAGTTGGAGGTGTGTGTGGTGGTGGATTCGCTCGGTAAGGAGCTTCTGCGCGAGGTGTGTTTCCTGCAGAGCAGCAGCAGACGGAGCTCCGGGGACACGCTGCTGGAAAAGGCGGAGTAGATCCAGGGGTTGGTGCAGGAGTTCAGACTGGCCAGCAGCATCAGCAAGGTGAAGACTGCACCTGCACACAGCAGACAGAGGATGGCTGTTAGTGACTGAGCTGGAGGCAGGTGTGAGTGAAGAAGAAGAAGAGATCCAAAAGATAAAACCAAAACATTGTCATCTTTAATGAAGAGAGAAATTGTGGTTTACTCAGTGGCAGCAACTTTGTAGCTTTGCAACAGTGGAGGAGGGTTCTAAAGTGCTTTAAAGTGCCTTAGCTGCTTAAATGAAGTTTTTCAGACGCCAATTCATTTTTTCAGCTCTAATTGTGTAAATATACTCACACAGATATCAGGAAGACAATGTAAAGCCTGAAATCGAGATTAATACCCCCTCTTTAACCAAAAATCCCACCAGGCCATGATAAGGAAATCTTAGATGTGTGTTTGAGCACCGTTCTTTGGAGAGTGGGGGTCCCACGCGGCCCACAGTTGGACGCTGAAGAATGGAGCCCAGCAGAGTGAGTAGATGATCACGATGACCAGAGTCATCCTCACTGTTTTGGACATGGCTGCCGTCACCCCTCCACCTTGGGAATGAGGGGCTTTTGGTGGGGTGCAGCTGACAGCAGAGGGCGCTGCAGGGTCAGGCAGCACGTCAGGCGGCAGCTCAGCTGAGTGGGGGACAGAAACAGGATGTAAGAAAGATTACTTCTGTCTCTGGATACCTAATCAGAGCTGGATGACTCTGTGTGTCTGTTTGTGTGTGTGTGTGTGTGTGTGTTACCTGGATGAACAGCTGTGTAGGTGTGAATGTCACAATGTGACGTCATGCTGTCGGACCTGAGCTGACTAATGGGCTCCTGCACAAATGTAGATCCTGGCTCTAAGCTGGTCTGGCTCCCGGGGTTGTTGAACATAACTGGTGAAACATACAGAGAGAGACTGGACCTTCCTCGGGCTCCTCCTCCTCCTCCTCCTCCTCCTCCTCCTCTCTGGCTGTCCCGTCTGGACGGTGGGAGGGAGGGAGGGGACAGACGTCTGTCTGACTTCAGGTACAGGTTGTTGTGGATCTCCTTGAATATTCGCACCTGAAGCAGCAATCACAAGAGACGAGCTTTTGTTAAAATAAGCTGTTTTTACTCGTTTGAAAACATTAACATAAGGAGTTAATTCTTCCTCTTCACCTGGCAGACGGTGATGATGAGGACAGGAAGGATGAAGACCACCAGAGTCATCCAGGTCACGTAGGCTTTGAGGCCCCAGGGCTCGGTAAAGTTCCCCCAACACTCGTAAACACCTGGAGCCACTTGTGAACGGGAGAAGATAAAAACCTGGAGAGACAGAGAGGAGTGTGAGCGGCTAACATCGTCCATCTGATCTTAAAGTCAGTGAAAGGAAACGTTTTTATGACATTGTTCTCTGTTTAAGTTTTATTTGGCTGTTCATGAAAACCAGAGGAAAAAAAGTTCCAGACACAAGAAAGAGTCGTGGAACAAAATGCCTCTGAAGAAGCTCCAGATCAGTGTTTATTATTTAGTCTGCTTTTATTTTCAGAACCTAAAAAGGGAAGAAAAAATACTAATTTTAGGGCTTTTTTACATCAAAATCAGCAATCTTTATTCATTATTTGGTGATCGAGAATAAAAAATCTACATCTTAATGTGCAGAATCTGTTAAACAACTTCAAAGAAGTCCGACTGGGACAAATTGGTACCAGCCAATAACTTCTGCAGAGATAAAAACAGTTTTGATTTCGGTGATTTACTTCAGTTATGTGAAGAATTACAGGTCACATTTGTTAATAACAAAGTGCTTTTCAACTGCAGGAACTATCCCCAGGAACGAGGGAAGGTTCCTGCTCAGGGGAAGTACTTTCTTAATGTCCAAGAACTTTAGGGGTGGGGCCTGCAATGGTGACAGTGTCTGATTGGTGGAGCAGCCTCAGTGTTTTTATTAGCCCCTCCCTCCATCCACAGTAAAGCCTGATTTATGCTTGATGCGTCTGCGAGGTTAGCACAGCTTCCTGCAGACGTATGACGTCATTTTAACAGCCTCCGCCCCTCGCGTTGTCCTTTTGCGTCGCACACCACTGAAAATTTCTAACTTCCACACGGAAATGCGTAGATGACCAGGAGCTCCTCGTGTCTGAAGCACAATAAATACTGGCATTCACACGATTCACCGCACAGAAACCACCTTTATAACCATGAGATTAACAAATCCTGGCGCGAAATTGCGGCCAAACTTGGCAGCGAAGAGGAATTGGTGAAAAAAAGTGTAGTAAACTGTGTGAACAACTTTTTCTTCTCTAGTTTAGTACTGTGGTAGACGTGTGTTTGCGATACACCGCCCCCTGCAGTTTGAGAATGGACACTGCACAGAGTGTGAAAAAGCTCTCGTGTGGATCTCAGGTGTGTAATTTCTTATTCGTGCAGAAAGCATCATCAGCCCTCCTGTGATGGACTTGGTTAAGTACCCCCTAATCAATGGTCTTCATTGAGCCTGATAGAGTGAATTTGTCTCTGTCAGCTCCTGGTGTTCCAGTTTAAAGAGTGACCCTGTAAACTGGTTACTTTCAGCTGAACATGTCAGCAGATATCAAGTTTACAACAGCTGTTCAAACACGGAAGTCGTCCTCGGGAATGTATCCGTGTTTAGTTTTCATAATCTCCTCATCAGATCAGTATTTAATGAGGATCTAAAGATGTCTGAGAAGGATGCATCCTGCTGAGAGTCTCCATTTAACAGGGTCGCTATTTAACTTGAAACACCGGTCGATCTCTGCCGTGGCTCTTGAAATCAGTCGTCTTGCTTTGAGTTGAGCGTTTCAGGCATGTTGAATCCTCTTTGTCACGAGAGCTCGTCTTCTTCCAAGTGTTGATTCAGTCAATCATCTGAAGGCGTCTCTGTCTGTATCATGAGCTGTAAATAACGTGTTAGCGTCCCACCTGAGCCCCCCTACCTGTGGCAGGCTGAGCAGCAGCGACAGCCCCCAGGCCAGCAGTATGAAGCTGTTCCAGCGCTGAGTGGCGCCGCTGCGATGCGCCTGCAGGGGGCAACAGATGGCGTAGTGTCTGTCCATCGTCATGGCAACGATCATGTAGGAGGAGGCGAACATCCCGAGCACCTGCAGGTACTTCACCAGACGACACAGGAAATCTGGACCAGGAAAGCGACCTTTAGCGTCCCACACGAGCTGAGGCAGCACCTATGAGAGGAAGAGGAGGAGTGAGACTGAAGATGAGGATGACTCAGCAGTTTCAGGTGTGTGTGTAGTACCTGGAACAGCGCCACCACCAGGTCAGCCACGCAGAGGTTGAGCATGAACTGATGCAACGGGTTGTGGTGGCGTCTCCGCCTCAGCAGCACCACCAGCACAAGCCCGTTACCCAGCAACGCCATCATCAGGATGACCGCCAGCACTACCACCTCAGCCACCGCCAGGAGAGCGTCACGCTGCCAGCTGGTGACGTTTTTAGCCGCAGGCGTCACAGAGACGATCAACCAGTCGAGGGGCGGGTACGAGTCTGTGGCCATGGAGACTGACATGATGACTGAAGAGAGAGAGAGAGAGAGAGGAGTAAACGTCAAGGTGAGAGAGGTTTAGAAGAATTTATGGAAACCCTCAAGAAAATGACAGTGAGCTGCATCAAACTTCAAACCAGTCAGAAATATTTTTATTAAAGGGAGGGTTGGTAGTCACAGAAAGCTAGCATGAATTTGAATGTAGCATCCCCTCAGGACTCAGTTTAACCCCCGCCCTCCCACACTTGGAGCTCCTGCAAAACCACGCGCAGGAGGCGGGCAAAACGGCAGGACGGGATTTGATTGGTTTAACAAACTGGACCCTAATCGCTAGGATTGGTTGGTGTTTTCCCAGGTTTACTCCTGCTGCAGACAGCAGATATTTTTCACTCAATTTAAGAACACATCATGTGTTGATTGACATCAGGACATAAAGGTCATTTTAACCAGAATAACAAAAAGTGAATCTAAATCTGATTATCAACCCTGACTTTAAGAAATAACAGTTTAAAAAACTGCATCAAACTAGGACACGATTTCGACTGAAAAATCAAAAACTGGAATAGAAATCGCTGATATCACGACCTTTATTTGTACAAAATGTTAAGAAACATCTGGGATTTTTTTTTTTACTCTCGATTCACAACCTGAAACACGGCAGCGAGCTCAGACTGTGATCTTTCTCTGAGGGATAACCAATCAAAAAGCTTTGTTTAGAGGACCATTGATGAAATATTAACCTATCTTAACATGCTGTCATGAAATCCTAAAATAACCTTTCACAGGAGAAACTTGTTTCACTGTCACAATAAACTGATAAGTTTTGTAGTTCGTATATCTGTATATCTGTTAAAAACATTTGAAATAAAAGGCTAATACAGACTCCTTTTTTTATAGGAATACAATTAAGAGACAGATTAATGTCTTATTATTAGACAAGTCCATTCATTTCTTAATTCAAGATATTAAAAGAGAAGAGATTATTCCTGGTTCAAGAAAACTGATACGTAATTTTCTTTTACCCCACTGGCAGATTTCAGGCGTCATTTTTGTCTTTTAATATCTTGAATAAGATGTTTTTTCTGGATTTGTCAGGTGAATCTAACTTATATTAAGTCTAATAAGACAGTTTTGACTGAAGTGCCATCGCCATTAAGTGTCTCGCGTCCTCAAAGCGAGAGCTCTAACCAGCCCTGATTTTCCAAAGTCTGGAACTGGTTCTCTTTGCACGTTCTCCGTTTCATCATTTACAGATTCTTTATGTTTATCTCATCTCAAAATGTCTTTGCTCCGTCTCTCCCAGACTCAGAGAAACCGATCGATCAATAAACAAGAAATCAGAAGCAGTTTTTTTCCCATAATTGGATCATAAAGCAGTTTTTTTACTGCGGTGTTTTGTTGTTTTGTTGAGGGAGGGTTTGTAGATTTCTGGATATCTACACGTTTGTTGTTGTTTTGAAACGTATCCGTGCATAAATCCTTGTTATAGTCGATGTCTGTTATCGGTGAGTAGCTCGTCGTGAAAGTCACAGTACTCGTGTAAACGTACAGTACGTTTCTTTTTATCCCTCCATATTCATTTATTGGACAGTATTTCCTCCAATTAGTGAGTTCCAATTAGTATTTTCCATGTGTTCTCTCGGCCCGTAACGATCCCTGATTGTGATGACAGCGGTTATGAAACAGGCGTTGGTGTCGGGCAGCACACAGTGAGCGTATGAGGACCGTTAACAGGTCACTCATTCCTCCCAGCGTCCTCTCTGAATGTGTCTGTACGCCTCCATGTTGGGGTCAAAGTTGATGCAACGGCTGTTTTATCTGACCTCTATTGTACAGCATATAAACACACACTCACACACACACACACACACACACAGCTGAAGTTAACGGGGTATATGTGTAGGGTCAAGCTTCCGTGAACAAATTATAATTATAAAACAATGAGACGTGTTTACAGCGGTGCCTCACACACTTTTACAGTTCAGCACACACAGACACACACACACACACACACACACACATACATGCAGAGGCATGCAGAGAGGGCCCCTCATGTGGGAATATTTACTGAGGGCAAGTGAGCGCGCTCTAATAAGGTCACAGCCGTTTGACCAATCTCCGATGAGCAGCGTTAAGCAGGAGAAGCCAGATCATCGGACTCGATACAAAACTGAACGGACAGAAAGAGCTGCGACGGACGATTGATCAGGAAGACGACTCAGTGCTTCAACCGTCCTTATCTCCAGCTGGATAATCTCTGTACTTCATCACCGTTACAGCCCAGACAGAAATAATTTACCTGAAGAGTCAAGGTCGATAAAACCCCCTCAGACCCGAACGTTTATCCCAGAACAATAAAAAAACAATCAGCTCACACATTGAAAAACTCAAGCTTTAGTGAGTGTGTTGATCTAAAATGAGCCAAATTCACCTGATTAGTCCTGATATAACATCTCAAATCCAGGCCTGAATTGTTTGTAATGAGCAGAAATATCCTCCAGTTAAATTCAGAGTAATGACACGTTTTGACTGGAAACTGGACAAAAACACCTGCTAAGATCTGATCCCTCAACACTCAACATGTCCGATAAGATTTAAACTCCGCCTCTGTTGCTAAAATATTTAAAGACTGTAAAACAATAACGAAACGTGATCATCTTTAAGCATGACGTATTTCAGTTTTTCTGCCATTGTACGTGCAGGAGGCGGGCAGAACAGCAGGAAGGGATTTGATTGGTTTAACAAACTGGACCCTAATCGCTATGATTGGTTGGTGTTTTCCCAGGTTTCCTCCTGCTGTAGACAGCAGATATTTTTCACTATATTTTGAGAACACATCATGCGTTGATTGACATCAGGACATAAAGATCATTTTAACCAGAATAACAAAAAGTGAATCTGAATCTGATTACCAACCCTGACTTTAAAAAGGGATGGTCAGCCGCTGAACAGTGTGTATCTGAGACACCAGTTTAGGAACGACCCCCAAGTGGACGCTCAAGGAAATGCAGCTTGTATCACTTCAGCATCGGCGACACATTCACTTAAGGTGATCATTCACCTTCATGCTTAACTACCCCTCTTTAAAATCCAGCGGATGACATCCCCAAGACTGTGTACGTGTTGTTTGACATGGGAGGTGGTTATCAAATCAATACTTTATCAAACCGAGGCAAAGATTAGAGGAACGTCAGTGTGTGCTGGAACCATTTGATTGACTTTATCACCGTGTTCATGATGTCAAAAGTAGATCAGTCACACTTGAGTCAGGAGGCAGAGCGCTCGCTGAGGAGATTTAACCCTCTGATAGCGTCTGAAATTCTGGAGCATTCATCAGACTCATCCTGTAAAAAAAGCTTTCCACTCTAATCCTGCCGTCAAACACAAGGAAGGGAACGGTTAAAAACAGCAGGATCAGAGTCTGCTGCCGGGAAGCATTTCAAAGCAAGTTTGTTTAAAAACAGTCAAATTAGACACGTCAAGATTTACCTCTGGAGGAAAGTCTGTTATTGGATCCTTGAGGGTGTAAATATTTTAGTTCGAGGGCTGAAGGTGGATTATTGCTTCACAAACACCTTCACACACACGGTGCAGGTGTTTAAATCAGATCATTACGACGTCTTTACCTCAAAATGTGAGGAGGTTTGTTGACGTCTTTTAAATTCATTTTTTTAATCCAATTAGAGGATTAGACACCTGCTGTGTGAAGCTCGTTTTTCTCTCTTCAAAACAAAAAGCTCACTTCAGACTTTCTCAAACCTCTCAGAGCTTTTTCGTATGTATAAAAACAAGTCACACGTTTGCTTCAAAACCACCTCTCTGTTCACTTGTTGCTCCTGCGTAAATATCTCAAATTTCACGCCGCGTATCAGCTGTTTTTTGATGTTTTTTTTGACTGTTTTTAATCGAATGAAAAGATGAGACACCTGCTGTCGAATACTCATTTCTCTTTCCAGAGTAAAAGCTGAAATCAGGTCCCTTTAAACCTCTCGTTTTCATATCTGCCCTCGTCTTTCTTTGTTGAAGGATTCTTTGACGAGAAGTTTCTGCATCTTTTCGACAGACCGCAAAGTAATGTGATAATTGGATCATTTAGCAGCATCCCAAAGCATTTCTTCCATATTTTTCTGACCTGTTTCCTCTCACACGTCCGCCCCACACGACCTCGCGTAACAGCAGCCACGGCGACAGATTTTAATTCTAAAATTCAGAAGCAAACTATGAGAAAATATAATCGGCCCGCTCACCTCAGCGTCTTCGTCCTCAGCGTCCTGTGAAGCATCTGTAGGAGTCGGGACAACCTGATCTGCTGTTGCACACACTGGCTGCATCCATGCTGTTTTCCTCTGTTTGTGTGCGCGCGTGTGTGTGTGTGAGAGAGAGAGAGAGAAAGAGAGAGAGACAGAAAGAGAGAGAGAGAGTTTTCCTCGCTTATTACTCTCAGGGTGACCTCTGCCAGCTCCCTCTGGCGACTCCTGTCTCCCCATCTCCTCCCTTCGTCCACTCCCCTCCTCCTCCTCACATCCTTCCCCTCTCTCTCTCTCTCTCTCTCTCTCTCGCCCTCTCTCTTTTTAAGAAGTGCAAATAAGTGTGTTGATCAAAGGGTGTGATGGTGAATTCATGTAATTTCCTGCTGCTGCTCCATCTTTGATCCACGGGCGGGAACGAGAAGGCCGGCAAATCAAATCAGGTTTTCTGTTTTTGGGGATCAAAGCGCGTCCGTTCACACGCGCACATTAAACTGATATGAGGACGTGTGATTCTGCAGCAGCGGGTGTCAGAGAGGGCTGGGAGTCGGATGTTGTGACAGATGGGTTGTGAGGTTTTGAGAGAGAAATGAGAAGGCAGCAACAGGAGGAGAGGTTTTTTTTTCTCACCCCTACTTGGTGTTATTCCTCTCCGCCTCATGCATTCCTCATTCTTCCCTCTCTCTCTCTCTCTCTCTCTCTCTCTCTCTCTCTCTGTGACGCTGCAGTAATCTGTTTGCTTCCCCTCATTTGGAGAAGCCTCTCATTATCGAGGGGCCCGCTGAGTGACCTTAAACACACACACACACACACACACACACACACTCGGACACATGAGGCTGCTCGCTGCTCGAGCTCTCTCTTTTTTTTCAGATCCTCAGATTGATGAGGGACGTCTGCTGAGAGAATAATGTGAGTGATGAAGACGCTCAAGGGCGTCGTTTCTGGAATCATCTGGCGTAAAATCGAAAGTTTCAGTTTTGAGGATTCTCAGTCTGATTCACGTCTTGTGGTTTGAGCGTTAGCTTCTCAGTAACAGAGTTACAGATGGAATTTGTAAAACTTTACTCATATTTTTTTATTTTAGTGTGAGGAAAGTTTTCTCATGATGAAAAATTCAACACTGATGACGTTCGAGCTCATTTTCATTAAAACTGAAAGTTTTACGTAACTCATAATTTCCACCTTTAATCTTTGACTTTGTCTCATAATTTTGACTTTTTCTCAGTTTTTTTTTCACCTCATAATTTCATGTTTTAATCTCATCATTGAACTTTTCAAAGTCTCGACTATGATTTTGTTGTTTTTTTTTCCTCTCATATGTTGTATCATCTCAAAATGACGAGAACTGAATTTTTTTTTTTGCAATTTTATAATTTTTGCCTTTTATTTTATTATTTCAACACTTTCACAAACATGACCTCCCATTTTTCAATTTTGACTCTTTTTTTCTCAGTTTTTACTTTTTTTTTTCCTCTCATATGTTGTATCATCTCAAAATGACGAGAACTGAATTTTTTTTTTTGCAATTTTATAATTTTTGCCTTTTATTTTTATTATTCTAACACTTTCACAAACATAACCTCCCATTTTTGACTCTTTTTTTCTCAGTTTTTACTTTTTTTTTTTTATCTCATATTTATGGTTTAAGTTCTCATGTACTCATGTTCTCAAGTACTCATCTCATGATTTAGTTTTTTTTATCTCAATTCTTGACTTTTTTGTCTCATAATTTTGACCTTTTATTATTTTTATCTTATTATTCTAACTCTCTCATTTTTCAATTTTGACTTTTATCTCAGTTTTTACTTTTTTTTATCTCATATTTATGGTTTAAGTTTTACTCATCTCATGATTTCGTTTTTTTTTTATCTCAATTCTTGACTTTTTTGTCCCATAATTTTGACTTTTTTACTTAAATTTTTGACATTTTTTCTAATCACTTTGACTTTTCATCTCAGAATTATGAGTATTAAAACTCTCGGCTTATAACTGACTTTTTCTCTCATAAACATTTTTCCATATTTTTTCTCTCATCTTTTTCTCTCATCTTTTTCTTGTTTTTTCTTTTGACTCTTAATTTTGAGTTTAGCTCTTGGATATATCTTACTATAAAACAGTTTTGACTTTTTATAGAATAATTTAAATTTACTGTGAAATTATTTACTGTCATGACTAAACATTTTTGTTGTTGTTGTTGTTAAATTTAATTTTTTTTAAGGTTTTCTTTTTTTAACTTGGCAGAAATGGGCTTCCATAGAATAAGAATTATGTATTCATTGGGCTGATGTTGATAAATGATATTAACCTCCTCCTCACGGCTGACACCAGTAAGATTACCGTTAATTATTTTTATATTTTTGTTTTCTTGTCCTCCTTTTGTTTTCTTCTACCTCAGTGAAAAGTTGGATCATGACAAGAATGATGAATTCAGTGACTGTCTGCAAACGTAAACTTGGCGCTGTGGCACTTATTGCTAAAAACTTCAGTTTGTCGACCAAGCCAAAAAAAATAAAAAAATAAAATAATATAGAAACATTTTCACAGCAGAAACAAACATGTTTTAGAGTCTGGTACGACGAACGGCACACGCTGTACGGGGGTTAATTTGTGCTAAGTTGGGAGTTTAAATGAAAGATGATGAGTTTATCCAATCAGAGGCCGCCTTATTTCCACCGAGGCGACGACTGGCTTCAAAACTCTGTTTCAGAAACAGGTGACGTGACAGAGAGTGCAGGTATTTATTAAACGGTCTGTGTATTCAGCTTCGTGCTTCTTTTCCCTGTTGTATTCTGGTAACTTCATGTCAGAACACTGCGTCTGACAGTGTTTGTGTGTCACTAATGAAATGAAACCAAGCCTTATTAACTGTTCTTAACTGATGAAGATGGTTCACTTGAAAAATTAACTGGTAAGAATAATAAAATATTCCTTTTCTTGAGCTGGTAGCTGATGAACCAGATCACATTTTATGCCTCCCTTAGCAAATATAAAAAGATGTAAATATTTAAATTGAAAACCTTCGTTATGGGATCTACTCTCAGAGGTCTCCTGTGTTTGAAAAAGTCGGGTTAAATTCTGTTTCTGAACCTTTGAAGTTCAAAATATCTTCACTTTTGATTTGTTGTTAAAAGAAGTGAAAGATTTACTTCTGTTTCGAGCACAAACCTGTGATTCACTCCAGTTTTTATCTTTGCTGCTTTAATCATTTCTTGGCAGTTTTGTTTTGATTATCTCATATTTTTCTTGGTATTCTGTATTTTTTTTTATGTGGTTAATTTTTGGCCTTCATGCCTCAGTTCAGAGGAGAGGACAGCAGATAGAGCAGGAAGCTAAGAGAGGGAGGGGGGCCGGGTTTGAACCCTGGCTGCCCTCGTTGAGGACTTCATGTGGAGCGTGTGACTTACCAGCACTAACCAGCAGGAAAAACTGACCCTGATATCAGTTTTAATCCTGAAGCTTGATGCAGCACAGATGGGGCGAGTCCTGCGAGCTGCTTCGCTGCTTCGCTGCTCTGGATGTGTCGTTCTCTGACTCACAAAATAAAAAACTCATCCGTGTTTATTTGGTTTAAGCCGACAGATTTGCAGGCTCTCTCAAACTTTCAGCCCTGTCGCCTCCTCAGTATCCACCTTCAGCCTCTCACTGAGGGGTTTACGATGTGACCTCATCACTCCTCAGATTTCTGAGTTCAGACAGAATACTTTCAGAAATGATCTCAACAAATTAAGTTTACATAACCGCTGTTAGAAACGACAACAGGACTAGTTAAAGCACCACGCAGAGGATGGAGAGTGAAGAATATCTGAGTCACGGCAAACTGTGGTGGTTAAACGGGACACTGAGGCCTCCCTGTGGTCTGGACCGGCCAGTGCTGGAGTCATTCAGACAGATGACGTGCGCCAAGGTGCAAAATAAATAAATAAATCATTTCAACGTGTCTTAAAAAAAAAACAGACAAAAAATAAAAAATAAAATAATTTCTCTCTGCTTATTAAAGACATTTATTAAAGGTGAGGGTATCAGATCATCGAGCTGACACTGAGTTCACTACGTTCAGCAGTAAGACGATCACTCACTAAAGAATAACTCTGCCTACATTATTAGATATAAATTAACACAGAGAGTAGAGGTGTCGTAGATTTTCAAACAGGAAACAAAATAAAAGATCTAAGTTAATTTAAATAACTGTTGCATAGAGAAAAAAAACGTTTACAGTTTTAGGGTTAATTGCATAGAAACTCGTCTACATGCTGAGCGTCTGCGGCCCCGTGCTCTGGACGGCGTTCATGACGGCCTGGACCACTTCAGAGGTGGAGCCTTTGCCTCCCAGGTCGGCGGTGTGCAGCTGGAGGAGGACAGAGAGGAGAGGAGCAGAGTGAGCGGAAAGTTTCCACTGTCAGTGTGTGTGTGCGTGTGTGTGTGGGGGGGGTCTGTACCCGTGTCTCTGTGACGGTGGACAGGATGGCTCTGCGGATCATGCTGGCGTAGGCGTGGAGCTTCAGGTGGTCCAGCAGCAGGCAGGAGGCCAGCAGCATGGCCGTGGGGTTCGCTGTGTTACGGTTAGCGATGCTCTTCCCGGTGTTCCTGGTTCCCTGCTCGGAGAACAAGATGTGAACAGCTGATCATTTAACCCTTGATGCTCTCATCAGATCTAACTCTCCTCACCGTCTCAAACACGGCGTAATCTTCCCCATAATTGGCTCCTGGCACCAGACCCGGTCCACCGACCAGCCCGGCACACACATTGCTCACGATGTTGCCGTACAGGTTTGGCATCACCATCACGTCAAACTGCTGAGGCCTGGACACCAGCTGACACACACGGTCCAAACATCATCAGGAACAGTTTCACTGAAAGAAGGCCGACTGAAATAAATGAGCTGCGCAGCGTCGTCACCTGCATGGAAGTGTTGTCCACGATCATGCTGTCGAAGCTGATTTCAGGGTAACCACTCGCCACCTCCTTACAGCACTCCAGGAAGAGGCCGTCACCCAGCTTCCTGCTCCCACAAACACACACACGTTAGTACGTTTTTACAGAGAAGACATGGATGTAATCAAAGAGGGAAACTGACATGATGTTGGCTTTGTGAACGGCCGTGACTCGTCGTCGTCCTGTGGCCCGAGCCTTCCTGAAGGCGTAGTCGGCGATGCGTAAAGATTTCATCCTTGTGATGATCTTGAGACATTCGACAACGCCCGGGACGTTCTGCAGAGACAGAAGGTGACTGACTGGAGACGCACAGTGGATGTATGTCACGCTCACACTGACTGACTCACTCACACACCTCGTGCTCCAGGCTGCTGTACTCGCCCTCTGTGTTCTCTCTGATGATCATGATGTCGATGTTTCGGTGGCGCGTCCTCACTCCGGGCAGGGACTGACAGTGCATGACGTTGGCGTACAGATCCAGCGTGGTGCTGCAGAGAGGAGGTCAGAGGTTAGAGGTCAGAGGTCAGAAGAAGAGATTAAATGGAGCAGGTAGATAAAGACTTTCTGATGGATGAAGATGGCGGACTTACCGCAGCAGGTTGTTTCTGGACTTGTAGGCTGGCGGCAGGTTGTGGTTGGTCTCAATGTTACCTGGACAACAAATTAAAGAATCAAAACACACTAATGGCACCTGCAGTGTGTGTGTGTGTGTGAGACATTTAAACATGAATTATTCTTGTTTTCTCAGGCCAAGCTTGAGCCGCTGCCTGTAGATGGCGATGTTTGTCTTTTGTTTGTCTTTTGTATTCGTCCGTCCCCAACTTCAGTCCAAGCTGAACAACTGGAAAACTAGACAACAGCTGGATGACTGGCTGGACTGTGCGTGGACCGATGTGATGTCATGACTCTTAACAAGGTGTGTGTTTGTTTTGGAAATGAATGGAGATCAGATCTTCTTTTTAACACTACTTTTCTTTGTTCAAGACGACCTTTTCCTGGATACAACGTGAGGAGGTAAGGGATTTATCAACAGTTACACAGCGCTGCTGTTTGAAACATGACAACAAGTAAACTTTGTCACTTTGTTCTGGAGTTTAGTAGATGGTTACTTTGCTGCTGGCAGCCCGCTGCTCTGAGAGGTATCTGTAGGCTAACGTGTAACATTAGTGAATCCTTATGTCCTGCTCATCGACCAATCAGAGCTAACGTAACCTCACTCTTCATTTTACTGACAGACTCTCAAGTTTGATCAGATCACTGCAGAATAACTGCTACATGCGGGTTGGAATGAACATTATCACAAACAGATTAGCCTGTGTTTTAGCCTTTAGCTTGTGGTTTAGCCTTTAGCCTGTGCTCTATCTCTCTCCTGTTTATCTTTCTTCTTCTCTTTTGTTTTTTCTGTCTGTCAGTCCAGCTCCAGTCTCCATCATCACTACTAAATTAATCACAGTCCGATCAGGAGGCAAAGAAATATCATTTATGAATAAGCTGTATTGGTGCTGATAATCTCATTTTAAGTTGTGGATTAGGATCAGGCGGAGATCTAGAAGAGAGACTTTTTCAAGATCCCTTAGAAAGTCCTCACAGGGACTTTAACTTCTGTCTTTTATGTTTGTCATGTATGGTGTCATTTTGTAGTTCATTTACTTTTATCCAGCTTTGCTGTGATTTCTGTTGTTGGTTAGTTCTTAGTTTCCAGTGTTCAGGCTGTGGTTTTGTGCTGACACTTTGTTTAAACACTCTGAAAAACAAAGAGTTACGTTTTGTTAAACATCCTGAAATTATGCACTTTTATCTTTCTTTCTCATCCTGGTAAAGTGTTTCCTTAACCTCCCGTTCATCGCCACCCTTGGATGAAACTTGTCAAATAGTTTGTGTTTTATAGCTCGAGATTTTTTCCTTCAGTGTTTTTATTCTTCTTCGGGCATGAAAATGTCTTTTCTCTCTCTTTTTTTTAACATTTGATTTTTTTCATTGTACCTTGTCTGTAACACACACCTGATCATTCAGTTTTTTCATTGCATACTTCATAGTTCAAATATTTGAAGAAGAAATTAATAAAATAAAATAAATGAATGAAAACATTTCTTTTCATGCCCTGAGAAGAGTAAAAATGAGTAAACATTAAACCATCTCAGCATTTTTGGAGCGTTGTGATCACTCAGAGCTCTGCTGTGAATAAGTGCGGCCTCACAGAGCGGTGAGCATTCCTGGAGACAGTTAGTCATCTTATAAAGTAATGAATCCACTCAGCTGTCGGGACGTTCTGTACAGATCGCTGCGGCTAAGACGCTGCCTGTGTGAAGGTTATGATGGTTATTTGCTGACTCATTTTGAAGGTCGCTTTAACCCTCACAGGAACATATTCACCTCAGCTTTCAAAGACGTACCTTTCAGGGCGACACCGTTGCGTCTAATAGCCATGATTGCGTTATTGATGTCGTCCTCTGAAGCCATGGACGAGTCCACGTTCACAACTTCGAAATCCACCGGCACACAACAGAACCTGGCGATAAAAAACAGGCGATCACTTCTGAGCTGAGTCATTCAGTGACTGTGTGTAGGTTAGGCTAACACTGAACCAAAAAAACAAGCTAAAATGTTAAAGTTTGATTCAAATTCTCCTAAAGTGCGTCTGAAATTTAGTAAAGCTACATTAAAAAGCCGTCGAATCTTACTTTTTGATGTATACATTTAAGGCTGTTTCTCTTTATTTAAAGCTCCTGTGAGGATTTATTTCAATTTCTTATAAAACATACTAAAAATTACACTGCTGCCTCTTTATTAGCTGCAAAAGTAAAACCACACTATCAGCGTTAAAGTTGACTACTTCTAAGTAGTTAATTGTAACATTTAAAACCCCCAGCAGGGGGTAGGTGTCAGTCTTTTTGGAGTTTTCTATTTTTAACTAGAGGCATATTTGAGTGACTAAACAAAGCTATGGGAGGTTTAGAGTTAGAAAACACTTAGAATGAGTGAGGTACCACTTTGTCCACGGGGGGCGCCAAAATCAACACAAGCGTCATCCTCACAGGAGCTTTAATAATAGACGATGCTTTTATATCTCTCCCATATCTGACGCGCTTTTGAGTTACTCTTGTTCAGTAAAGTTGGGGCAGTCTGTTATCTTGTCCTGTCTGTGTGTGTGTGTGTTTGTTTACAGGACGTGTGTGCTCTCACCGGAATAGTTCACGCACGTGGTTGGCCAGCTCCGGCCCGATGCCATCTCCAGGAATCAGAGTCACGGTGTGTCGACCTCCGTACCTCGCTGGCGGAGGCTGTGTTGAATCCACAAACACAGGAAGTTAACTCCTTCCAAACCAATCCAGTCGACACATTTGGCCTACTTCACTCATCTGACCTCTCTGATCATTTCTAACACGACTTTTTAAAACCTCTGAGCAGCTTTACTTACGATGGTCTGATGTGGGTGTGTGGATGGATGGATGGAGGAAGGGTTCAGAGCGGAGGAGAGAAAACAGGGAGGTTAGTAGGGCAGAGAGGAAGGGGACACAGATCCCAGCAGCTTCCTGGTGGCATCTCAAGCATATTGATGAACCAAAACAACATTGGTATTCATGTCCACATGCAGGAGAGACACAATGACATGTTTGAGGAGGGGATTTCCTGTGGGATATAACAGCAGGACATCAGGTGAGGGGAACCAAGAGTGGGTTTCTTCCTGATAACTCACTGTGTAAGTCGACTTGTGTCTCTGATTACAGGCAGCTGCACCACAGACCTGTGAAAACATGAAGTGTTTCTAACAAAGGGGACAAAAAGAAGTGAACAGCAGCAAAGTTGCAATGATACACAGATACAGGGTCATTCTTTACCAGTAAATCCTGCTTTAACCACTCAGTCAGAAATGATGGTTAGTGTAGGGCTGTTAAATTAACTTTCAGACGTGTGTGTGTGTTAATAGTTTCTGGAGGACTTCCTGAAGTGGCACAACTATCAATTTCAAACCAGAAGACACTCGTAAGGAAGACAAAACGCTAAGAAAAGCCGACAAAATTTCAAAACAGAAGTGAACTTCTTCCTACTTCTTTTTGCAAATACCAATCAAATACTTTCCAGTGCTTGCTGGTGGAATTTGTTGACGTTTCTTTTTTTTTTTCTTTCTTACGTTTGTGATTTGTTGATTTATGAGCATTTTCCTTCCTTAAAACAACTTTGTAGTTGCTTATTTTTGTAGTCGCTGAGTTTCTAGTGTCTGTATCTGAGAAGCTTTGGTTCTGTTGTAGGAAGTTTATTAACATGTTAATGCAGTTTTTAGTTTAGTGGACTGATTGAAAATTAGACGACATGTGCACATATTCTTATCATCTGCTGCACCAGAAACCGCTGTCGTCCTGGTTTAGTCGCCTCAGGGGTCTTAAAACAAAAGAGATATGGAAAACAAATCAAACATTTTTTATTTGCATGGTTTTGTTTAAACTTTAAACACTGTTTTTATTTATATTTTGACAATGAATGAAATCTGCAACTGCATTAACCTTAGAATCCCCACCCCCACTTTGGAAAACTCTGTGGTTAGTTTTTATTGTACGCCATAATCTACCCTGTTCTCTTTAGCTGTTACTGTTAAATTCACATTGAACGCTTTTAAGTACACGATATGCACGCTTTGTTTTATACATTATGTTGCGGAACTAACTCACAGTACCTGTTGTGAACTGGAAACCAAAACTTTGCATAATTTATGACTGCTGGGAGCAGTTTCAGAGCGCATTAACAGTCTTATCTCACTTGAGACGAGAATGTAAAAAAGGTTTGTTGCTTGTGGAAGGATGTTTTTCTGCAGTGACCTTAAACTGACAGAATGTATAGAGTGGTGCTGAAAGGACAGCGACATTAACCAGCTAACCAGCCGTTAATCTGCTTAGCTACTCGTCAGGGAAAGTCACAACTTAACCCACTTTTTCCATATAAAATATCACAAAAACAGGCTCAGCTAGAGAGAACTCTCTGTCGACTGCTCCTACCCGGGCCAAATGGCTGCTGAACGCTGGTTTCAGAGCTCCGGACAGGGAGCGCAAACATCGGGCCGTCATGTTTCCTCTCACAGGATCATTGATGGATACGGGAGCGTGCTGCGCGCTCGCGTTTAATCTCTCTCACACACACTCACACACTTACTACATATATCTAATTCATAGTTTTTCTTCCTCGGAGTTTGCGAGGACACAAAACAGAAAGAGCTCAAAGAGATGTTAAGGTGAGCTTCTTGTCGTCATGGCA
This sequence comes from Labroides dimidiatus, assembly GCA_030710495.1. NCBI lineage: Eukaryota > Metazoa > Chordata > Actinopteri > Labriformes > Labridae > Labroides > Labroides dimidiatus. The sequence continues at coordinate 2,996,610 of CM061151.1, read as the reverse complement.
ACTCTAACAGACAGCCTCGAGGACCCGGTGGCCTACTTAGTTTGGTCCCCATTTTCCCTGAAGCACTCTGAAAGTAGCCACAGGGAGGCGACATACACACATATTTAACATGAACGGGACGGGACCATTCTACCTGTTACACCTCTCAATACATTTCATGTTATTTTAGTGACTAAATATTCATGTCGAAGTCAAAATGCGTTTGTTTGGACTCCATATATCACCGCAGGGTGTTATGGAAATTCTGTGAAGCAGAGATATATTAGCCTCATACGACAACCGTTAGCTTACATTACTTTTAGAATACTTACCCATTACTTTTAAAATATTTGTGTGGCGAATGAGTTATTGCCAGAAAACGTTCGTTTGCTGTATAAGTCAAATAACGGCGTTTAAAGATTGGAATCACTTGTGGGCCACTTGGAGGAATTCTACTCTACAGTTTTTCATTCCCGTTCAACCGTTAGTGTCCTCATACTGGTAGTTGTAGTTCCATCGACACCGCCGACTCAATGGATTCAAATTGTACGTGATGTGGTGATAGAACTACGTTTCCCAGTGGCCTCGCTGCCGCGCCTCCTCCCTCCAGTCCCTCCACCTTCCCTCCCACTCCACTGGGCCGCGAGGAAGTCGCAAGATGGCTGATGTCGCTTGGAAGTAATGTTCCCCTCTGCAACATGAAGCCGTGAGTGTGGAAGAAAGCGAGGGAGGCACCATCGGGCTTTTATTTTTATTTTCTTTTAGTTACTTTTCTTTTATTTCGTCAAACATCCATCTCATTCCGCGTCGTGTCGGCCCCGGACTTGTCTTCGGGAGTTGACGCGTCAAATCACGCCGGGGACCCTGCCAGCAGCTAACAGTTAGCCACACAGACAGCCAGGCTCAGAGCTTGTTAGTTTGTTTTTTTAATTGATTTTTCAAACACCTGCGAGCCAACAAGCTACCGCTGCATACCTGATCAAATATACCTGCGGTTGCGTAAAATTAACGTCTAATATTTTAGCTGTCAGATGAGAAGGCTGCTCGGTTAAACATGTCCGCGGAGTGGCCATCCAGCCTGTGGGTTGCTAACTAATGCGCAGTACTGCATCTGTTTAATGTGCACAAACCAGGAGCAAGATTATTTTGTAGACATTTTTCAACAATATCCTTCACCTTTCTTCATTTCCGTTATCCACTGCCAAGTACATTTGTGAAGCTGGTTATGTTCGAGCCAAATTATGGGAGCAGGAAAAATGTTGAACTTTTTTTGGCTGTAGGTAGCTACACTGGCCTTGCTGGCATCTAACCAAAAATCCACAGGGATGGACACTAAACTAAGCAGCCACGACCAAAACTGAGAGATTATCATTGGGATAGGTAAGGATAGCTGAGAGAGTGGTACAGCAGTGCATGGTGACTCATTTCACGAGTGTGAGTGACAGAAGTTGTTTTGCAGGGTTAACTTTAACCTCAGTCACTACATCGGAGACAAGTTAGCTTGCCTGCTGTGCACAGCTAGCTCCTGTCTCGCCCCACATCACATCACAAACACGGCGTACAGAACGTACTCAGAGCCTGCTCCCGGCCAGACGCACAGGCTCAACAACACAGTCATGGGAGTTCAGGGCTTCCAAGAGTACTTAGAGAAGCGGTGTCCCGGGGCCGCAGTCCCGGTGGACCTCCTGAAGCTTGCCCGCACCGCGGCCCGCCAGCCCCCTCACCACCATCACCCACACCACCACCCACATCACCCCGGGCCCATGCCTCCCCCGCCCCCGCCTACCAGGATCCTAATCGACGCTGACTCCGGCCTGCAGCGCCTCTACGGCGGCTATCAGACGGACTGGGTGTGCGGGGGTGAGTGGAACGCCATGCTGGGCTACCTGGCCGCCCTGTCACAGGCGTGTCTGTACCAGGGCGGCCTGGAGCTGGTTGTGGTTTTCAACGGCACGCTGGGGAAGGAGCGCTGGCCCGAGTGGGCGCGGCGCGCTCAGGGCCAGCGACAGACCGCGCAGCTGATAGTCAACCACGTCGGCAGCAAGGCCACCCCGCCCCCACGGGCATGGTTTCTGCCCCCGGCCTGCCTCAGCCACTGCGTCCGCCTCGCCATGTTCCGCTTCCGAGTGCGGGTGAGCAAATGTGATCATGGCTTTGTGAAGTTGTGTTGTTGTCTTGTGCTGTGCTTTTAATTCAACAATCTCCATCTGGTTCTGCACGCCCCATATCAGCTTACATCATGCTGAGTTTAACTCCTTCCAGGGAGAGCAGCTATAGAGGCTTTAAACTCTGAAATGAGCCAACCTGTATTGATAATATTTATAATAGTACTCAAACTCAACATTCAGGTGTGTAACAAAAATCAAAATCACTGATTAAGCCACATATGTTCATCCTAAAGCCAGAATATTTAGATTTTAGTCTAATGAGGATGAGGATTATCATCCAAAGCAAAATATGTTAATAATGTGTCATATTTTAGTGTCACATCATCCATTCCTCAGGTCATAATGAATGAACCGTGGCGCCACATCATATTTATTTCCATGCATAATGTCAATAATGTAGAGATTCAGACTCTCTGCAGTTTTCTTCCTGCATGCTAAAAACCAAATTTACCAGATTACCAGATATTACAGGAAGGATTGTTAGATTGTTTAGATGCATTTTGCTCTAAATTAGCCTTCAGATTAAGTATTCTTATGCACATCCTCTGTTGAAAGTTAGTGTCAGACCTGTGCACAGTTGTCTCATAGTTGTAAGACTCCATCAGGAGACAGCGGGATTGCATGAAGTGAGAGAAAAACACTAATAGACCCAAAGCCCGGGCTTGTAGCACTTGCTTTGTTCACCCTTTTATCTGTAAAAACAGGCTGTTTCTTTGCAGCAGATCACAGGTTTCTGCCTCTCGCCGGCTCGCTCCGCTCTCGTGGATGTATTTGGGAAGGCGGTCTGTAGGGAGAGCGGATGTATTCGGCGCAACAGATTTTTTTTAAAGATGCATGAAGCAAGAGCTTCCTGCTTCTGAGCCAGCTGGAGTGAGAGACATGTAGCGTACGACACGAGGATCTGGTGTAGCCTACATATTACATAACATGAACCCGGTGAACCTTTCATACATTGTTGAACAACTGCTGAGTGGATAGACTATTTATAGGCCTCTGGTGCCTGACAGTGGTGCATCTGTAATGAGTCGAAATCTGTGGAGAACATCTTTAGCACACTTTGCTGTAGTGCGTGTGATTTTTTTGTTGTTGCTCTCGTAAAAATGCTCCTCGCTGTGTTATTAGTTTGAGGTCAGCGTGTCAGGGAGGTCCCAGAAGGAGCATCTTCTGAGCAGAGGATATCATAACACGCTACAAAAAGGAAATCTGACTCATCATGATACGTTAAAGGCCTTAAACGCCGCTAACGCCATGGTTCCCTCTTTCAGTTCTCTCCCCAGCTGCCTCTTTATCTCCAATCTGCTCACATGCTAGTATTTAAAAAAAAAAAAAAAAAAAAAAACACAATGCAACTGGTAGTGAATGCTGTTAGAATAATAAAAAAATAAATGCCACCCACATTTGAGTACAGCACATTCTGCTGCTCCTGGAGCATGTGCGGCAGCGTTACTCACAGCTCCCATGTGTACCTGCTCGTTTTCTCCGCATGCTCTCCGAGAAGCTGGACTGTTTCTGCAGCTTTAAGCATCTCACTTCGGTTTGAATTACACTGTTTACTCACACTGCATGCAGTAATCCTGCTGAGCCTTACATCTGCTGCTTGCATCTGAAGTTTTCTAAATGATTGCAGATATTTTATCCCCCAAAATTAATTATTTAGTTCAACTTTGCATGAGTAACAAATTAGCGTCGAACCGTGAATCAGCCTCTCCTCCTTCCTGTAATGTGTTTATTTGGCGGCAGATTAACGGCTAATTAAATAGATTTTAATGAATTAACTGCGCGTAGCTGTTAAGTTTCCTTTCTGAATCTGAATCCTCTGATCTGTCGTTCAAACATGAGCCTCAACTGTGATTTAAGTTCTGCATGAGTGTGCTCTGAAGCTGAAGTGTCGCCCCTGGTGCAGATTTGTTTCTGCAAGTCCTAAAAAAAAAAAAAAATTCAGCAGCAGAAATTTGTCACAAATGGAACATTGAAGTTTTTGTACAGCGGACAACTTTTTAATCAATGCACAAAATGATAGAACAGGAACTTAAGTGGAAGTTGCAGCTTCAATCTCAGTGAATTTCAGCGATTCTTGGCACGTTGGTTTACTTTTCATGTATATAACGATGATTTTTATATTTGAACTTGTTGAGTTGTACAGAAACGTGAAACATGGAGGTGCCGCTGTGGACTTTTTTTGATCTGCTGGTGGTTTTCAAGACGAATTAAAAAAAGCACATTTACCGTAATTTCTGGACTATAAGCCGCTACTTTTTTCCCCATGCTTTGAACCCTGCGGCCTATACTACGGTGCGGCTAATCTATGGATTTGTACAGCTAACAGTCACTAGGGGACCTTCTAAATCCATGGGTTTTACAGGTCACAAGTTCTGTACGCAAATATGCAACTTGTTTGTTAATAAAGTGGAAGCTTCGCCAAACAATTCCTGACAATTCCTTCCGTGCATGAACCCTAAAATTAAACATTAAAACACCTGCGGCTTATAGTCCAGTGCTGCTTGTTTATGTACACGTTTGTATGTTTTTTTCCTTAAATTGAGCTGGTGCAGCTCATTTTCAGGTGCGCTTTCTAGTCCGGAAATTAAGGTAGTTAAAGATGGCATCCTAATACTGAAGATTTTTACCAAATAACACAAAATGCAAAGACGTTTAGTTTGATAAATAGTATAAAACTTCTGTCAGACAAGCTTGAGCTGTAGAAAGCTGGGGTTATTGCGCTTTGAAGTGTATCTTTAAATCTTTGCAGCTGTGAACTTTGATGTTGCCTCTGCTTAAATCGGTCGCTGCAAACCAGGTCTGAGTCATGACTGTGAGCCGGATTTCGTCCCCTCTGCACCCACAGGTTGTACAGACTTTGGAGGACCACCACCAGGAAGTGCTGTCTCTGTACAGGGACTTTGGATTTGCCGGCCTCATCGCTCAGGATTCTGAGTTCGCCCTCTGCAACGTACCCGCCTATTTCTCCTCGCACGCGCTCAAACTGAGCTGGAACGGCAAGAACCTGACCACACATCAGTACCTGCTGTCTGAGGCCGCCCGGCAGCTCGGGCTTAAGACACAGCACCTGCCCTGCTTTGCTGCTCTGCTGGGTGAGGAGCTGTCTGCACATGTCAACACACAAAACCACACAAACACAGCCCCCACATTTACTCCTGATGCTTTCTCACCAACACACACACACACACACACACACACTCCTTGTGAGTTGTATTTTTGGTATCCCTCTGTATGTGTGTGTGTGTGTGTGTGTCGTCTTTGCTCATTGACAGAACAAGCACTAATAAGAGTCTCTCTCTCCTGCAGGAAATCATATTCTGCCTGATGAGGACCTGGCTGCCTTCCACTGGAGTCTGCTGGGACCAGAACACCCACTAGCTTCTCTCAAGGTAACAAATGTTCAGAAGTCCAAAGTCTTCCTCAAACCACAGCTTCCTCTTTCGAAAAAAAAAAAAAGAGCCGCTTAAAGCTGCACTTTGTCCAGCAGTGAGAGGAGCCTTGATTTACCGTCCGTGTGAAGAAAAGAAGTCAGTGTTTTGTTTTTTTTTAGAAGCGATTTTAAAGAGGAGCTGTTTCACGATAAAATCCTGTCAAAAGTTTGTGTGAAGCAAAAAGCTCTGGTTGTTAAACATCTACAGGAGGTGTTGACTTTCACTCTGATTGACTGATCAGACTGATTCACTCCTACCTCTTCCAACATTTTTCAGGAGTAAGATCTGCAAATTGTTTCTTTTCCTCTCAGTCATTATAGAAGTACTTTCATAGGTTTCATGAATTTAAAAGAAATCAGTGTAATCAGATATTAAAACAGAGGTTGATTTGTTTTTAACGCCCAGTTTAATGTTTCACTGGAAAACACAGAGAAAATAAATCTGTTTACGCAGAAACGCTGAGGGACAGAAACGCTGTAGTATGCATGCCAGGCCTGTAGGTGGCGATATAACTGTAGAGTAGCCCTTTGGTAGCCCTCTGCTGAAGGAGAGGTTGGCTGATCGTCTGGCATATCCACCTTTTTCCCGACATCCCATAGTTCATCGCGATTGCCTGTTTTGCTCATCCAGTTGAATGTTCTGTTTACGTCGCCATGGAAACCACGAAGGTGATGATGTTAGCCTAGCTGTCATACTCGCTCTAATAACCAGCTTTTACAATTCTACAGTTCTACAATTTCATTTAGCAGACGCTCCAACTCCAGCGTGCTGTCTACACGATAACGGTGGCGGCAGCGCTTCAGAAAAATTCCACCTTTTACCAAAAATTTGTGTTTAAGGTCGGCTGAGACACGGTTTCCATGTAAACAAGAGGCCGAAACACATCAATACCTGTTCAAACACCGGTCAGCAGACATGAAACGTATGAAAAAATATTAGTGGTGCAACGGATCATCGTCGATCTGTGATCTGCAGATTGGTCGTATGTTCACACTCATTAGTCCAGTGCAGCGGTTGTCATGGCTAGAAGAGGACAAGCACAGGTGTGACTGATTTGCATGCAGTCGTCTGCTCTGACTGCTGTGAGGAGGAGGGCCCGTCTGTGAGTGTTTGGATAGAGGAGAAGATCCGCCTTAAACTGCACTTCGAGGTGTTGTCATATTATTAAAATGACCACATTGGATATTTTAAGTTATATGTTGTTTTTATTCTATTGGCAGAAATGTTTTATAAAATTAATGGATAAATAATAAAAAATAAATTTCTGCGTCACACACCGTCTGAAAATTTCTAACCTCTGCGCAGAGACGCGCAGACGAACAGGAGCCCCTCGTGCCCGAAGTACGAAAAATACAGCATTTATATGATAATGTTTATATTTATATGATGACCACACAGAGATCACCATGGTAACCATGTGATGAACAATTACTGGCGTGGAATTGCAGCCAAACCTGGCAGAGAAGAGGAATTTGAGAAAGAATGTAGTAAACAGTGTAAACAGGGTCTTAAAAGTTTTAAAATGTCTAAAAAAAATTTAAAAAATTTTATAAAATGTCTCAAATACGATTTTTACAGATCTCAATGCAGTAACGTTACTTTATGTAAAACTAATGGATAAACTCCAGTCTCACTTTAAATGGTTGGATTTTTAAGGACGCCATAACGTTACTACAAACAGACCGAAAATACCTGCGCAGACAAAATTCATCAAGCACAGCTTCATCTTCTGTAGAAGATTTAGAAAAAAATTTAAATGGAGATTTTTTTTCTGGCCTCAGTCTGATTGTAAGTTGTGACTTAAAGCTGCGATATGATCCGAACTGTGAGCTCTTGAAGTATTTCACCTCTGACACCGTTCCATCCGTGGTCGTTTCCCTGGTGCACGGCGTTCAGGGTGTTAGCGTGTTATCAGACGTGGAGGTGGTGTGATCCGAGCAGAGAGAACTTCACGTGAAGCTCCGGCGCTCACGGCCTCCGTTCTGTGTCGTCATCAGACGTGTGGACTCTCTGCTGTTTGCGTTGGAAGTCGTGGAGTTGCAGCTCTGTGGCCTCACCGAGACATATGTTGTGTCTGAGGTTAGGAGCTTAATTTAATTGTCAGCACTGACCTCTGTGAACAGACGCGGCGGCGTGTAACAACAGGGGGAGTTTAGTGCGTCCTCTTAATAAGAGCTAACGGATAAATGAAATGTTTACAGTGTTAGGATAACAGGAGCAGCTCAGAGGAGTGTGGGGCCTCCTCTTCTTTCACCGACAGAATAAATTCATCTTTGAATCCATCTCAGAATCGAGACATGAAGAGTTTCTGTCAGCATCACATGACCAGATCAGATGATACAGTTTCACTGCAGATAAATGTCTCTGTTTCTCTTTCACACACCTGAGTGTGTTAACGTGGATTAAAACCCTCCGTGTCGTTTCTGTCTCAGGTGCGAGCTCATCAGCTGGTGCTGCCGCCGTGCGAGGTGGTGATCAAGGCCGTCTCAGAGTACGTCTCCTCCATCAAAGACCTGGGAAACCTCGACGCCATCGCCAGAGATGTCTTCAAACAGTCACAGGTATGCGCCCGTGCATGGCTGTTGTTGATGGGTAAACAGACAAAGGCTTGAGTCAGCGCTCGCCCTTCCTCACATCTCAACGTTTATAGCTAGCTATATGATTACACCACACTTTATAACGTACATGCAGGAGCTGAACCGGATTATCCAGTTTCATGTTATCAGGCTGCAGCGTTGGGGTTGAAATCCTAACAGGCTGTAACATCCACAGAACATCTCTGAACCTCCAAAGTGACAGCAACTGAAGAGGAAAGAGCGCAGCTTTTACTTTCTCTCATCGTGTGGAAATCTGATGTTTCCACAACAGGGGAGAAGAAAGTGGTTCAAACATGAGTCACGGATGATTAAGCGGCTCTTTTGTCTGATTGAGGATGTGGTTTTTAACTCACGATGTTTGGACCTTTGGGGTCTCTGTGCTCGCTCACCGTCTGCTTCATCATCATCATCAGGCCGTCCAACCTGTCAGGGATTATTTCACATTATCTAATGAAAGGAAGTGATGTCACTTCATTGATCTGGATCTTAAATGAAACAGGTTGTTAAAACCAAAGCCGACGCTTATGGTCCCACAAGCTGAGAAAGACGGAAGATAAGGCCTTTCAGCGCTGCCAGATGGGAAATATAGAATTATCGTACCAGAGCCTCAAAATTATCGTATTTTGGGGGAAATTATCGTACACCCGACAAAATAATCAAAATAACTGATAATGATCAAAACAACTGTCTTATTGTTGCGTGAAAATCACAACTGATCACTCGTGTCCATTCATCGCCCTGCCCCACATCAGCAGCGTTTGATCAGCAGCGTTTGATCAGCAGCTCGAGGCTCCGGTGCTCATTTTTCTCTCAACTGACTGACTTCCTACTTACGGAGCTCCTACGACCGTGATTGGCTGTCAATCCTTCTGAGACGAATGACACTTAAACTGTGATTGGCTGGAAACATCACATGATATAAGATGCATTTAGGGATTAGAGATAAATCCGTCAGACTGGGGTAGATCTGTAACAAACACACAAAATTGTCAAATTATTGTACATTTAGCCTTTTTTGGAATTATTGATCGCACATCGTACAGAGGGCTAAATTATCGTACAAATATGATAATTATCGTACGTCTGGCAACGCTGAGGCCTTTACAAATCTGATATTTATTTTTATTTGTTTATAGTACGCAAGCAAATCACAAAAAAACAAGAAATAAGTTCATGTAGTGGAGTCGGCCTCAAGTATTTTCAATTTAGATTTAAAAGTCCTCAAAGAGATGAACCTGTTAGCTTCCCAGTCATTTTGCAACATGTTCCAGAGGTAGAGGAGCAGAGTAAACAAAGACCCTTTGGCCCAGATCAGTACGGACATATGGGACAGAAAGCAACATGTCATTTTGAGAACAGAACGAGTAAGGACCTGGACTTCTCTGTACAATCAAAGAGCGAATGTAGGAAGGCAGCAGACCAAGCAGTGCCTTATATATAACAGTGAACCAGTGACTGAGAAGACCATCCAACCCTAGAGTGTAACTGGCAGTGGTGTGTCAGTGGTTTCCAGTTTGTAATGAACCTCAGAGACGCAAAAATATGCAGCGTTAAGCACACGAAGACATTTAGCAGAGGCATTTACATACAAAATATCTCCATAATCAAGCGCGGGAAGAAAGGGAGCAGCAACAAGTCGTTGTTTTGAAATTAAAAACCCAGTTTTACCTTCAGCTTCTTCACAAGTGTCTCTATACGCTGCTTGAAAGTGAGGGAGTCATCGATCAAGACACCCACCTCTATTTCAATTCCCCCAAGAGTGGCCACTGAGGGGAGAACCTGCGACCTCTTCCTAGAGTTAGAGAACAGCAGTAGCTAACTATTAACTAGAGTTGTTTCACAGCAATAAATGACTGTGTCATCAGCATAGCAACGAAATTAAACACAAGTCATTGATGTAAATAATAAATAAGATTTTTCCACCAATGGGAGAGATTTTTAAAGACTCGAAGCCTCTCGTGTTTTCCAGTCTGCCAGCCTCTCCGTTCGTGCTCTCAGAGTTTCATGGCGGTGTCGTTGATGGCGGTGTCGTTGATGGCGGTGTCGTTGATGCCGGTGTCGTTGATGGCGGCTGTTGAGCATCTCGCGCCTCGTGGAGGACGTGGAGCTCAGCTGCAGCCCCCAGTGGAGCGTCCCTACTGAGCGCTTCACCTTTAGCTGGTTGATTCACACTGAAACACGTTTCATCCTCCCTGATAGCTGCATGAGAAATGAGACCTCATGTGGTTTGTTCTGGGGATGATGGGAAGAAACATCTCTGGTTTCTACACGAGATCGAAATATGAAAAAAAGATGATTTTTCCTCTAATCCAGACATTTTTTAACATGAACGTTCAGGTTTGAACATCGTGGTCAGCCTGGTGTTGTGTCACAGCAGCTGATTTGTTGTAGTAATCTGTTGTTTTCAGGAGAGCAGCGATATTCCTTCAGGTCTCTGTTTTGGTCTAAGGAGCAGTTACTCAGACAGCAGGCGTAAAATCCAGCGTGTCATTGAATCATTTCGCTTCCTTCCTCTTCAGTCCCGTATGGAGGACAAGGTGGAGCGATTCAAGAAAGCTGTGGAGTATTTCTCTGCTGCCTCCAAACCACGCTCGCCCAACATGGGGCCCTCGCCTTTCATCTGTGAGTAGAAGGAAGCTGAACCATCCGCCCACGCTGTTATGTAATCATTTCACAAGTCGGTTTACATCTCTGCTCTCTGTGCCTCCTGCAGTACCTGGGTTTGGACCCAATCCTTTCGGGGGACCACCTGGCCACATGGGACCGATGCAGCCTGGAAAGAATCAGGTGGGGTACCTTAACGTTTTGAATAGCTCAGAAACTCCTAAGTGGCGTTCGTCTTTAAGAGGGTTTTAATTTCCCCTTTCCTCCCCATCCAGTTCCCTCCTCACACGGTTCCGGGGTTTAAGCCACCCTTTCAAAATGCTCCATACGGACCTGGCTCCACCCCTCTGTTCCAGAACCCGCCACCGTCCCAAGACTGCAACGACACACTGACGGGCAAGATGGGCTTCACTGATTGGTCGGCTCCGTACGATTCCACTCAGGGAGGAAGTCGACTACCCAACCATCACACCGGTGCTCAGTCCGGTCCTTCTCCGTCTCCTTCCTCGTCATCGGATGGAGACGAACCCAACGACAGCAACGCAAAGTAAGATGCACCAACGGAAAAGTCCAGTTTAGATCACATGGGGGGCTTAGTTTTCACTGTAGGAGGTGACAGAGCTGATGCGGCCAAATTGACCTCTGGCTAAGCCCCGCCCCCCTCCGCTCACTCAGACAAACAATGAACATTTAGTATCAGGCGCTATGGGGACAGAAAAATCACAGATCATCTAGAAATCCCCAGCAGGGTCTAAACTCCTCATTGGAGGGAAATATGAATCAATTTACTGTTGAAGGTTCATCAAAAGCTTCAGTTACAAGACAGAACTTCCAGGTCCCAGAGCAAACCTGATAAACCACATCTGGTTCCATCAGCATCTCAGAGGATCAGCAGCAGTCAGGAGAAAAATCTAACCTCCTTTTTACCATCTTTACCAAGAGAGTCTCTGTTAGTTTGGAGCTACAGTATTTACACTGAATCATTCAGCAGAACGTCTGTCAACCTTTGTTATCCGGGCTGTTACAGATAAGCTAATGAAGCTAAGCTCCAGAAGCTAATGTTAGCTTAACTAGAGCCCTTTGGACAACAGCTAACAATGATGGACGATCAGCAAAGAACAAAAACTAGAACAAAACAGACCAATGAGCTCCAACAAACAAAGAGACATGATGAACCACATGAAGGAGCTAACGCTAGGCTAACTTTAGCTAACGTTAGAGATGTTAAAGCTAACTTTATATGACGACATGCTGCCTCACATACGATGACTCACCTTAGAACAGATGTAAACATCTTTGTTCATTTTATTTACGTTGGCTTCATGTTGGCGTCTACTGCACAACTTTATCCAAAGAAGAGACTTTGCAGAGTTGAGATGTGTCTTAAGACAGGGTTAAAAATACACTCTGTTGCCCAGCCTCCCAGGATACCTTGTGTCAGAGCTGCATGAACCCCATGAACACCATGTGACCATTTTTAAACTTAAACTCTCAGAAAAACCTCATAAAACCAAACAAAATTTGTATTCTCTGCATTTCAATGGACGTCTGGGCAGAGAATGTCTGAGTGCATTGGAATGGCTATACGCACTGTGATTGGCTCATCGTGTTTGAGGGCGGGACTTTGCCATTGGTCCAACAGGGTTCCTTCACATCCTGGAAAACCTGGAAAATGAGAAAAAAAGGTCAAAAGTCCTGGAAACGGTTAAATTATCCCGGAAAACTCACCAGCCAGTCACATTTGCACAATCGCAGTTCTGCCCTGTGCTTCTCATTGAATAGATTTATCAAGTTTCCAGGACTTAACGCCTAAACTAGCGACTGTAAGTTGAAAAGTGTTGCTAGCGTTGGTCTGTGAATGTGAGGTCTATCTCTACCTGTTGTTAAATTAGCAATACAGCAATGAATCAGTCAATTTGACTTTGTTTTGTAGCTTTTAAACGAATGAAATGCAGTTCAGGTTAATTAAACAACTAAAAACGAGCGGTAATAGACCGCTTCAAAGGTGTGTCGTCCTTTTATTACAGGAGTGAGAGACAGTCCAAATTCAAAAGTGAGAGGAAGGAAGACTCTCAGGTCAGGGAGTGGCTAGCAGAGGAAGCTTTGCAGAAAGTCTTTTTTTTTAATATCTGAGTAATAACAGAAACAATCTGGGTAAAAGTAAGTTACAGCTGTAGAGAAGAAAGAATGGAATGAGATCATGTATGACGTGATAACACGTCTCTGTAGCGGCTGAAACCTCGTCCCGTTTCCAGGTGTGGATGAGTGAAAATCTTTGTACCTGAACGTCCTGAAATTGTCTGAAAAAGTCAGAAGTTTGTGTGAACCGGGCTGAAGATTTAAGAAGATTTAAGAAGACTTATCGACGATCGATGCTGCAGCTTTAGAGAGAGAAGCAAACACTTCTCCTCCTCTTTAATCCAACAGCTCTTTGATTTCAACTCGCTGCTGCTCCCCTGCAGCGCCTCAGCTTCCTCTCGTTCACATGGGTTAGATATCACTCTGGAGTTGTGTTTTTTTTTCCCATAATGCCCTTGTCATGGTCTGTAAGGAGGATTCATTGAAACAGAAACCTGTCTGAGTGATAAAAACCAGAAAGCAAAGAAAGAGCTCAGCCTCCAGCTTCACATATTAAACACTCAAGAGCTGAACAGGAAGGCAAACACCACGGAGTTAGCTCAGTTAGCTCAGCGTCGCTGACCTGCAATAAAAATGAAGTGAAAACGTCAAGTCAAGGAGTCGCATCCTCCCAGTTCAAACTGATTCATTCAGGTAGATCTCAAGGTGTAAATCAAAATGCACTCCTTTTGACTCCTGGAGGTGGTTTGACTTCACAGATTAGCTCTTTCCACAATCAGTGCATCTGTATCACCTGTAGACCGTCTGACTTTTTGTCAACAGGCTTACCGTGTGAAGCAGCCAGCTGCGGCTTAGCGTGTCAGGGATTACAGCTGAGAAGGAAAAACAAAACTCCAGGAATGATTGTGACTCGCCTCTGACATCTGAAACTAGAGGTTCAATACTCAGAACGACCCCGAGGACTTGCTTTGGCGTGCGTTACGTTCTGAGAGGCCATTTTTGTTGCCGGTGTTTTTCCTAAAGTGCTGCAAACGTGGCAGGAAGTGAAGTAACTCTGACCTCCATCCTCCTTTTTCAGCCATTTGACGGACAAGCCCTCACGGTGGGAGGATCCCACTGGAAGAACGGGCTCCGCCTCTGGAGACGGTTCCCAAGGCAACGGGGGTGGGTCAAACATTCCGTCACTGTTGTCTATGGCGACGCGGAGTCACATGGACATAACCACGCCCCCTCTGCCTCAGGTAAGGAGACGTCTGACCTCTTCAGGTGGACATCCTCAGTCATGTGGAGGAGTTTACCTTCGTCACCGAGCTCCTTGTGTTTTATCTCATCGTAGGTCAGTGCGGAGGTTCTTCGTGTAGCCGAGCACAGACACAGAAGAGGACTGATGTACCCACAGATTTTCCACATATTGACCAAGGTACACACGCTCTCCGTCATCGACATGTGCTTAGTTTTTGAAACCTTTTTTTTTTTTCAATCTTTCAAGGAGTCTAAAAAGCTAGGTATACCGCTGTCAAAAGCCACGCCCCCAAAAGCCACGCCCCCAAAAGCCACGCCTCCAAAATGTCCCACAACAAACAGGAGTGAATGAAAAGAGGGCTGTGTTCCATTGTTCATAATTTGTATCAAAAGAACTCCTGTCTCCTTCTCAAGAGAGAAAAATCCTTCGGTTAGCATGCAACAAGCGTGCTATTTCAAGTAGGTTTTCTAGCCAGCATGTCGTCTTTGCAACGTCTGAAACATTAAAACAAACAAACAAAAGAAAAACAGTAACATGTTGTTGCTTTCCAGCCCCTTTCACCCCCTCAGCTATTGCAAACACTGAACAGCAGCTAACGTTTCATCTGGTCCATCCTCTGAATTCATCAGATCTCTTTTTTTTTAGTCGTCACCTCTTCATCAACCAGCTTCCTGTTCGTGCCCGTAATTCAGATTCATTACACAAAACGCATCGAAAGGGATTTGAGACTGAAAAATGACGGAGAAAATTTTGGGAAAGTTAAAAAAGTAAGATCCCGCAATGACAAAAAAAAAAAAACAGATTCTAAAATGAAAAAGAGAGAGACGGAGATTCTAGAATGTAAAAAAAAAAGGAGCAGATTCTGGAATGTTAGAAAAAGTGAGAGAGCTTCTGTTGGCTGTTACCAAAAGATTCTAGAAAGGAAAAAGAGAGAGAGAGAGAGAGATTCTGGACAACCAACAAACCAAACCAACAAAAAAAAAAAACTAACCAAATAAATTCTGTGGCCACAGAAACCAGATATCCAAACGTTCCTGTTTGATTGTTTGTGGTGCTTTCACTGGGGATGTAAAAGGTTTTTTCAGCTGTCAGTATGTTTACGTGCAGCTGCAGAAATCAGACGATGAGCTTTGTCAGCGTGAGATTAGACGTCTGAAATGCTTGTAAACAGCTGAATACTGACT
Organism: Labroides dimidiatus; assembly: GCA_030710495.1. Classification (NCBI taxonomy): domain Eukaryota; kingdom Metazoa; phylum Chordata; class Actinopteri; order Labriformes; family Labridae; genus Labroides; species Labroides dimidiatus. The sequence continues at coordinate 2,981,325 of CM061151.1, read as the reverse complement.
GAGCAAAACATGAAGAGCTGCAGCTGCACCCATCTCAGCCATCGTGGTTAGCATGTTAGCATGTTGTTTTCCCTTCAGGTGAACCGAAACTAGTTTGATACGCACGCAGCTTCGCTCATTAATCAAGGACACAGCGCCGCCTATCGAAGCGAAGTGAGACGTTCTTAACCAGAAGTCTGATTTTCTTTTCTGCATTTAAATTTCCTCCATCACATCATCAGCTCGCTACACGCCTGGTTCTCTAGCTAACGACCAAATTCCAATGAGGGACAGATGCAAATTTTGTGTTTCACCAGCTGTTTAAATCAAACAGTTTGTTTAAATAAAGTTTGGGATCACTGATCCTTCCTGATTTTTTGAAAACAGGCTGTTTGGAGGATTTTCGAATACTAAACTTACTCGTTTTGACGACAGTTTGGATTGAGCAGTGAAACGTTTGTATCCTCCGCTCTGAGGAAGTGAAACAAATGTTGGGTTTTGTTTTCGGAAGTCGGTCTCATTCCACTCTTTTCTCTGTGGTTGTAAAATGTTTTTGTCTTATTCTTAAAGAAGTTGATATTTTGAGCACTTGGTCCTGCCTTTGACGCCTCCTCTTGTTTCCCCTCCTCCTCCTCCTCCTCCTCCTCCTCAGGGAGAGATGAAGATGCCAGTGTGTATAGAGGATGAGTGTAACTCTGAGCTGCCGCCTGCCTCTCTGCTGTTCCGTGCTGCCAGACAGTACGCGTACGGCGTCCTCTTCAGTCTGGCTGAAACACACCGACGCCTGGAGAGGCTCGCTCTCCGGAAGAGGGCCCCTCTGGAAGGTCAGTGTTTGGATTCTGTACGAAAGTAGAATAAGGTTTGGGTTAGAGCTGTTGTTAGTAGACTTTAACGTAACGTGTGTTTGGTCTGTTACGGCTCGCAGCTGGGGATGCAGATGCAGCTCGTTTTAGGAAACTAAAAGCTGCTGGTTTCCAAACCACGACTTCTGCTCGAAGAAGGTGCTTGACCAGAAAGCTGCATCAATAAATGATGGCGCTGCCAGCTGAAGCTGAATCACCGTTTCTTTTCTCTGAGCTGTGTTTACAGAACGATGCTGGAGCAGACGCTCTGCGGTGCACCACAGGTTTATGACTGGACTTTGACAAGGATGCAAACTTTTACTTCCTCAGGCTGTTTGGAAATGTGATATTTGAGGAGAGATGTGTCCAGACTTATGCAGGCTGTTAGGGGAGTTTAGTCTTTGGACCTCACGAATGTGACGAATAAACATCCTCCAGATATGATGGTATGAAGCACGTTTTCACTCTCAGGCCTCTCTCACCTCCGTGTTTCAGTTCCTCCGGTGATCGTCAAAGAGTGGAGCAGCGGTAAAGCCAAGTCGGCCCTGACTCCGGAGCTGGTTCCGGCCCTGTGTTTCCGAGAGTGGACCTGCCCCAACCTACGGCGGCTGTGGTTAGGTCGAGCCAGCGAGGACCGCTCCAGGAGAACCAGGGCCTTCCTGGCCTGCCTACGCTCTGACTGCCCAGCCCTCCTCAACCCAGCTCAGGTCCCACAGCATCTGCTGCTCATGTGCTGCGTGCTCAGGTACGACCTGCCCAGATCCCTTTTGGTTTCCCTTTAAAGAGACTCTTTAAGGCTTTTATTTTGACGCAGCTCTCTTGTGAGAAGCTGGTTCCTCAGTCCAGCTGCCTCGGTGGTCTGTGCAGCCCTTCTTTAATGTCTGTGTCGTCCGCCTCACTGTGTGAAATCATCGCTGTCTCTCAAACATGTCGTGCCAGCTGCAGACCGCTTCCTAAGGTGACATTGGGACCACAGGGTCAGGCTGCATGTCGATGCGAGCGTTAGTCGCTGCTGGCTGACATTCACCGACCCCGGAGCCCCTCCAGCATCCTAACATTAAAAAGACCCCAGAGCGAGGGGGGTCCCAGTCTCCTATGTTATCTGTCGGTGTCCTACAACTCTCCTCTCTCGTCTCATCCTACATGAGCCACGTGTAAACCCTTTTTCATCATTCATGGTAGAAATGAAGCAGATCATCCTGATAACTGTTGATTCGTTAAGTAGAAGCTCATCAGAACTGCTGTCTGAACCAGATCTCTCTCTCTCTCTCTCTCTCTCTCTCTCTCTCTCTCTCTCTCTCTCTCTCTCTCTCTCTCTCTCTCAGGTATATGATGCAGTGGCCTGGTGGAAGAATCCTTCACAGACATGAGCTGGACGCCTTTCTGGCTCAGGCCGTTTCTAGTCAACTCTACGAACCCGACCAGCTACAGGAGCTGAAGGTGAGAGCACAGACCTCTGCCCGTCACGGTCTGATGATCGTTTATCCATCTACAGATGTTCTCCACACCATTCTCTCTCTATTCCTTGTGTTTTGAAAATAAAGCCGACCATTCAGAACAGGCTAAAAACTCCGTTTACTAACATGTTGGTTAAAAAAGGTGAAAATGTGATAAACTAAGAAATTATTGAACTAACCTGAAGGAGGCAAGGCCCCGTTTACACAACAACGTTTTAAAACAAAAACGAAAAAAATCAGCGTTTACACGGAAACACTGAGGGACTGAAAACGCTGTAGTGTGCATACCAGGCCTCTAGGTGGCGATATAACTGTGGAGTCTTTTGGCAGCTCTATGCTGAAGTAACTGATCATCTGGTGTTTATATTAAATGCGTCTCATCTGAGAGCAGAAGTGGAGCAACTGATGCACATTTTGTTAAAGGCCGTCAGCAGATCCTCCATTGTTACTGTTGTTGTCGTCCATAAATGTGAATATTTTCTTATTTCTTTGCTTCTCTACGGCACTCCTGAATAACTTTGGTTTGCAAACCAGACATTTGATGATGTCATCTTGGAATCCCAAAAAAATTTGACATTTTTCACCATTTTCTGAAATTTTATGCACCAAACAACTACTCGATTAATCGGGAGAAAAACCGAAAGATTAATCGATTATGAAAATAATCGTTAGTTGCAGCCCTACTTGTTGGCAAACCAAAGATGTGCAGGACTGTCAAAGAGACGCAAAGAAACCAGAAAATATTCACATTTATGAAGCTGAAATCAGAGAATTTGGACTTCTTTTCCTGAATAATTACTTAAATAGATTAATCGATTACCAAGATAGTTGACGATTAATTAAGTAATCGATTAATCATCAATTATTCGATTAATTGTTGCAGCTCTAGATGTCTCTAGATGTTGCATTTTAGGTCGGCTGGAACGCCGTTTCCGTGTAAACAAGACGCTGAAACACAACAGTACTTTTGCGTTTCATCCTAAAACTGTTGTTGTGTAAACGGGGCTTCAGTTGCATGTTGACTCTGTGTTCAGTCCGGCTCGTATCAGATCCTCCAGACAGCTGGAGTCACAGAATCTGGACTTCCCTGGATTCCCACCCCGATGATGATCCTCTCCTGGTTCATGATGGGCAGTAAAACCTCAAACCAGACCAGACTCCTGGTCTGGCTCCGCCCACTGAGTCCGTTTTTTGTTGTAGTCCAGATAAATACGATCTACGGATCTGTCACTCCTCGGGCATCTGTCAAATTAAGAGGCTTGTGTACCTGATGCGTCCAGCATCACAGTAACTTGTGCACTTTTTAAAAGAATATTTTCCCCAACAGAAACGCGTTAACATTTATCTTCAGTCTTGATTCTGGATCCTCCGAAAGGCTCAGCCCAGAGGATCAAAGAGGCCTTTAAGGACAGGAAGCTGTCACATGTGGACTCGTGTACTTTGACGCCTTTTAAATCGTGTTCAGATCAGAGCTTCTGCAGAGAAACAGGATTAAAGCGTCTTCAGACTCGGTGCTACAGCTGATCATTTTTACACTCAGACTAATTTAAATCATTTTGTGTTACAATCAAAATAAACTTGGAGGTGTTGAGTGTGTGCGCCCACGTACCATGTGTCTGAGACATCATTATTCACAACTCTTATTCATGCTCCTCTCTGCTGCCGTCTCGCTGACTCTGCTCTCTCCGCTCGTCTGTGTGTGTGTGTGTGTGTGTGTGTGTGTGTGTGTCAGGTGGAGAAGGTGGACGCCCGGGGGGTGCAGCTGGCGTCGCTCTTCATGGCCGGCGTCGACACGGCGCTCTTCATTAATGACGTGTGTGGTCAGCCGTTGCCGTGGGAGCACTGCTGTCCCTGGGGCTTCTTTGACGGCAAACTGTTCCAGAGTAAACTGGCCCGGGCCGCTCGAGACCGGGCCGCCCTGCTGGACATGTGTGAGGGGCAGGTACGGAACTGAAACACCTGTGTGAGTGTGAGGACGTGGATTTAACCTGAGGTCTGGTGGATGCTCGTCTGAAAGGAAGCAGTCTGTTGATCTGCTTTTAGCTTGTTAGCATGTTAGCAGTTAGCTTTAGGGTAAGGTTTAAGTAGAGAGGATGGATATTGCAGTGTGGTAGCCTGTTAGCTCATGATGCTAACCCAGCTAAACCAGTCGTCACCTGACCCGACTAAATGAACTCTGGATGATTAAAAGACGGGTTTAATGATCATCAGAGCTATACTTATCCTCCAGATCGACTCAGGCTGTGTGTGTCTGTGTGTGTGTGTGTGTGTGTGTGTGTGTTTGTTTGCTTTGGTCTTCACTGTCAGTCGTGTGTGTTTCTGCTCCGCAGGAGGAGCTGGTGTCCAAGGTGGAGAAGATGCGTCAAGCAATCCTCGAAGGCATCAACCTCTCCCGCCCTCCTCCTCCTCCCCCTCCCCTCCCACCTCCTGCCTTCCTCCCCCCGCCCATGGTGCCCCCTTTCTACCCGATGCCTCCGCTCTACCCGCCTCGCCCCATGGGCGGCATGCCTCCTCATCACCACCCGCACCATCCACATCACCCTGCCCAGCACAGACCCAGAGCCTTCCCAGGTACGGAGACACAGTCTGAGTTTTCTCCCCAGCTTTTAGATCTGTGTGTGTGTGTGTGTGTGTGTGTGTGTGTGTGTGTGTGTGTGTGTGTGTGTGTGTGTGTGTCCTCTGGCTAAACTTAGAATTAGCTGACTAAGATGATGAAACAGTTCAAGCAGCACAAAAAAAGAAAGCTTCTGTCTGTTACTTAGCTTTAGATGGACTGTGAGAGGTCGTGGCGCCTTTATTCTGGCACCTTCTGAAAACAAACATACAGCACTTTTCTTTCAGTTTAAAAAGATTTAAAAAAACAAAAAACACTTAAAAAATATTCATATAGCTTGTGTTTATAGTTGGGATGTATCGGCTGAGATTTGAGCCTCTAGAAACTGAGTTTGAACTCTGATAATGAATTGAAAAAGCCTGATCTGAAACTGGAGTAAACGTTTTTAAATTGTATTTAACCTGCTTGAAGATTTAACTTAAAAATTCACATAGTTCTTATGTCCAAGATCAGATCTTGGAGTGTATTTTTCTCGTCTTTCTACAGGCTCCTGGTTGTAATATGACAAAACTTCCAGATGGTAGCTGGAGGGTATCTGAAAGCTGTTTTTTTTTTTACCCATTTTGATGAGCAAAAACTTTCATAATAAAGGTGAAAGCATCAAACATTTAAATTAATGTGAGAAAGCTAGGGCTGGGTGATATGATTTTTTTTTCTCCCAACACTCAATTTACAATTTTTATTGATTCTTTTTCCCTCAAAAAAAAAAAAAAAAAAAAAAAAAAAACACTCCCAGAGATACAAGAATTACATGAATCAAGTTTTTCCTCCATGTTGTTAAAATATCTTCCCAAACCAAACAGAGTTTCCCTCTTAAAGTTACAGTGTGTGTCATAAAATGTCGATTATGTCGTTGAAACGTAGGCAGGTTTGGCTGGGTATCTTCACAGTATATTAACATGAAACTCTGATCAATAAAAAACAAACACAAGCCTTTAAAAGTCTTTGTGCTAAACCGGACAGGGTCTACCATCAGGAAAACTAGACATGCATTCAAACATTGTAAAAACTTACAATCGGACGAAGGCAAAAAAAAAAATCTTGATTTTTAATGTTTTAAATCTTCAGCAGAAAATAATTTGAATGAATTGATTTTTAATTCCCTAGCTTCAGTGCCAGATGTCAGTAGTAAAACAGGTGAACCAGGTGCTGGTTTGGTGCCAGTGTCTAGTTGGCTCTAATCAGGGTCTTCCTGAGAACTGGTTTGGTTTTCCATCAGCTAGAAGCCAAGTTAGAGCCACGTCACTGCGTCACCGTAGAACGTCAACAATGGAGGAGCTCATTAAACGCACAAACTGCTGCTTGGATTTCGCCTCCGTTTCAAGTTTGGAAAGAAAATCCAACAAAATAACAGACGACTCGCTCTGCAGCTTTCCTCTTGGTTGGTCACGGTGACCCCGCCCCCTCTGACCTAGCAGAGAGTTGGTACCTGGAGCCGGTGCTTTGCCGGTGGGAACAAAGAACCAGCACTAGGAACTAGCACTGGCACCATCTCTGTGACTTCTGCAGAGCCAAAGACTTCTGTTAAAAAATGAGGCTTAGTGCAAAGTTTGTTGGCAAAACTAGAATAAAAACACAGATTAGATCCAAAGAGAACCATCTGAGTAATCAGGCGATAGTAAGCAGTGACGGTTTCTGAGTGTTTTCCCCGATATGTCCGTTCATTGTTTACAGGTAACTAAAAGAGGTGAATTTGTTTCAGACTTCTCTGTACAAACGATAGAAAACAATCCACTGAGGAAGAAGCTCTGTAGTTTCTCTGTGCTCACTTCTCGTCTCCTGTCTTCAGGCATTCAGTCCATCCCTCCTCAGGGAGGGAAACTGGAGATAGCCGGCATGGTTGTGGGCCAGTGGGCCGGGAACAAACCGATCCGTGGGAGAGGGGGGTTCAACATGCAGGTGGTGTCGGTGGGAGCAGGGAAAGGGTGAGCACAAAGAGTTACTTCAGGTGAAATCCAAACGCGTGTCACATCTTAACGTGTCTGCGTTTGTGTCACAGGAGGGGGAAAGAGATTCCAGCAAAAGTGAAGGCGGTGAAAAAGACGCCTGCCAACAGATCACAGGTTTGACTCCTCAGTAGGATCTGGTTTTAATATCCTGAGACGACCTCTCACTCTGCTCTTAATTTTCTCGTTAATCCGTGTGTCCGTCTCCTCCTGCAGTCGTCGTCCTCCCCCACATCCAGCAGCCCCCCAAAGCCGTCAGAGGAGGCGGGCTCCACGCCAGAGGTTGCCACTCAGCAGCTGAACGGCAGCTCAGCAGCGTCCGCCATCGGTCAGCCTTTGGAGCTGGCCCCCCTGGCCCAGCCAATCCCGTGTGCCTTAGCCAGCAGAGACAACCAATCAGAGGGGGTTGAAGTGGAGGACCCCTGTTGCCTTGACGACTGCCCGTCAGACGGAGCACTACAGAAGGAGGAGTGATGGCGTCCCTCCCAGGATGCACTGCTCTGAGAGAGTTCTGTGTTCGACTGCCTTTCCCTGTTTTTGTAGCCCTGCCTGCTAGCTGTGACATCATCACATGGAGCAGGAAGTGACGCCTCCTGGCCTCCTGGCTGCTCCATGTGATCCGCTCCAGCAGTTAGCTGTTACTTCCTGTTTAGTTTCTCATGTGGTTTTACATTGTTTTTATGAAGAGAGGTTTTCTCCATGAGTCTGTAAGCGCCCCACTCCTGAAAAATCCTCCCGCACTCAGAGTAAAATAAGCTTGAAGCCCCGCCCCTTCCACGATGACCCGCCACTCAAAGAGCCCCCCCCCCCCTTCTCCTTAAGTATGGGTATCTGTACAGTTTGAATTGTTGTTGTGTTGTCGACGGTCCCTTCGTTTGAGCCTCCGCACACGTCACGGACGTGAAAAGCTTGTGGTTACGGTGACGGATGGGTGTGGTTTCCATGGCTGCAGCTTCTCGGTCTTGTCGCCATGTTTCGGTTGTGCGTTGATACGGTTTGTTGCCATAGCCTTCACCTGAGAGCTTCGTCTTACATGAACCCAGAGACGTTCAAAGTTCCACTCTGGATGCGAGTGATGTGCCGTTTTTATTTTTATTTTTTCTGTGCAGTGACCCTCGTCCCCTAAACTCTGCAGGCGAGCAGCACACAGTGTTAGCACTTCCCCTTATTGATTGATTGATTGATTGATTGATTATCGACAACAGGAGCACTTCCGCACCACCAAGGTATTAGCGTGCTATCTTACTTTGACCTATGTAGCAAAGCCTAGAGCTAAGCTGTGCTAAGAAACTCCCTGAATTTATGCACCTTAAGCCCCAAAGTATGCAAGTTGTTCCCCGCTCCTTAAAAAAAAAAAATAAAGTGCATTATTTTATGATCCTCCCTCTCCCCTCGCCCCGTTCTCCAAAAGCTTTGATTGTATTCTCCCAACAGAAGCACTTAATGTTGTATTTAAAGAAAAAGGAATTTGAGCAAGCCCCTGCACAGGCGAATTGACCGCGCGTGATGGGGCGTTCCCCGCGCATTAACGAATCCTTGTAACGCGTAGAGCTACATTTAAAGGTAGAGATCTATTTGAGAGACGTCAGAATGTGAACAGAGTGGTTTCAGACAAAGAAGCACTTTGTTTTAAAAAATGTTTAACCACACTGGACTGTCCTCTACCCGGTGATAAAGAAACCGATCAACTCTCGAAGCACCTTCTGGAGTTAAGGCCAAAAAGAAAAGAGAAATGCTGCCCGGCAAAAAGATGGAAATGAGCGGTGAGGGTTTGGGCGACTGCTGCCTGGCAGAGTCCCCTCAGACTGGCCTCACGCGTTCAGCAAGAACCTTGAAATGAAGCTGAAACGAGTCCTGAGTCCCAGGAAATCATTTCAGATTTCTAAAAAGTTATTTCCAAAGTGTATTTTAAAAAACGGCTGACCGCTCAGGCAGCCAGTGATATATACATATATATATATATAAATATATATATAAAGGGGGTTTGGCAACAAAGCCTCAAAGATTCCTCCACCCTCTGGTGGTGATTACGCAACAGTTGCCACGACAATAGCCCAACATACGGAGCTGCTGCCCCTGCACGGCTCAGGTGTGTCACTTTATAGACCAGCAGGAAGCACTTACCCGCCCGGAGGCCCCCCCCGGAAGCCGAGCACGGCGGAGGCTTCGCGGGTCGGATCACATGACAGGAGAGAGAGAGGCCTCGTGGCAGACCCCAGTGTGCCGCTCACGATCCTGAGACTTCTACGATGATGAATTGTTTTTATTAGAGCACTTATGTTTGTAGAGACGGAGACGTGTTTCCCTCCCCCCCACACACAGTAGGTTTCATCTAACACGGAAATGCAACTTTAGCACAAACGTTTGGAGCAGTGGAGCGACAGATTACTGCCTGAGAGATACTGGCCATGAACACAAAACCTTACTGGGAAAAGAAAAACAGAAAAAGACGGAGGCTGAGATGAGCTCACTATGTAAAGAGTCAACAAGAAGCACCTTATTTTCTTACTCTGTTGATGACTTGTGCTCGATCGTGTGCCACAGACTTGACATGGGTATAAAGCTCTTACGAAACGCCGCTTTGAAGGACAAAACCCTGACTATATATGTAAGTGTTAGTCGTGTCAGACGTCCCCTCAGTTATGAACTCAGACCATTACAGTGAAACGCTGATAGTTCCCCCTCCCCGGCCCCCCGGAGCGTAGGCCTACGCCCGGCGTCACAGGGCCGGGGCCGCCGTCTCTTACACCAACACCAAATGAAATCCGATGTTCGGACTCGTTAGCCGTTACTGGTAGGGATAAGCGCACGCCGGTGTGCTGTAGGTGTTCATAGGTTAAGAGTAGGAAACAGCGTCAGGATTAACGCAGGACTGTAAAACAGACACCACGACTAGGCTAGAGATTATAGCTCCACTGGCCGAATACCGAGTCTAGAATTACTAGGAGTCATATACTTACTGCTTTCAACTTTTGACATTAGTACAGATATGTGTATTGCAACAGTACATTGTTAGAAGATGGCTTTTTTTCTGCGGCGAGCCAGAGCGTGATTCGGTATAACCATGCCCTCTCTCTCGATTCGCTCGCCAGATAACAGTTACACACACACACACACACACATACACACATACATTAAAACAGGCGTTCAGTTGCATTTGTTACCAGCAGCATTCTCTCTGCTTTCGTGCTGAAGTGATTTTCGTGCAGTTTCAGTTCCCAGTGGAGTGGTCGTCGGTTCATCGGAGATCTTTTTTTTTTTTTTTTTTTTTTTTTTTTTTTTTTTTTTTCGGTAACACATTCCACTGACTGCGTTTTCAAAAAAACTGCACGGAGAGATTTAAGACGAAGAGATGCAGAAACAACCAACACGTAAACGCTCACACACACACACACACACACACACACACACAGATACATAGATGTTAAACCCTGAGTTACACAGTAGCTAGTATGGAAAAAAAAAAATCAAACACAATACATGATGTAGTGTCCCTCTCTTGTCCTCGTCTGTTTTAGTTCGATAGATATTTGATCAGTGATTTTTTTTTATTTTATGCTTTTTATCCTAACTTCCCGCCCACCTCCTGCTATGACACTTTCTCTTGCCTCTGCGTTCCCAAAACTGTTCATTCACTTCTCTGCCTCCTCTTAGAGTACATACACACACACATGTACACAGACTTCTTACACACACACACACAAACACAAACTTCTTACACACACACACACACACACACACAGATTAACCGCCCTCTCCTCTCTGTGTTTCAGTTCTCTCTTTCACTCTCCCCTCTCTGCCTCTCCTGTAGCCCCTTAGGACCGTTTCTATTGGCCGTTTTCTCTTTGGGCTGCCCCGCCCCCTTTAATCAACCCGACTAACAGTAAAGGTTATATTAACGTTGATAATCAGTTTCTGTATGTATCTAGCCAGAGTCTGGAAAAAAAAATCTGAAAAAAAAAAAATCAAAACGGTTTTATTCAATTGTGCAAATGTGTTTTTCTTACTATTTTTAATGTTATTACATCTTTAATCTAATCCTTCTACCATTGCTTCAGTTAGTACTGAAATACGCTTAGCCAACCTAGAGATTTGAACTGTAATGATTGCGATTTTCCTTACCTGTATTTTATATGGCATCTTTAGACCACCGTTTATTCTGTACGTTAAGTAAATATTGCCCGTTTCGTTCGATTTGAAAACTGTCGTCTGCACTATGTTTGATTCATGATATCCCTGATAACGACATTTGTGGTCGACTCATTGTCATCGATCTAAGCTGAACTCTGCGCCCTTGCACAAAGCAGCGAAACATCTCTTGTAAACACCTGAGAACCAAAGTACATCCCCCTTTTACCCCACATGAAAGCCCCCGAAGCCCCGCCCCCAAAGCCTGCCCCTATATGTCGACGGTTTGCCCCCGAGTAACAAGTTTTCTGATGAGTATGAGTATATATATAATGACATTACAGCACGTGTGATATATTTGACAAGTCTGTGAGGTAACGGTGTTTTCGTACACTGTGGTTGTTGTGGAGATGCAGACAGACAGGGAAGAAGAGAAACGGAAGTTGTTTTTTTTTTGTTGTTGTTGTTGCGTTGACAGCGAATAAGCTGCTTTGTCGCTCGGTTGTTACTTCTCCATCAGCCGAGCTCAGGCCGTGTGAACCACTGACTTCAGATTTACACTCAAACACGGGAAGAAAACGACACCTGACGAACACGCTTTCAGTCATTCTGGGGTTTTGGCGCCCTCTTTTTGCATTTTAACGTCACACGTTCTCGTTTCGCTCTCCAACTTTGCCTTTTGACTTCCCAGACTCAGACTGACGAAGCTCCGTACTGTGACTGAGTCTCTTCATGTGTGGGCACCAAAGCGGTCGATGAATTTTCCTCAAAACACTGAACTGAGATTTGGGAAAGACGTCGTATTTGATGCCAGAAACAGTCAGACGATCACCGATCTGAAGTTTTCTTTCAGGGCTGCAACGATGAGGCAATTTGCAGATTTAATTCATTAAATAAACCCAACTAGTCGACTCTAAATCGACTCTTTAAAAGTCCCTGACAAATTAAAGTTGCTTTATGAGCAGAGCTGCTTGAAATTTGCTTATTTTTCTCTCCAAAATGAGAGAGTTCCGTGATTTTTTCCCCCCACAGTGTCTGAATATTTTTGGACTTTCTTGGACAACTCAAGAAATTTCTAACATCTTTGAGATGAATAAATTTGTATGACCAAACTGAATAAAAATGGCACAGCTCATTAACTTATCATTGCAGCTCTGAAAGACTCCACACTGTTAAGTAAATACTAATAATCCAGAGTGTAGAGCTGTTTTCTAATCCGCTGAACAAAGACGACAAATGTGAAATACCCAAAATCTCAGCTGAAGTGTCTTGTAGAAAATTCCTGCCGCGACCGATGATGAATAATAAAAACATCCTGCCTCACTGCCTACGCAAACGGGAAGCGTCTCCTAAGAGCTTGACGATGTAAAGAGAACCAAAAGATCCCAGAATAGAACTACGATGTACGATGTAGTGTTGTAGAAGTCAAACAGTGTTATTGTCTGTCATACAGAATGTGGAAGGAGTCATCTGTTGTGTTGTACCTGTTCTGATGTATTTGCAGGATTCTCACAGAAAAAAAAAACAAACAAGGTTCCCTATTCTGTCTGTCTCTCTCTACACTGCCACTCCCCCCCTCAAAAGCCCCCCAAGCTCCAGTATAATCCCCCTCCCTCCCCTGTTGCTGAGTCCTAGTTGGGAGCTCCAGTTGTCTCAAGTCAGCCACAAGTGTACCAATGCATGTACCCCATTCAGCACCCAGGGCCGCCCAAAAACTACCTGTGCAGCGAAAAGGGTTAAAATTTATCCATAATACTATTGTTATAGAAATATTATCATCATCATTATTGCTGTTATAATTATGGTCGGTATAATTTGTCATCATTGTTAGCATTATGGAAGCACCAGACTGAGGAAAGACGAGAGAAAAGAAAGCTTTTTTTAAAATTTGTCTGGCTGTTGGTGGTCTGATCTCACAGAGGGAGGGGAGGAAAGGTTCAGAAAGAGACAAAGATGGCAGTCATGTTTGTACTGGTTGGGAAATGACTTACAGTGCTGAAATAAAATTTATTCTTTTAGTAAAAAAAGTATTTCACGTGTCCGGTGTCTTGATTTTTACATTTGGGAGGGGAAACGGCACATTATCCACCTGTTTCTTCAGAAGACGACGGTTGTTAACTTTTGCCAGCAGTTATCGACTTCTAGCAAGCTAGCTCAAAACAACTTACGTGAAATCATTAATACTCGAAGGGCTCAGTGTAAAGTTTCTTAAAACACACTACGACTCCACCTCAGATTTTTGTTAATTTTGTTGCTAACTGGCTTTCAAAAGCCGGTTATTAGAGCAAGTATGACAGCTAGGCTAGCGTCATCAGCTTTGTGGTTTCCACGGTGACGTTAACAGAACGTTCAATGACGAGCGAAACCGGCAATTGCGATGAACTACGGGTAGTCAGGAAAAAGGTGGAGAAATTCTAAAAAATAATGAAAACTTCATATTTAGAGTCTCAAAGCTGCATTCTGTTTCATCAGAAGAATGGCTAGAAGCTAGCTGGTGATTAGCATTAAGACTAGTTATAGCTAGCGTGTTAAAAGGTACCAAAACTTGCCTGCTAGACTTGCTACGCATGGTTTATTTATTAAAAAAATCATAACCAAAGGGTTAAATCTAACAGACATTGTTCCTCAGGTAGTTTTTTTTCCTCATTTTCTGTCATGCTAAGCTAACAATTTCTTGTTCACAGCTTCTGAAATACCAGATCAGACATTAATTAAAACGTCAGCGTCCTTCTTCATTGTTAAATCAACCACAATTAAAGCCCGTCTGGACAATCGTTACATATCAGGTATGAAAACAGCGTAACAAATACTGCAGCTTTAAGATCTGAGTATTTGGGCCACAGAAAATGTATTTCAGGAGGTCAAGGCTGGTGAGAAAGAATTAAAAGAAGTGACAATCTCATTTTAGATTCTTATATTGAAGTCATCGTTTTAAAATTCTTAGATTAAATCAGAATTCACACTAAGTCAATAAATGTATCAGATTATTTATGTAGCAGTTTTCATACACAATACAAGGGTAACACGAAGTGTCCGTACATACAGAAAAATGAAAAATGAATTCAAAGTAACCAGACATTACCTTCATACAAAATGGGTTATATAAATAAAATTGGTGCTGAAAAAGTGATGAAACGCTGAATGTCAAATAAGATGTAAAAACTCAAAATACGATGATAAAAATACTAAACGAATAAAGCAGTAAAAGAGACCAACAGCCACTCTTAAATTTAAAAATACGGTGTTTAAGAGGTAAACACCCCATTCTTAGAAGGCCTGTTGGTCAGAAAATTAGTCATTTGGATTTAATGGATATTCTTAAATTCAATTTATTTTTTAAAATGTTAGGTAATAAAAAGGTAACACATTAGTTTGAACTTTTGTTCTGTCTGTCTTGGCCAGGACTTCCTCGTTAAAGATTTTGCATTTTAACGGTAAAATAAAGGTTTGATAAAATAAAATAAATAAATTCTGTAATCAAGTCAGATAAAAATAAAAACCCAGAAGCATATAGAAAGAAAAAAAACGGAATGGAATTATTTTAACAAATAGAGGATAAATTCACTTTTCTATGATTTTTTGATAGAATCGAAATGGCGCCATCTGCTGGTGAACCGTTGGTTTCTCCGTGTCCATCGGTGGATCAAACTGAAGATCTGAAGCGGTGGAGAAACAATATTGCTTCTTCTAACTATATTTTATTATAAACATATTTTATTACTAACGAAATCCGAATATATATCGAAGTATTTCAGTTTCTTGTGTTGTAAATCTCTCATTCAGAACAGCCGTCCTCTGTCACGCTCGTGACGTAGGCAGGGAGGGAGGCCTCGCTCAGAAGGCGGTCACGTGATTTTTGGCGTGGTGAAGCGAGGCATCGAAACATCTCGCTACGATACTTTTCCTCTGAAAGCTCGGCGGTGTTTCCTCGTAGTGGCCCCCCCTCATGTGTATCTTTGCCACCTTAACCGGCACGGGGGACTCAGGAGGCCGCGGGACCGTGAGGACACGCGGGACGGACTGAGAGGTCGAAAACCGCCAAATCTCCAGCTAGCTGTCAGCTAGCTGCTGGAGGTTAGCTCTCCACCTCTCTTCATGGCAGGTTGTTGGTGCTGCATTGAGGAGCTAAATTACAACAAGTTTCTTCTCTGTGAAACCTCAATCACCGCCTTCACGGTCACAGAAGGTAATCTGTTTCAGCTCAGAGGCTCGGGCGACAAGTTTGACAAGCTAAATGATGCACAGGTTAGCCTTTTAGCCTCACCTGATTCAGGACACAAGCAGAGAATATTAGCGGTCGTTGCATGATTGATGTTTGTTCTTTACATATGAATGAATAACTCATCTCCTGCTTCTTATAATATCCCTTTCGTGGTCTGTATGGATCTTAATCAGTTCAGGAGACCCTGCTCAAGGACAGGGAGCATGTTGAGGAGAAAGCATCCTTAAATGGGGATGGTAACCTCTTCAAAGTCTGAATCTGATGTCCTTGAAATATGTGTAGCATCGTCAGTGATGAGAATATCAATTCACACCTTTCGGCTTTTCCTTTTATAATGAGTACGTATTGAAATATCTGTATCTCAGGTTGGTATTGTAAATATTGTTTTCTACAGAAGCCCTGTGTGAACGTGCATCCATACACCTGATTTTAATTCCTTTTAATTATCTTTAATCGAGGTCTCCTCTAATGGAGCCATGCTGCAAAACAAATAAGAAAATCATTAATTCGTCCCACTATGGGGAAATTTTACAGAATTACAGCAAGAGTATAGTGCAAACATTAAAGAACATATATAATAGAATTATATGAGAGTAACCTAGGACAGGACTATATAAGAAATATGTAAAGAATCAACATGCAAGTGTGAAATGCAGTGTTTTCACATTTTAAAACAAATTATGTTCTTTGAGTAGTTTCATCAAATCAAATCAGGAAGAGCTGTGAAGCTGTAATTTCAGAGTATCTGTTCTTAACTCTGGTGTTTTTAGAGTTAGACTTTAGATCTCGCTGTATGTCTTAAAATGTTTGTTACATTCGCTGATTTACTTAATTTTGGTTTGTTTGTTTTTTTTTAGCTTTCAGCGTGGTGTCAGATGATCATACCTCAGATACCCTGAAAATGTCGAGGGGCATGTCTGCTTCGGGCTGCTGTGGTATCCAGTGTTTTTGTGCCAAAAAACCTTTGAACATCACTTTTAAAAAATGCGGCGTTATTAGCATTCGACTCACGTGTTTTTAATGTTTTAACTAATGACTGTTGACCTGTTAACAGAAGAAGCAGCTTGTAATATACAGCTCGAAGTACAACATTTTCGTCTGTTTTATAGAGTAATGATGCACCGACCTGATCCCTGCGTCTGGTATCGCTCTGATTCCGACTGAGAAAATGAGCTCAGATATCGGTGGATGTGAATCCACTTAAGATTTTATAATTGAACTGTAATTCCTGCAAGTGTTGGAGATTTGCTCATCACAGAATCACACATTTAGAACCCAATAAATTATCATAAAGTCAGGTGAAATATACATTTTTATTTTGGTTTACAAAGTTAAAAAACATCCTCAAGTTGTTAAAACAGGATTCAAGACTAGTCCCATGAAGATTAGACAGGGAATTATGTCCTGAGTAAACCCACAGAGGCTCGTGGAGCTGACTCATTCACAAACAAAACGTCACGATTCAGTGGAAGCAGCACAAATGCAGTAGTGTGTTTTTACTGTGTGTATTTCTGCATTTTAAGGTGTGTTTTTAGTGTTTTTCTGTGTTTCTTGATTTGGACTGCAGAGAAGAAGAAGAAGAGGAGGAGGAGGAGGAGGAGGAGGAGGAATGGGCTCTGTGGGATGAGGTAGTAGTTTGTATAGTTTTAGGATCACACCAGATCTGGGAGATAACTATACAGCCTACTGTCTTTCTCACAGCAACCAAACCGTCACCTTCATACATGACGGAGACCGTCAGCCTATCCGCATCTCGTGTGCAGTTGCTACGGTGACTGAAGCCTCTGTTGCTGTTGGTGACCAACATTGGTCCTGAATTACATCATGAACATAGGATTCACTTTGCTGGTTATGATCGGTATCTTGTGCTCTCGTTTCGTCGTGACGCGGATGTTTGTCGCTTTCATGATTCATGTGTTTGTAGCTGTGCTGTGATGAGGTAGTAAGTTGTGTTGTTGTGGGGTGTGGGATATTACAACCCCTATTTTGGAGATACAACTATACAACTTACTGCCTTCCACAGTGTGGCAGCTTGACGCAGACTTTAATTTATCCTTTCCTGTTTTTTAAGGCCTCCGTATAAAATTGAGAAAAAAAAATCTGAGAGATTCTCTGACCCTAATCCTAATCAGATAATCAGATGTAATTCAAAAAGATCTGATATTGACATTTTCTAGATGATGTATTTATGTACCATAAATAAATAGTAAATTTCATATTTAAGTGTTATTTGTCTTTTGTGATGCATTATTTAAAACTGCTGTTTTAATTTTATCCAAATGTCTTGAAATATATCACAAAAGAAGCTTTTAAGTTGCTGATGAATCTTTTTTTTCGCACTCATGAATGAAAACCTCAATAACAGACCGTAATCAGTCATTAAAAGCCCGAATTGTCCCTTTAAACAGCACACATTTCAGTGTATGTCTGCTCTTACACGGAGCGTCAGTTTGTCGCCTGAGCTGACCTTGGTTTGCTGTAAAGCCGCTCTGATTGGACAACAGCCCTTACGCTCAGCGAATCAGCTGGTACTATGGAGGGGGAGTTCTCTAGAACGCCCCTCAATTGGTCAAATCAGGGGAAACTGGGCGGTGCCAAAGTCCTCTTTCATATTCTATTACCCACGCTGTGATCAAAGAGTGTAGTGAGTAAGAGACCTCTCACACTGTCGGTATTTCCAATGCCACTTTATATCGGTGGAACTCGTCAAGTTATCAATCAATAAACAGCAATTAATGTAAAGTTTAGATGGTTTTCTAACAATCGGGAACAGGAAATGATTTGATAGAACATTTTTAGTTTAAATAAAGTGACTTTCAACTGTTTTTGCAAAGATAAATAAATAAATTAGTGAACATTGGAACACAAATTGCATTTGATTTCAAACAGGCGAAAGTGCATTAAATAAAAGAGCAGCCTGGAAAAAGGTAACACAACAGCATAAAGTGTTCCAGAAGTAAAGATTAACATACAAATTGTTCTGGAATACCTATAACACAATTATAATCTGAATATGCTGCAATGTAGCTAGATGTGTTTGTATATTCTTTCTGCAGATTTAAGATAAAGATAACACTTTGATCCCCAGGGAAGAAATTCGTTATGCTGGAGAATTAAAGGTATATACGATAAGAACATAGCAGGAAATAAACCATAATAGGATTATATAAATAATTAAAAAAAATCCCAAACTTATGAAATAAAATAAAATAGATGAAATTTGACAAAATTAAAGCAAAAATAGAAAAATATAATACTAATCATACCACCATGCAGAATCTATATAAACCAGCCACATAGGTGCATTAGTATTATAATGATTATAATAAACCTTGCTTTGTTTCAGGGCTAGTTTTGTTTATCAGAAGTATCAGAATGTATGGATTTGCTTTTGAGTACGGAAGAGGATTAGGGCCACTAAAAACAACGTCCAGTAATTTTATTATTATTATTCTGATACAAAAAAGTCAGAATTCCGAGATTAAAGTATGAATTCTGAGTTCTGAATTTTTCATTTTATCAGAATAACAACAATTAAAAAAAAATGGAATTTATTTTTTTAATCTTTACTTTTTTTCAGAGGCCCTAATCCTCTTCAGTTTTCTTTAACTTGAAAATGTAGGAATTCTTTACTAAACCCGATTTAAATTTACTTCCGTTTCTTCTCTTCCCACTGCTCTCCAGAGGGAGGCGGTAATGCGCTATGACGAGTGCTCCTTGAAACCTGAAACACGAAGAGAAGAAAAAAATAGAAGCGCTCCTGTTTCTGAGAATATACGATCTTCGTCGTGACGTCACGGCCGTCTGTCCGAGCGAACATGGCGAACATTCGATGTGTCAAGGTGAGCAGAAACGGTTTGTTTTATCACAGAGCTGCACGCAGCGGGGCTCTTATCGTTAATCCTTCGGGGACCCGGGGCCTCGCACTCTTCAGGGTCTTATCTTGGGACCCTTCAGGGTTCGGGTCCTCTCCTTAGTTCGCTTTTGTTGTAGTTCAGAAGTTTCGCTGTGTGTGTAGCTAGCATGCTGGGAGTCGATGTGTGCGCTCAGCGCCCTCTCTGCAGTGTCTAACAGCCTGAAGTCCGTCGCTCACTCCGACATTGGAGACTTGAGGTTAATGGTGAACGATCTGAGTCACCGGCTTCATGCAGCTTGTTGCTGACACGTGTCACCTGGCCTTGCAGGTAGTTGCTTGAAGCTACACCCTTCATTAAAATCACTGCAGACCGAACAAAGAAGGACGGAAACAACGCTGAGATTAAAGGTTTAATTTTTGATCAGCTGACTCTGAGAGGCAGGGCTCAGCTGGGGTTACAGTTTTGTTCATTTCACATCGGAGTTGAAGAGTTTTGATAACTGATGCAGGGGCGGATCCAGGTTTTTTTTAACCTGGGGTGGCCCAACCCGAGCACAACCTGTTTGTATGTATGCACTAAAAAATAATTAAATAGCATTTACTGTCCCTCTCCTGCTCCACCCATTCAGCATAGCACTGACATTCAAGGCGATTAATTCTCTCGTGCTCTAACGGAAAGTTTAAACTTGGCACCTTTATTTGACGTGGTTAAACACGAGGTCGTAAAAAACCTGCAGGTTAATAATGTCAGGGTGTGTTTGCAGAGGAGTGTGGCTAATGTTTGCCTAGCTTCACTCCTCTTCACAGGTAAACGGAGGGACTTTTTTATTTAACGGACACACAAGATAAAGAGGTGCAGCCTGTCTGGATGATGAAAAGATTCTGGAAAAATTCTGCACCTCAGGTCTTAAAATCGCTGGAATAGTTGCAGCAGATTAGACTATATTTTTGCACCTCGCTCGCTGCGCGAGGATGAAGTGAGTTTTTGAAGGCTGGTTTGGACCCCCCTCCTCTCTCTGTAGGGTATGGTCGGTCTGGTGACAGGCGGGGCTTCCGGTTTGGGTCGAGCCACCGTGGAACGTCTGGTGCAGAGCGGAGCGTCTGCTGTGATCCTGGACCTGCCCTCCTCTGATGGACCGGCTCTGGCTGAGAGACTGGGGGACCGCTGTGCCTTTGCTCCTGCAGACGTGAGTCCAGAACCCGGCAGACGCAGAAGATGAGCTCACAGTTCACTTTTCTTTAACTCCGCCTGTGGTTCACGGGGGTTTTAATCTCCTCCAGGTGACGTCAGAGGCGGACGTGCAGGCAGCGGTGTCCCTGGCCAGAGAGAAGTTTGGGAAGCTGGATCTGGCTGTGAACTGCGCCGGCATCGCGGTGGCCTTTAAAACCTACAACTTTAAGAAGGACCTACCTCACAGCCTGGAGGACTTCCAGCGGGTTATTAATGTGAGCCGCTGAGACAGATGCAGGAACAAACCTGCAGCCGGCAGCCGTGTGACTCTCCTCTGTGTGTCCTCTGCAGGTAAACATCGCAGGAACGTTTAACGTGATTCGCCTCGCCGTGGGTGAGATGGGGAAGAACGAGCCTGACGCAGACGGTCACAGAGGGTGCATCATCAACACAGCCAGCGTGGCGGCCTTTGATGGACAGGTCATTAAAAAAACACACAATGCAATCAAAAAGTGTGGATCCTGTTTTTTAAACTGACTCACACACTTTTTTTCTCCCTTATTCCGTCTCTAGGTCGGCCAGGCGGCGTATTCGGCATCTAAAGGCGGCATCGTCGGAATGACTCTCCCCATCGCACGAGACCTGGCACCCATGGGCATCAGGGTCATCACCATAGCACCTGGTGGGTCTGCATGCTTGAGAAGTGCAAACATAAACTGTACAGGAGACCAGCTGGAAGTGCTGTTTCCTGGGAACACGTTTTGAAATCGAGGGAAAAAAAAAAAAAAACTCCGATCCCTCTCAGAAGTTAACGTTTGTGTTTCGACTTCGGTAAATTTTCCCTCCGTGCTCAGCTCGTATCCTCGTTTCCCTCCTCCAGGCCTCTTCTCCACCCCCCTCCTGGCCAGTCTGCCGGAGAAAGTTCGCTCCTTCCTCGCCCGCCAGGTGCCCTTCCCTTCACGCCTGGGAGACCCCGCTGAGTTCGCCCACCTGGTGACATCACTGGCCGAGAACCCCATGATCAACGGCGAGGTCATCAGACTGGACGGAGCCATTCGCATGCAGCCCTGAGCCGTGTGGTGTGTGTGTGTGTGTGTGTTAAGTATGAACTGCATTGAACAACGTGAACACATTTATGTGTGTGTGTGTGTGTGTGTGTGTGTGGTGTTTGTCGTAGAAACACTGTAATCACAAACATCCTTTTAATACGAACGTGAAGCTGAGACTGAAACACGCTCCGAGCATCGCAGGACTTTTTGCACACGACTGTTTGTTTTGTAACTAACGTGGATTAATAAACCTCAGCCGGGTTTCCTCATCATGACTTCATTCATTTTACCTCAAATCCAAACATCTTCATCACAAACGTTTGATTATAAAAATAAACCAGTGAAAGTCAGTCTCGCTGTTCTCTCTCTTTGTTATCAGTGTGTCGGAGTTTGTTTCTGGACGTGTCGGAGGCTCAGCGAGTAAACACACCTCATCAAAAATTTTAAGACCAGTTGAAAAATACTTGAAAAAGTTGAGTTTCAAAAAGAAGAAATCAGTCAGACAAAAAAAGAGTCAGACATTTTATTGCATTGAATTCAAAACATGAAAACGTCAAATTCACTGATGTGTCTGAGTCGTGACGATGACCGAACGTGAAGGTCGAATATTCAGTCACCATTTTCCAAAATCGATTTCAAACCCAGTGCCGAACAGAGAGAAGCCGGTTTTACGACCGATGGAGAATCCAGTTCCCAGCACCTTTGCTTCTATCCCGGACTTCCCGACTCCGATGCCAGTGTCAGCTGACAGACCCACTGTAGCTTTGGCAGGACCGGCTGAGGCGGAGGCGCTGGCCACCTCTGCTTTGGCCATGATTCTGGCTCCCTCATCACTGGTCTGGTATCCTGCGCTGGCATTGGGTCCGTTTATCTCGGCATCAAACCCGGAATATTCGGCTCGAGCATGACCCAGTCCTGCGCCGGCGTACGCTACTGTCTTGTCTTTATCTTTGAATTTCCCAGCACCAGCGTAGCCATCGGTGGCGTAAGCTCTTCCAGGTCGGTCAAAGGTGTCGGTGGGTTCTCCATCGCCGACCTCCAGACGCTTCTGCACAACTGAACAAAAAAAAAAAAAGATTTAAACACCACAGAAGATGATTAGGATCTCTGATAGCTTCAAAGTTCAAGCAAAAATAAATTGTTTTCTTTTTCACTGTTTTGGACGCTTTGAATTTGGACCTTTTCTCAGAGTTTCTCTCGGTTTGGTTTCTGGTGTATTTCAGAACATTTCTAACAGACTGTGGATCCACCTCAAGACTGGTTTTGACGACTGCAGGAGGAAGAAATGAAAGAGATTTTCATCAATGTACTTTTAATGGACAATTTAGCCGAGCGTGTTTTTAATGGTCGAAACGCTGCATTTTAACTTCTTCTTCGACAGTTTCATGGACGGGACCTTAAATCTTAAAATTTAAAATCTATCTATCTATCTATCTATCTATCTATCTATCTATCTATCTATCTATCTATCTATCTATCTATCTATCTATCTATCTATCTATATTTATATATATCTTTTGGCTCCTTTTGCTCTTTGTTTTTATTTTTGTAAAGCACTTTGTTACGTTGTTTTTGTAAAGTGCTATATAAATAAATTGTATTATTATTATTCAATCAAATCTTAATTCGCAGACTCAAGAGTCCACTGAAAAGAAAACCAAAACCAGATAAAATACAACAAAACAACTCAAATCGGAGTAAAAACACATACAGACAGACAAAACATCAGCAGTATTATTAAAGATCAACATCATGATGGAATTTTGAGAATCCCTCAAACAGCAGATAAATTTAAACATTAAGTGGTAACTCTAACTTTACTAAATAACTCACCAATAACTTATATAACTTATTATTATTATTATTATTTTATTATTATTATTATAACAACTGTTCAGAAAGACTGAAGAATTTTCATTTTATAAATGCTTCCTTAAGTCCAAGAGTATGAGGCTCTAATAGACATATATGTTAAGGGGGGGGGGGGGGGGTCACTGCAAAAAACAAACAAACAAAAAGTTCTATTATTTTAACCGATGTTATAGACAAATAAAATCTGTTCTTAAACTGATTTACTTACTTTCACCAGAAGAAAAATAAAATCTTTATTTAGACATTAAGTGATGAACTTCTACAAAACTCATAAAGGACACAAAAATAATTTAAAAGGAACCCATGAAATGATTCATAATAAACTGTGACGCTGAAAAAAAACACTGATAAAGAAAGGCAGCACCAGACAACCTGATTACACACACACACACACACACACAGACACACACACACACACACACACACACACACACACACACACACACCATATCCCATATTCTCCTTTAACTGTTGGTTAAAGATGAGGAGGATGATTAGGAAACTATCTTTAGAGTTTGTCTTCTTATTTTAAATCTATTTTTTCATGAAGTTACAGCCAAACATCAGAGGATCAAAAAGTTTATGAACTAAAAAAATAAAGTTAATAAGTGAGAAATTTGTGTTTTGTAGAAATTTGTGTTTCAGCAGCATGAAGTCATGAAGTCATGAAGTCATGAAGTCATGAAGTCATTTCTGGAGGTGAAGCTTTCCTACCTGACATCTTGAGGTCTAGGGAACTCTAAAAGAAAAAAAAAATCAGCTTTAATTTTTTAAAAATTAAATTAACTGAAACAAACATCATTTCAAGTGATACACACACACACACACACACGTCTTCTCACCTGGATGAGATCTCTTGAGTTGTTGTTTGCTGTGTGTTTCAGTTCAACTGCTGGTCCGCTTCCCGTCTGGGGGGCTTAAATACCCGAAAGCCAAACCAAAACCAAAAGTATCCTCACAGCTGCACCCAAAAAAAAAAAAAAGAAGAAGAAGCTGGGGTTGAACCTTTTTTTTCAGCCAGTTTCATGTAAACATCCTGAGGTTCGTTAAAAACAGAAACTTCATCTCAGCTGACTCTAAAATTAATGTTTTCAACCAACCAAATACATTAACAATGATTTTTTAATTATTGTTTTTGAGTGTATTCATGCAGCAGAAAATTCAAGACACACACACACACACACACTCTGATGATTTATGATATCAGCTGCAGGATGTTGGGGGGGGGGGGGTAATTTCTGCAGTTCAGTTACATGAATCCAGTCAGTTACTGTAAACATTAAGTGAAAGTAAAACCTTCAGGTTCAACGTCTAAATCAGTGGCTGTAGAGGAATAAACCTTAAAGAATCGACTGTGTTAGTAGAATTAAACACATATACAAACATTTAATGTGTCAGAAATATACTTTACAAACCGCTCAGGTTTACTGCTTCAGAGGAGGAAAGGAGTTGATGTCTCTTTAATTCTATTTTTAATATTTTTCTATTTTTAATATTTATACTAGACCTAAACTAGGCTTTAGCTCTTTTGAAAGTCTTTTTCTAAGTTTCACACATCCAGATGCAAAATCTGTGCAACTGGTATTGTTTGTTATTGTGTACCGGCCTCCTGGCCCTTACTCTGAATTTTTATCCGATTTCTCTGAGTTTTTGTCCAGCATCGTCCTTCTTTCAGATAAAATCCTCATTGTCAGAGATTCTAACATTCATATAGATGTTCATAATGACAGTCTTTGTTCCGCTTTCATGTCAGTATTAGATTCTTTTGGTTTCACACAGGCTGTGAACCAACCTACTGATCGCTTTAATCACACCCTAGATCTTGTTCTGGCACATGGCCTGGAAGCTGTCAATTTAGCGGTTGTCCCACAAAACCCTCTTCTGTCCGCTCACTTCTTAGTTACTTTTGAGTTCTCCTTATTGGACTTTACGCCAGTCAATAAAAATATCTTAACTAGGAGCTTGTCTGATTCAGCCATATGCACTTTCAAGGAAGCTATTCCAGCCGCCTTGAAGTCAGTATCTTACCCTACTGTAGCAGAGAGCTTCTATGCGCCGTCTCAGCTTGATCAGCTTGTTGCTGATACCACAGGCTCCCTTCAAGCGGTCCTCGACTCAGTCGCTCCGCTTAGACAGAGGACTCTTAGACGACAGAGTTCAGCTCCGTGGTATAATGCTCAAACTCGTGAGCTCAAACAAAAATCGCGGAAACTTGAGAGAATTTGGCGCTCAGCTAAAACAACAGAGTCCTGTTCTCGTTGGAGAAATAGCTTGAATGAATATAGAAAGGCCCTGCGACTTGCGCGTGCTGCTTATTATTCATCGCTTATTGAAGAGAATAAAAATAATCCAAGATTCCTTTTCAGCTCTGTAGCCAGGCTGACAAACAGTCATAGCTCTACTGAGCCACGCATTCCTCCATCGCTTAGCAGTGAGGACTTCATGAGCTTCTTTAATGAAAAGATATTAAAGATTAGAGATAAAATCAGTAACCTTGTGCTTTCAAACAGGGTAGAATCTCCAGCCGTCGGCGAAATCATGGAAACGGTTCTTAGACCA
The DNA here is from genome assembly GCA_030710495.1 of Labroides dimidiatus. Classification (NCBI taxonomy): domain Eukaryota; kingdom Metazoa; phylum Chordata; class Actinopteri; order Labriformes; family Labridae; genus Labroides; species Labroides dimidiatus. Next base: position 2,955,630 of record CM061151.1, on the reverse strand, counting down.
AAAATACTCTTAGACCGCTTTGTATCTATTGACTTGTCGGAGCTGGTCTCAACAGTTCTTTCGGCTAAACCATCAACTTGCCTCTTGGACCCTGTCCCAGCATGGCTGTTGAAGGAAGTCCTTCCCTCGGTCGGCACCCCTCTTCTAAAGATGATTAATGCGTCCTTAGCATCACAGGAACTGCTTTAGCTTGGTTTAGCTCATATCTGTCGAGTCGTTCGCAGTTTGTTCATGTAAACAATAGATCTTCCCTGCATACCAGGGTGCGTTATGGAGTTCCTCAAGGCTCGGTGCTCGGTCCGATTCTTTTTAACTTATATACACTTCCTCTTGGTAGCATAATTAGAAAACACACCATAAACTTTCACTTTTATGCAGATGATACACAGCTATACTTATCATTGAAGCCAGAGGAAACTAGCCGATTATCGACACTTAAAGCTTGCCTCGAAGATGTAAGGACCTGGATGAGCAGAAATTTTCTACTTCTGAACTCAGAGAAGACTGAAGTCATTGTTATTGGACCTAAACACCTCAGTTCAACTGCTGGTCCGCTCCCCGTCTGGGGGGCTTAAATACCCGAAAGCCAAACCAAAACCAAAAGTATCCTCACAGCTGCACCCAAAAAAAAAAAAAAAAAGAAGAAGAAGCTGGGGTTGAACCTTTTATGTCAGCCAGTTTCATGTAAACATCATGAGGTTCGTTAAAAACAGAAACTTCATCTCAGCTGACTCTAAAATTAATGTTTTCAACCAACCAAAGTAAATTAACAATGATTTTTAAATTATTGTTTTTGAGTGTATTCATACAGTAGAAAATTCAAGACACACACACACACACACACACACACACACACACACACACACACACACACACACACACACACACACACACACACTCTGATGATTTATGACATCAGCTGCAGGATGTTGGGGGGGGGGGGGGGGTTCTGCAGTTCAGTTACATGAATCCAGTCAGTTACTGTAAACAGGAAGTGAAAGTAAAACCTTCAGGTTCAACGTCTAAATCAGTGGCTGAAGAGGAATAAACCTTAAAGAAGCGACTGTGTTAGTAGAATTAAACACATATACAAACATTTAATGTGTCAGAAATATACTTTACAAACCGCTCAGGTTTACTGCTTCAGAGGAGGAAAGGAGTTGATGTCTCTTTAATTCTATTTTTAATATTTTTCTATTTTTAATATTTATACTAGACCTAAACTAGGCTTTAGCTCTTTTGAAAGTCTTTTTCTAAGTTTCACACATCCAGATGCAAAATCTGTGCAACTGGTATTGTTTGTTATTGTGTACCGGCCTCCTGGCCCTTACTCTGAATTTTTATCCGATTTCTCTGAGTTTTTGTCCAGCATCGTCCTTCTTTCAGATAAAATCCTCATTGTCAGAGATTCTAACATTCATATAGATGTTCATAATGACAGTCTTTGTTCCGCTTTCATGTCAGTATTAGATTCTATTGGTTTCACACAGGCTGTGAACCAACCCACTCACCGCTTTAATCACACCCTAGATCTTGTTCTGGCACATGGCCTGGAAGCCGTCAATTTAGCGGTTGTCCCACAAAATCCTCTTCTCTCCGATCACTTCTTAGTCACTGTTGAGTTCTCCTTATTGGACTTTACGCCAGTCAATAAAAATATCTTAACTAGGAGCTTGTCTGATTCAGCCATATGCACTTTCAAGGAAGCTATTCCAGCCGCCTTGAAGTCAGTATCTTACCCTACTGTAGCAGAGAGCTTCTATGCGCCGTCTCAGCTTGATCAGCTTGTTGCTGATACCACAGGCTCCCTTCAAGCGGTCCTCGACTCAGTCGCTCCGCTTAGACAGAGGACTCTTAGACGACAGAGTTCAGCTCCGTGGTATAATGCTCAAACTCGTGAGCTCAAACAAAAATCGCGGAAACTTGAGAGAATTTGGCGCTCAGCTAAAACAACAGAGTCCTGTTCTCGTTGGAGAAATAGCTTGAATGAATATAGAAAGGCCCTGCGACTTGCGCGTGCTGCTTATTATTCGTCGCTTATTGAAGAGAATAAAAATAATCCAAGATTCCTTTTCAGCACTGTAGCCAGGCTGACAAACAGTCATAGCTCGACTGAGCCACGCATTCCTCCATCGCTTAGCAGTGAGGACTTCATGAGCTTCTTTAATGAAAAGATATTAAAGATTAGAGATAAAATCAGTAACCTTGTGCTTTCAAACAGGGTAGAATCTCCAGCCGTCGGCGAAATCATTGAAACGGTTCTTAGACCAAAAATACTCTTAGACCGCTTTGTATCTATTGACTTGTCGGAGCTGGTCTCAACAGTTCTTTCGGCTAAACCATCAACTTGCCTCTTGGACCCTGTCCCAGCATGGCTGTTGAAGGAAGTCCTTCCCTCGGTCGGCACCCCTCTTCTAAAGATGATTAATGCGTCCTTAGCATCACAGGAACTGCTTTAGCTTGGTTTAGCTCATATCTGTCGAGTCGTTCGCAGTTTGTTCATGTAAACAATAGATCTTCCCTGCATACCAGGGTGCGTTATGGAGTTCCTCAAGGCTCGGTGCTCGGTCCGATTCTTTTTAACTTATATACACTTCCTCTTGGTAGCATAATTAGAAAACACACCATAAACTTTCACTTTTATGCAGATGATACACAGCTATACTTATCATTGAAGCCAGAGGAAACTAGCCGATTATCGACACTTAAAGCTTGCCTCGAAGATGTAAGGACCTGGATGAGCAGAAATTTTCTACTTCTGAACTCAGAGAAGACTGAAGTCATTGTTATTGGACCTAAACACCTCAGTTCAACTGCTGGTCCGCTCCCCGTCTGGGGGGCTTAAATACCCGAAAGCCAAACCAAAACCAAAAGTATCCTCACAGCTGCACCCAAAAAAAAAAAAAAAGAAGAAGAAGCTGGGGTTGAACCTTTTATGTCAGCCAGTTTCATGTAAACATCATGATGTTTGTTAAAAACAGAAACTTCATCTCAGCTGACTCTAAAATTAATGTTTTCAACCAACCAAAGTAAATTAACAATGATTTTTAAATTATTATTTTTGAGTGTATTCATGCAGCAGAAAATTCAAGACACACACACACACACACACTCTGATGATTTATGATATCAGCTGCAGGATGTTGGGGGGGGGGGGGGGGGGGTGTTCTACAAGTCAGTTACATGAATCCAGTCAGTTACTGTAAACAGGAAGTGAAAGTAAAACCTTCAGGTTCAACGTCTAAATCAGTGGCTGTAGAGGAATAAACCTTAAAGAAGCGACTGTGTTAGTAGAATTAAACACATATACAAACATTTAACGTGTCAGAAATATACTTTACAAACTGCTCAGGTTTACTGCTTCAGAGGAGGAAAGGAGTTGATGTCTTATAGATTATATTCAAAAATTGTAAACAATCATATTTGCTCACTTCTGTTGAACATCCACATGTAAAACATAGCACTGCTGTTTAATGATAATACTGAATGATAATAACAAAAAAAATCACTCAACATAAAGTTTACCCTCTGAGATTTAGAGGTAAAACCGCCCACGGTGTCACAGTCCAGTCCAAAACAAACCAATTTAACCCTCATCTGTGGAAAGTCTCCTCCATGTTTCTGTCCCCTGACTGCCCTCTGGTGTCCAAACCTGTAAACACACAGAGAACAGATCCACTAGGTTTGGTCTCTTTATGAGTGATCAGGATCCAAGGATCACCTGTCTTTCTGTTGCAGAGCAGCAACCAGCAGAACCATGGCGGCACCACCATGAGAGAGATGTTCATCATGTTTGAGATTTCGAATGAGAAAGTGGAATAAAGGAGGAATCGAGAGAGAAAGAAGACGCTTTGAGACTGTAGAGCTCTGTTCACACATGCAGATAATTCAGAAAAACTTCCTGAATTGTTCCACGTGAGATGCATTTAAGGTTTGTTTACAAAACTTCCACAAAACAGTCTAATAATTGAACGGAACGACGTAGCTGGACTCTTTCTGCTGATAATCACCATCTCGAGAGGATTTGTCAGTGTGAATGAACTGCTGCCATCTTTGTTCTGGACAGAAAACCAGTTAGTCGCTGCGTCTGGACCAGTTGATCCTAAAAGACTTCTTGGATACACCTGCTCTGAAAGCCGATCGCCTTTTAAATGGTCCAGTTTCTCCTCCATGTGGTAAAATAAGAAACTATCATTTTAAATTGATTTTTTCTTTAAAAAAATTTGGGACTGCATGAAAAGCCAAGGCAGGCAGAGCATCAGCAAAGAGCGAACAAAGGGGTAGTGGACAAAGTGAGCATCAGTGAGCACACATATGAAACTTCTAAAACCAAACAGAGCATGAAACAAGGAGCTGGGGTGAAGGTGGGTTGTGAAGAGGAGGTGTGCTCTGCCCGCCTCAGGTTTTGGCATTCCTCATAGGCGGGTAGAAGGAAGGGTAAGTCCTAGATCGGAGCCGTACCACCAAATGCATCGAACTCTGCGGCTGTTGTTTCGGCAGTTGTCTGCTGTTCAGGCTGTTTTGTCGTACACACACTAATCTCATGTATACACACACACACACACACACACACACTGTATCTGTTACAGCCCCCCTCCCCGCATACCTTCAGTCACCACAAAGTGGAAATGAAAACCACTACTTTTTTTTAAACGCCAGCTGTTGTTTTCCATTTTGACTTTTTTTTTTCTCTCAAGTTTTTAAAATGAACAGGAAGCTGCTTCGTTTCTCTCTCAGCAAACTGAACTTAAAAAGAAAACAAGCGTCCAATTCTGCAGAAACTTGCCGTCTGTAGCTCTGACCTCTGAGGTCAGCCAGCCAGCTGCTCCTGGTTGTGTTTAAAGCTTACCTGAAAACCAGGAGTGATTGGAACTGACTTGACTTCCAAATATAAAGAAAAAGAAGAAGAAGAGGACTCCCAGTGGTCTTTTAGTCTTATAAGAGTTTTATTTTCTGATTGTGTTGTTTGGAAATAGAAGCTCAAATGTTCATGGACTCTTGGAATTACGTTTGGAATCTGGAACCGGCGTCTCGACTGGAGCTGTGAAACCGGCGCGAGGATGTGAACGTTTAACTGAAGGGACCAACAGTGGCGTGGCGTGGGGATTTTTTTTTGAGGAAGCCAAGTGAGACAAAGCCTCTAATCTGTATGTTTTATAGGGAGTTGGGTACATAAAAGACGATGTTGCAGCTTGTATATCGTTATTTCATGTAATGGAATGACCGGTTAAGAGCGTCCAGAGAGCGCTCGTTTTACGTTCACACGCTTGTTATGTAACAGACACTTTGAACACGGACACACGCCCTTTCACCCCCCCTCAGTCACTCATTCACACACATTGTCCTCTTGACTTAGCTTAAACATCTTATTAATCTACACAACCGCCCACTCGAATACACAACCGGCCGCTAATCTCCGTCCTTTTCATTCAGCGGCTCGATGATGACGACACTGTGATTTGATTGGTTTGAGACCAAAGACGGGGCGGCTTCCCTTGACACAGTCTTGACTAATCACAGATGAGCAGTGTCATGACGACAGCCTCATCTGATTGGTTCATCATTCTTGATTTTTTTTTCACAAAGGGACGCCAACTCGGCCCGGCCTCCCTGCGGACAACAGTGTGCAATACCGTATTTTCACCACTCATTCGCCACATAACATTTAGGAGGGCGCTGTTGTACACATTGTAAAATGCTCAATAAGTAGAGGAGAGAAATAAGGAAGAGACGACAGCGACAGGACACCGAATTATCGAAAGTGTTAAAAGGAGTATTTTTCATTAAAACACAGCTACTGTCTGAAAAAAGAGAGGAAGCATGGCTTCCCTTGGCCTCCGGGAGAAAACGCCACTGGGTACCAAAGAAATTTTAGCAACAGTTTCAAACAATTAACAGAATGGTTGATTAACCCAGAGGTTCCCAAACTTCACTCTGAAAAGGCCCCCAAAAATCATGAGCTTCTGGTCGGGGACCCCCACTTGCCAACCAACCAACAGATTTTAAAAAATTTTTTTGGTGCGTGGTATGAGACTAAAAATGATGCTCTTCTTCTACTGTTTTTTTCAGCCTCTGTCGGGTGTTTTTGTGTCAAGTGAGGCTGAAGTTTGAAGGCTTTAAACAGACGTTTAAGAGGGTCTCCAGACATAGGACGCATTTTGGGCAATCATGGCCATTTTCCTCTATGGCTGTAAAGCTATACTTAATGTACGCTGCCTCATATTTTTGAATTTTCATTGGCTACGAGTTCTTAGATTTCCCGCAGCAGAATCCTCCAGTGCAGGGCCGTCGGACTGCTCCTTCCTTTCCATTTTGTGCTAGCTAGCTGCTTGATGACAGGCGCAAACCGCCAGGTCGACAAAGATGATGACATCATCATGCCCAAGTTGGAGCTGTCACACGAGGTGCGGTTAGGTACAATCAGAAAGTTGAGAATCTGATGATTACATAAAAAAAGAATAACTAAATAAAAAATTAGAAATATTTTGATTCTATTTTTTTTCCCCTTTCCTCCAATCTTCTGAGGCCCCCTTTGTGCCCCCTGGTGGCCCCCACTTTGAAAACCCCTGGATTAACCAGTATAGAATGAACATGTCGGTAACAAGAGGGGAGGAGTGTTGAGAGGAAAGACGACATCATTAAAGGAGAAGTGTGAACTTCCTCATTTTCAGTGAAGACGGAAGAGACGCAGCGTTCAAACCATCAGAGCCTCCAACATGAGACTCCGACAGACTTTCATCTGCTGCTTCTTCCTCTGTGAGTGTTTCCTTCCATCATCATCATCATCCTCTTTGTTTTTTTAAACCATTAATTTTCAGGAGGCTGTTTGATGTCTGTAAGAAGCAGCTGGAGGGTTTTCTTTCACAGCGTGTTTGAAACAGACGTGGTTTCTGAGGTTAGACTGAAAGTTAATTTTAGGTGGAAACGAAGGAAACAGAAGGTTCACACACACACACACACACACACACACACACACACACACACACACACACACACACACACACACTGACACAGTCGTCTCTCAGCCAAACTGAGTTTCCCAGTTGTCTTCTTGCGTTTCTTCATTTTGATCATTTTAATATTTATTTGGTGACGTCACAGTTTCAGCCCTGCCCTGTCCAGACTCTGCAGATGTTGGTGCTCAACCATCTTTAAAATCTCTTGCGCTGCAGTGAAGTGAACATACAGGCAAAGACGAGGCTGATCAAACCTTTCGTGGTTTCTGTAATCTATCGGTTGTTGAGTTTCACAGGCTTCAGTCACAGGATTCCTCAAATTCGTAATTATTCGCTAACATGAGAGGAGTTGGATTTTAGCGCAGGAGCTAACGCGTCTTTTGACTGAAGCAGATTTGGTGGGGGCAGATTCTCATGACTGCGTTGGTGTCAACACCCAAGCCTAAAGTCGCTTTCACACCAACGTCGTTTGTTCCGGACTTTCAGACTTTTCTGTTTGATCCAAACCAAAATGATCGGTGTGAAACCTCCCCTGGACCTTGGTCCAAACCAAAAGCGGTGGTCTCAGTCTGGACCAAACAGGACCACCGTCTGCTACATGCTCAGTGTGAAAGCATTATTTTAAAGGTTCGGACCTTCGTACCATCACAGGATTACACACTTTCTCCTTCTTTCCTGTCGATGACGATAAAGTTGTCGTCTAATTATAAACCTTATAAGACGACCTCAGATCAGCATCATGTACAATTCTTCAAGTTGTTGCTGTCGATGATATAAAAACATCAATTACATGATGGTGATTTCATTCAGTGTTGACAAAATTAAATTCCTGCTCAACATGTTGACGACAGACGGCCGCTGGACAGATGACCAATCAATGTAAACTACAGAGACACGCAAAGTACGCAGCTGATGACGGGATCACGTAGGTTCATCATGTAAGTTCTGTTAGTCTGTTTGCAGTAATGACAGAATGAAACCATAACAGACTGAAGGTCTGGACTTTCAGGTGTGAAAACACCCTAAACCAGGTTCAAAGGCTTTGATGTGAACGTGTTATCAGAGCTCTTTGTTTACTGAGAAACATACGAGGGCCGATTGATGAGTTGTGAGCCTTGTGTTGAAGAAGTGAAGCAGGGACGTCCTTTTTCAGCTCTACTGTTCCCTGATTATTTAAGGCTGTGTACCTGCAGCTCTCTAAAGTAACTGAATTGGATTCAATACTTGCATAATTAAGGTCTATCACCTGAGGATATCCATACTGATATGGTATCAACACTAGGGAATGATGCTCCTTCATATGCTACAGTGAAAAGGTGGGTGGTGGAATTTAAGCGAGGCAGGCAGAGCCTTGGGGATGACGCCCGTCCTGGAAGGCCTGTCACTGCTGCGACCCCAGAAATGGTCAATAAAGTCCATGATGGCTGGCTGAAGGGACAAACAATCAATGACACATATGATGCATCACTTCTTAGACAGTTAAGAGAAAATATGAAACTCAAGCGCCGCTCAGTAAACTCAGTAAAGGTGTGTTGTTCCACCAGGACGATGCTCTGTCGTTGTCATGGCTGCCATTAATGATTGAGCATCCGCCTTATTCACCTGATCTCACTCCATCAGACTTTCATCTATTTCCAACATTGAAAAAGGCCATTTCCTGTACCCACTTTGGGTCAGATGATGACATCATACATGCAGTGGAGGACTTTCTGAACGGTCAAGAAAAGGGCTTCTTTAAAAGTGGCACTAAGGCCCTTAAACATCGCTGGTTAAAGTGTACAGATACTGACAGGATTATGTTGAAAATAATGAAATATGTCCGCCAAAAGTCAAACCCTCAAATATTATCAATCAGCTCTCGTAGTAATTTAATGTAATGAATGATATCTTTGGTGGAGCCTTCACAGACTGCTTGAAGTGATTGGCTCCTGAATCTGCTGATCGTAGTAGAGAGTGGAGATCACAGCTAACTTTTCTCTACCTTTCAAACAGCTCTGAGGGAGGGAAGCACAGCTCTCTTTGGGAAAGACATCGGTCCTCGTACAGGAACAGAAGGAGGAAAGATCACGGTTGAATGCACCTTCAATTTCCGTGGAAGAAGGAAAGTCTTCTGTCGGGACGACTGTGAAGATGGAGATATTCTTGCTGAAACATCTGGTGTCAGTACTCAGAAAGGAAGATACAGCATTAAATATAAAGAAGGAAATTACCCCCAAACTTCAACGCTGATGTACGTGAGCATCACAAATCTGAGCAAGTCTGACTCTGGACGGTACAGATGTTGGTTGGACAGAGGTTGGTCTCCAGATTCAACTGAAACGTTTGAGCTCAAAGTCACAGACGGTGAGTTTGATCTTGATTTTTAAATCGTCTTGCTCTGATGGAGCTGATTTACCAAACTCAGAGTGTCTGAGCTGAATTAACTCTGACTCTCGACTCTGTTTGTTGTCCTGGTTATTCTTCCTCTATATTCACAAACTTTCTACGACCAAACAGCTCCAACCACGACTAAACCAAACTGGACTCCACAACGTTTTTCAGCATCGACCTCCACGATGAGGACAACATCGACTCTGAGCTCCACCGCTTCAAACGCCTCCCAGGTCACCGACGGGTCGCAGCTTCAGCCTTCAACTTCAGGTCCAGGTACATTTACAGAATTATAAAAAGCATCTTAAGTTCTTTTAAGTTCTTTCATGTTTTTACTTTTGCACTCCAAGAATATCTGCAACAAAGCGGAGGGCGTAACACTGACTTCTTTTTCTGGCAGATCTTCTTCTGTGTTTGTCGCTGCTCCTGGTCCTCCTCCTCCTCGTGTTCTCTGTGATTCTGATGATTTTCTACAGGAAGAGAGTCCGTAAACCCAAAGCTGAGGCTGCAGGTAAAACGTGCACAGGACGAGTCGTAGTTTTCAGGTGGAAGTTACCAAAAACAACAACAACAACTCAGACAACAAACTCCACGTGATGCAAATATTCTGAAGAATCTGATTCCAGCAGCTGAAGGCGGAGTTACAGCTCCTGGTTTGGCTCGTGCTGCTGGTTAGCGGTGCTGATGAAGTCGCTTCTCCTGAACATTTAAAGAAGCTTCATGTTCGAATCAGGACAGATTCAGTGCTCTGAAACCTTCTCTGGTACCTGAGTTGTTGTTGTTGTTAGCCGGTAACTTTTTATTGAAAAACGTCTGTTTATTGTTTCATTTTCTGGACTTTTAAAATGATTTGTGTTTCAGGACCTCCTGTTAAAACAGAGTATGCTGAGGTCTCAGCGGTGAGTCTGAGTCGTTCAGGCGTCTTTAATGTTAGAAATGTTTGTGAAACTTGAACAAAATGAAACAGAGTTTTCGTCTTTCTGCAGGTCAATCAAATCTACGAGGAGATCAGAGAGGACGAACCCGACAAATCTCCTCCTGGAGACATTTCTACTGTTTACACGTGTGCCAAGTTTTCTACACCACATGAAGTTCAAACCACAGACGAGTACAGCCTGATAGGTCCCCAGGTGAGGAGCGCCAAAGTAAGGAGAAACTGGAACAGAGTAAAGCAGAGAAAATATTTTTGCAGAGGCAGTTCAGAGAAAAGAGTGAGTTTGTAATCTTATCTCAAGCTTCTGGTCTTTTCAGCAGGAAGTCCTGAGATATGAATGTGTGAACAGGAAGTGTGGAGGTGTGGCATTACGACATGAACAGTATTTTTGTAAACTGTCATGGAGGTTAAACTCTTTACCTTTGTGCTTTGTGCTTTGAGATCTGATGGTGTTTGACTGGAAAGGTAAGAGCCCACCTCGTTGACTCGCTGACTCACTGACTCATTGACTCGTTGACTCGCTGACTCACTGACTCTATTATCTTTGTTAAAAAGGTGTTCAGACCACAGACTGTAAAAAAAACGGACGTCATCTCACTCGGCTCAAGCTGAGGTGGCCACAAAAACTGCTCCCCCTGGTGGCTGGCTGCAGTACAAGACAAAAACTCCGCCTCTCTATTCATTCCAGATGGGCTGTGGTCAAACTTAAAAAAATTAATACACCTCGTAGAAACGTTTCTCTCATCCGTATGCTGTGGTGATATTTAGATATTATTGGGCTGCATTCTGTTCACCTCCTCTTTTTTTCTGAAATGTTTCTTTCTTATTAGTTATTAGAGGTTAAAACTGGGTTTTACGTCTCATTTAACGATGACTGACAGCTGCCGTTCATGTGTAGTTTTTCAGGAATAATAAAATACATCGGGATGGATTTTCCAAGAGTTTCTCGTAAGTCTCTACAGCCCAGACTCTGGCTGCATCATGGCGGCCAGTGGCGGCTCCCGTGACTGAGGTTTTTTGGCTTCAAAACCGTACGATGGTAAAAGGCGGAGCCATGCTGCCCATTCTATATACAGTCTATGGTTCAGACATATGTTCCAAAGAAAAGTCCACTGGCAGATAACTTTCAGATTGTGGTTGCATTTTGAAGCTTACTGTTGACGGCCGCCATATTGGAAATCCTGACTCAACATTTGGACGAGAAAGAAAGACAGAGGCAAACTTATTCAAATTAAAAATATTTCCAACTGACGAGTAAAAGAAAAATTAACCTCCCCGGTACAGAGAGCGGTTAATATTTTTCATTTCTGTTGTAAAAATCTGACGTCAGCCTCAAGTGGACACTCAGGGAACTGCAGTTTTAACACTTAATTCCACAAGGTTGGAAATTTTAAGAGAGCCGTACAGTTTCTTTAAGTCTTTCAAATTCTAACCAAAACATTAGTTCTGACATTTCTTAAATATTCTGGGTCAAAATTCACCGTTAAAGTCCGGCCTGTGCTCCCTGATGAGTGTTTGTGGCCATGTTTTTTTTTTTTTTTTTTTTTAACCTCAGAAACCAGAAGCTGCCTCAAAACAACTCATTGTTTTTTTTATTTATTTATTTATTTATTTATTTATTTATTTATTTATTTATTTATTTATTTATTTATGTATTTATTTATTTATTTATGTATTTATTTATTTATTTATTATGTATTTATGTATTTATTTATTTTAATTTATTTATTTATTTATTTATTTTTATTTATTTATTTATTTATGTATTTTTATTTATTTATTTTTTATTTATTTGTATTATTTTTATTTATTTATTTATTTATTTATTTATTCTGCCGAGCAAACCATCTGATCATAGCAGGATTTGAAGGAATGAATGTCACAGAAAAGTTTGGTTTCAAAGTAAATACAAAGCTGCTGACATCTTCAATAATACCTGAAAGAACTTATTTGAAAACTAAAATCAAACTTTATATTTTTAGTATAAATAAGATAAATTTCATGTAATGATCCTTCGCCTCTTTGTTTCGTCACAGACTGAAGACGATTCGAGTAAACTCGCCTACTCTACGGTAGTTTTCTCCGACAGACCAGCTTCCCTGCACAACAGCGCCCCCTCTGGAGGAGTCATCTACTCTGTGCCTCGAGTGGACGCCAGCACAGACGACGCCCTGTATTCTAAAGTGACTTTACATTAGCTTAGCTTTAATGCTATTGAGCTAACATTTGCTCTCTCAGGTACGAATAGAAAGACTCATGTCTGCACTGTAACATTAAAACAGTCGCTTTAAGTTCAGGGAAATACTCGGCTTAAGTTATTCTTTCTGTTTTTTTTTTACTTTGTGGTGGATTATTTTTAGAACATCAGTTATGAGCTGATGTTCAACTGTTGGGAAACAAATTATCGTTGGACGTTTTCACTGTAAAGTTTTGACCTCTTTAAACGTTGGTAATATCCACATTTAAAGGATGGTTCTTACCTGATGCCGCTTGGGTCAAATTCTCTCACAAACTCCCAGAGAATAATTTCTGTTTGACTTCATGGAGTTTGCACCTGAAATGATGTTGTGTAAAGATGTTTCTATAAGCTGTTTGTGTTTATAGCTGAAATATAAACGCTTGTATTGCACTTGGATTATGTATTTATTCAGTAATTTGTTCCTGTGATTGTTTTTGTTTTGTCATCATAACTCCAGATTAAAACTCCTGATGCTCTGATGCTGTTCTGTCATTATTTACAAACCACTCTCCGAGGCGTACGTTAGTCGTAAATTAAGTGAATGAATCCGAATCGTCTTTTTAATTCTGCTTTTCTTCGTTTCAGACAATTTGTAGGAAGCAGAGCGATGAGGTAACGTACCATTTTACGTCAGATTATTAGCTTAACTATCTGAACTCTGATTTATTAGCTCGCTTACGAAAGATGAGCAGATGTCAAAAACATGGCGTCAGTTCAGACGGGTCATGAAGTCAAGCTTTTTCTGACGTAAACATTAAATCCTGTTCATAGACATTTAGCTCTGTTAGCTAGCAGAGCTCTGGTTGTAGAGTTTCTCCGTCTGAAACAAAACTTCAACAAAAAAACAAACAAAATAAGTTTTTCAATATAATAATTTGTTGAGATGTTGTGACTGAGTTTTTTGGGGCATTACCACATTTAAAGAGGAAGAGAGTTCAGAGAGATGTTGAAAGAGATGTCACTGATGAAGAAGTGGACAAAGAGGAGAGGAGGTGTTAAACCATCAGAGACACAAACATGAGAGTTTCTCACGGTTTGATCTTCTTCTTCTTCCTCGGTGAGTACGCTCTTATATATCTTTAATATTCTCCTTTAATCTGTATAATCACATTAAATCAGATGATTTATCATGTGGTGATATCCTTTGACGTTTAAATAGAAGTATTGGGTTTCTACTCATTTGAACATCCAACGACAGATACATTAGACTTCAGAGGGGAGGAACTGAGGCTGGTAATTCATTAGCATGTCATAAATTAGCATTATGTTAAGTTAAACATTTAGATTGAATAAAGAACAAAGTTTAGGATGATGATGAGGTGGTAGAAAGTGCGGGGACATCTGTTGGCTCAACGGTTGACGCGGCCTTCGCCTTCGAAGGATGCAGCCCCTGAATTTGGACACAGCACACGTTTACATTATGTTTTAGCTCTTTGCTAACGAGAACCAATCAGACTTCTGAATCTCACAGAGATCACAGCTAACTTTTCTCTACCTTTCAAACAGCTCTGAGGGAGGGAAGCACAGCTCTCTTTGGGAAAGATATCGGTCCTCGTACAGGAACAGAAGGAGGAAAGATCACGGTTGAATGCACCTTCAATTTCTCTGGAAGAAGGAAAGTCTTCTGTCAGGACGACTGTGAAGATGGAGATATTCTTGCTGAAACATCTGGTGTCAGTAGTCAGAGTGGGAGATACAGCATTAAATATAAAGAAGGAAATTACCCCCAAACTTCAACATCGATGTACGTGAGCATCACAAATCTGAGCAAGTCTGACTCTGGACGGTACAGATGTTGGTTGGACAGAGGTTGGTCTCCAGATTCAACTGAAACGTTTGAGCTCAAAGTCACAGACGGTGAGTTTGATCTTGATTTTTAAATCGTCTTGCTCTGATGGAGCTGATTTACCAAACTCAGAGTGTCTGAGCTGAATTAACTCTGACTCTCGACTCTGTTTGTTGTCCTGGTTATTCTTCCTCTATATTCACAAACTTTCTACGACCAAACAGCTCCAACCACGACTAAACCAAACTGGACTCCACAACGTTTTTCAGCATCGACCTCCACGATGAGGACAACATCGACTCTGAGCTCCACCGCTTCAAACGCCTCCCAGGTCACCGACGGGTCGCAGCTTCAGCCTTCAACTTCAGGTCCAGGTACATTTACAGAATCATAAAAAGCATCTTAAGTTCTTCTAATCATTTTTTAGTGATGGAGTAGATTTAAAGATTTTCGTTGGCTGCCAAAGCTTCAAATAACCCAATAACAGATCAAATCTGACAGTTTCGTTCTAACAGTATCTCCTGGTATCATTTTGCATCTCAGCTCTCAGCGCCGCGCACTGCGCTGTATTTCGCTGCCATTCAAGTCAATCAGTGCATTCACACAGCCTGCGCTGCGGTCCGTCTCCGGCGCGTGCTACCAACGGCTGCTCGCGGCTGTTCCGCTGCGAGTCTATTCTTGCAGGAGTGCGCTGCAGAGACGCGTCAATCTCCGCAGAGCAGATCATTCCAAACAGGAAAACAGACACGAAAAACGATCAGAGTTTCCGGTCTTTTCAAAATAAAGCACCATGTTCAGACTGTCGATCGTAAAATTATCCTCGTATATTAAAACTTCGACACTGGCACAGGGCCAGCAGTCATCAGCGGGTCAGACCCAGAGGAAATCTGACGCCATGGACGAGGAAAAGTTTATATTGGAGGCGGAAAACCAGATAATTATATACGATACAATACATCCTTTATATAAGGACACTAACAGAAACTAAAAGGGAAGGACTGAATTAATGAAGCTCTGGGAGGGCAGGTGAGTTTAACATACTAAATATCATGAAAGTAGTTGTCATGGGTGTGATTCCTGCAGGAACATGTGGTTCTCCTGTGATCTTGTGTATCCAGCTGCTATGAGTACGCTGAGCTGCGCTCCGCTCCTGAGACGGATGTAGAGTGAATTGGCTCACGGACCGCGGCGCTCACAGAGTATGTGTGAATCAGAGGTTAAACCGTTACCAACACCAACCCCATCAATGACACCGTCTACAGCAGCTGCAGCTCCAGGTACATTTACCCGTTTCCTCTGAGACTGGAACTACTTTAGAGATATTTAATGAGCTCCACTTCAACAAATGAGACTCAGCCAAGAGTTATCCAAGATCCCACAAAGTGAGTTCAGGTGAAGCTTGGATTAATGCCGTGATGTAAGACAGGATTTCTTGTTTTTAAAGTCTGCACATGCTCGTACCACGTTTAACCTTCTTTCATTTATGCCTCAAAGGACTTGATGAATGTTTTTTTCGTGTGGATAAAAAAGTGACAGTAAATCTTGATCCTCTGCTTGAACAGCTTCAGATTCTCTTCTGTACGTACGGCTGGTTCTGGTCATCGTGATAATGGTCTCATCATCAGCTGTGTTCATGTTCTGCAGGAGGAAGAGGACGAGCAAACCAGAAGGTGAGGGAGCAGTAAAAACAAGACTTTAGGTCCAGATTGAGTGACTTTAAACAGGCGGTCTGGAAAGCTTCCCTCATCCTCTGTTTGTTTCCAGATCCTCATGTGGAGCTCGATTATGTTAACATCACAGAGGTGAGTGTTTGAGAAAAGTTGAGCTTCACAAGTGTTTTTGAAACCATCTGATAAACCTTGTTTTTCTTCTGCAGGGGGAACAAGTGTATGAGGAGGTCAGAGACAACACTCAATAAGTGTTTGTGAACTGAGGACACTAATTGTTGAAGCTTTGGAGGTGGAATTCTTTACCATTCTTGATTCATGAACAACTTCAGTCCATCAACAGTCCGGGGTCTCTGTTGTTGTATTTTGCGCTTTATAATGCTCCATACATTTTCAATGGGAGACAGGTCTGGACTGCCAGTCTAGTACCTGCACTCTTTTACTACGAAGCCACGCTGTTGTAACACGTGCAGAATGTGTCTTGTCATTGTCTTGCTGAAATAAGCAGGGACGTCCCTGAAAAAGACGTGGCTTGGATGGCAGCATATGTTGCTCCAAAACCTGTATGTACCTTTCAGCATTAATGGAGCCTTCACAGATGGTCAAGTTAGCCATGCCATGGGCACTAACACACCCCCATACCATCACAGATGCTGGCTTTGAGACTTTGACCTGAGAACAATCCAGATTGTCCTTTTCCTCTTTGGCCTGGAGGACACCACGTCCATGATTTCCAAAAACAGTTTGAAATGTGGACTCGTCAGACCACAGCAGACTTTTCCACTTTGCGTCAGTCCATCTCAGATGAGCTCGGGTCCAGAGAAGCCGGCGGTGTTTCTGGGTGTTGTTGATATATGTCTTTGTCTTTGCATTTCTCCAGATTCTCTGAATCTTTTGATGATATTATGGACTGTAGATGATGAAATCCATCAATACTTTGCAATTGTATAGTGAGAAACATTGCTCTTAAACTGTTGGACTATTTGCTCACGCAGTTGTTCACAAAGTGGTGAACCTCGCCCCATCCTTGCTTGTGATTCTTTCGGGGATGCTCCTTTTGTTGACCCTTTTCCAGCTTTTTTTTAGGAACGTGTTGCAGACATCAAATTCAAAATGAGGGAACATTTGTCAAAAAAAAACAATAAATTTTATCAGTTTGCAGAATAAATATCTTGTCTTTGTCGTGTACGGGATTGAATATAGGTTAAACATTCTAATTTATTCTATTATTATTAATTATTATTTATTCTAATTACAGCCAATCTGAAGGACAGTGAGGCAGAACATTTTATTAAAAGCTCATTCAGAAGTTAAAGTTTCAGTCACTCAGACGCTCTGAGCTTGGCTTCTGAATTCAGTCTCACGCAGATCCAACAGATCCTTCTCATTTGTTGTTTTTGTCTTGCGTAAGAGTCTGATTTTGCAATGAGGAAAACCACAACAAGAGGAGGAGATCTGGAGAACTTCTTCATTTCTAAAGAGAGAAGTTACCGATAGCAAGTGAAGGAGAGCTGCAGCGTTAAACCTTCGGACACTCAAACATGAATGCTTTTCACACCTTGGTCTTCGTCTTCTTCCTCGGTAAGTGTTTTCATCTTCGCCTCCGTGCATGTGACTGTTTTTTAACTCTGATTTTTTTTTTTCAGTTAACTGTGTGAGAAGGTGAATTTTGTTTTCCTGCTTCAGGTAGAGATAAAAAAAAAACAATCAGAGGGGAGTAAAATGCATAAATTTCACATCAAGATGTCAGATCGTTAAAGCTTTGAGAGAACTCTTAGATGTCTGTAGATAAACGCGATATCCTTCAGCTTCTAACGTCATTTGCATCATTTTTTCTCACTCATACTTTTTTAAAAAAAAATGTTGTCAACAGTTGGTGGTTATACAAGACTGGGACACATTAAATAGCACCATATTGTCCTTAAGTCTCTAATAATCTTCAGCCTCATATCCTCGTTGAAAGTCTTACTTCCTCTTTGGCCAGCGCCCAGGCTCCACTTTTCCCCGTTGTAGTGACTGGCTCAGGCATTAGTGTCTGTCTGTTTATGCAGCTGGGTTTCTACTGGAGTTGGATAACTTTTGTTTTGTATGAGACATCAGTAACTCTTTCCAGATTTTACGTGACAAAGCAAGAATACCCTTCCTGAATGATTTATTTGTTTGGAGCACATCAAAAGTCAAAATGCGTCCACTCTAAAATTACAAACAGAAGGGAAGACGGCAGCTGTTTGTCCTCAAATCTTCCCTCTGCTGGCTGGCTGCGACTTCTGTGATGCAAAGGAATAAAATATAAAGATGACTGCTGGTTTTTCTTTCCCTATCAGGCAAAAAAACTCAGGAATTAATCACTGATTTATTTGTATTCAAGTTTGTGGTTTCATGTGGAAGGCAGAGCACACCTCCCTTTGATTTCCTGCCCATGGAAAGCAAAGGCAGGGAGAGCATGCAGAGTGGTCATCGGGAAAAATCAGACAAAAGAAGTAAGCGTGCAAACACACGGACATCATGATTATAATTGTTTGTATTTTCAGCAACACTGCAGGATGGGGACGCTTGCCTCGGAAAACCACGCGTCTACGAGTACACAGGAAGAGTCGGAGGGAAGATCACACTGGTATGCTACTTTGATGACGCCGCTCAGATGAAGATCTTCTGCCGGGATGGCTGTAAAGCTGAAGACGTTCTTCTTCAAACAGCCGGTGAGAAAGCTCAGCGCGGTCGATACAGCATGGAGTACAGGAAGTCGCCGATTCCGATCTCGATAACTTCTGTGCGTGTGAGAATCACAGACCTGAAAAAGTCAGACTCTGGAAGATACAGCTGCATGACCAACAGCGTTTCATCCCCACGTGAGATCATGGAGTTTGAGCTCAAAGTCGTGGATGGTGAGTTGTTCTAAACCCTAATGAAGACTACCTTAACGCCAGCAGCTCTGTGCGCTCTGAATGCTCCGACTGTTTGCAGATGATGTTGTACTGAACAGACAAAATCAGTTTCATTGTCTTTTTCAACTCAAAACAGCTCCTCAAGCAAAACTTACTCCCCGACCTTTTCTGACGTCAACCCTACAAGCACCAACCACAGAGACGCCACCAACAGCAACCTCAGGTACGTTTTTTTTACCAAAATATATCGCTCCACATCACAGTTTGTTAAATCATAAGCAGTAAAACTTCCCCCATTGCTTGTCTGTGATTCCACAGCAGACATGAAGACCTGGGTAGATTTTGTAAAACCAGACGATGACGTTCTATAGGAAGGTGTTGTTTTAGCTCGGCTGATTGAACGTTTGATCCCCTGATATGACTCGTGGATGGCTCTGAGTTGATCCATAATGTTGTGTTTTGTCTCTTTGAGTTTCTGTCTGTAACTTTGTGTTTTTGCTGCTGCCTGTCTCAGCAAGGTCTCACTCTAAAAAGAGGTTTTTGATCTCAATGGGACTAACCTGGTTAAATAAAAGTTAAAAAAATATATTGCAAAACACCACCACACCACTAGAGGGCTGTAAGCCTGTCAGCTTTAGTTCACTGCAGATGGATTTGTTGATTTTGACTGTTTCTAAAAGCCCCAAACAACTTTGAGCAGCGAAACATCGGACCGCTCCGCCGACTAAAGCATGGAGACAGCATAGATTGACCGGTGTTCTGTCATAAATAACAACCCAGATGATTGTCGACTGTGAGTGGGGTACAACCAGCTTTAGATCATTATTGAAAACTTATCTGATGAGGCGATTATGACGTATATAAACCAGGGATGCACTAATATGGAAATTTTAGCCGATATTGATATTAATATTCCTGTAATGGTCGCCAACCAATATTTACCGATATCGATGCTAAAAAAAAGTTTCCGAGATGATAAAATTTTTGAACGTCTTCCTTTATTTTCTAAAGGTGTTTCGCTTTCAGATAAGAACCTTACAGGGCGACCATAAACACCACTACTTTTTAACAACCCTCACAACTTGGAGCAAGTGTGTCAATAAACTCTCGACTCACTAAACTCCAGTGAGAAAGTCTGGATCATAGTGATCATAGTCACAGTTCAAGTGACCTTAAACTGACCAGTATCCATGGCAACGCCCTCCAGACACAAACACAAACAGAAACTAGACGGATATAAACATGGGTTGTTAATATCGACCCAGTTTTACTCATTGGACCGATATGTTTAAAAAAATGACAAACATCGGCCAATACCGACATTAATGCCGATATATCGTGAATCCTTAATATATATAAAACTAAACTAGGAGGACTTCTTCTGTTGTAAACTGGATATCCACTGACACGTTCAGCTGAAGGTCACCACTTTACAGGGTCACTCTTTAAACTGGAACACCAGGAGCTGACAGAGACACATTCACACTATCAGCTTCAAAGAAGATAATTGATTAGAAGCTGTTAAACCAAGTCTGATTTTTAAATTCATTCCCCGAAACTAAATTTCTACCTTAGCCTCTCCGGTCGAGACGCAGCTTTATTGAACCAGAATCAACGTTTACATGCTGTCGATCAGAGATCAGTCAGTCCGAGAGAAAGATAACTGATGTATTGTTGTCTTTCAGAACTAAATCAACTTCCAAACACAACCGGACTCCTCGACATTCTCACAACACCAACTCCAGCGGCCTCACCTGTGGAAACACCACCTGCAGATGAGGTGCGTTCACCTCTTTCACTCCCTGTTAAGCAGGATTTAAATATCTTATAAATGTGTCGGCCTTGATCTTCATCATTCTTTCAACCAGTTTGTTCTTCGTTTGCAGTCCAACCGAGTGCCTGAGGGGGACCGAGAGGACGACTATCAGCACAGATCACCTCCTGAGGAAACACCTGTGAATTAATCGCTTCATTGTTCTCGTATGATTTCAGTCTGTCTATAAAGAGAGTGTGTGTGTGTGTAAGCTAGAAATCACCAACCTTCAATGATTAGAGACAAACTGTTTTTAGATAACTGATGCATCGCTTCGATTTCTTCGTCTTTGGTAAAAAAAATAATGTGAACTATGTTCAGGAAATACTGCTGTTGGTTAAAATGTGTAAAATTTGAATACTGTAAGTTTTGTTCATTAAAGCGCACACCAATTTTCAAGGTGCATTACAGATGTTTCAAAAAATACGACTCAGAGTGTTGTGAAATCAAACAGATGTGTGTGTGTGTGTGTGTGTGTGTGTGCGTCTGTTTCTGCTTTTCGTCGGCTCAGAGGGGAAATGACTTCCCACTTGTAAAACAAAAACGATGATTTGTTGATGATTTGTTGACGATTAATCTGCGTCACAGCGGCTAAAAATAGACGAGGCGTTATGAGAAATCATGCATCGTCTCAAACTCCACCAACAGCTGGCGGCCGACTCCTCCAAAACATGGAAGCAGCATGTCGCAGTGTCACTTTGTTTAGGTTTTAAAACTGGCACGCGGTTTATTTTCCCCCCCTTGGTGAGGGTAAAATAAAGTTTGTATCCACAACAAGCAACAAATAAAGTTCATGAAATCAGTTTGTAGGTTGACCAGTTTGTGGTCTGATCGTTGAAACACATTTTTAACAGCCATATTTACACATTTTTAGACCTGAACAGATAATAATATTGTGGCTTATTAAAGTTATACGAATCGCTGCAGCGATTTCCAGCTCGGAGCAGTCACGTTTCTTTCCGTAAAGCGTCCCTCCATGTCGTAAATTCTGTGGGTTGGGATGAACCTTGGATATTTAGGGGCGTGTCATAAATAATAGCCAGCAGATTTATCGACACCCGATCAGGCGGATGCCACGGTTGGTCCTGGAATGCAAGTTTCATAAACCATCAATCAATCAATCAATCTTTATTTGTATAGCACCAATTCATAACAAGTGTTTTCTCAAGACACTTTACAATAGAGCATAAAGCTCTTTATATATGCATAGATACATATATACATATAAAGATACACATATACATATATATACAAATATATACATCCAACACCCAACATGAATCCATATAGCCAACCATGAATCCCTCCATCATGGCGGCAAGAAAAAAACTTCTGTTAAGCAGCAGGAAATCTTGAATGTGGACCCCAGTCTGATGATGAACAGCAAATCCACACCATGCTGTGTTGGGTGTGTGGGCGAAGGAAGGGAGGGAAGAGGAGACAAGTGGACTAAAGTAAGAACTAAAGTTAGTGACAGATCCATGAACCATAGACCTGTCGTCTGATTTGTTAGAGGTTAGCCTCTTGAGATGCTACATCCCATTTTCAGAGGAACCTCATGCCTATGTGCTGATTGAAAATAGATACTGTAGATGTATTGATCATAGATAAGGAGATCAGGCTAATATCTACATTAGAAGCTATATGATAGTGGGAATGAATGTTCCTAATTGGGTGCAGTTAATGAGTCTCCATGACTCCACAGCAGCAGACAGTCTGGACACAAGTGGACGTTGCCGTGAGCTCGTTTCTACGTCCAAATCTGTGCCAGTTCCCACGCAAGACTGATAAACGAGGGCCCAGCCGTCCCAGGTTTGACGGCTCTCCAGACTGCAAGTTTCAGCTCCAGCCTCTTTAGATCAGGGCTCATGAAGACCACTTTAAAATAGTCCAATGTTTCGTTCTTTGGAACTGGGACCAAGCTTTCTGACACTGGGCGGATTTCATCCAAGCCCCCAAGATGCAGCAAAGCCGCCGCAGAGCATAACCGAGCCGCCGCCATGTTTCACAGCAGGTGTGTTTGCCTTTCTGTCTGATGTGACTCTCCAGTTTGCTCCATCACTCACCCGTTTAGCTTTCTTCTGCTCTGACGTCCTTTTTCTTTCTGAATCCAGCTCCAGAGTCCATCACTGCAAAATAAATCCAAGAAAAAGGACCAGATCCTTCCTCTCTCCGTTATCAAAGAGACTTCTGGTCTACGTACCGTAAACGGACCATTGATACTCAGAAAAAACATTTAGAAATAACAGACTTTGGTGCTGATAATCTCATTTTAAATCATGAAGGATCACGAACAGGCAAATCTATGAAAGTCAAACTATTTCAAGATCCATTTTAAAGTCCCCACAGGGACCGTAAAGTCAAACTGAAATATGTTCCACGTCTGATTTAGTGACTCATGTGCGACGGGATCTTCTGGTTTGATCTCAAAGTCAAAATCTGATCATGTCATTGTATAAAAACGAGCTCTCTGATGTTCCTGGAGTTTGTCAGTCCAAAGGACAGCTGGGACCTGAGCAGCACGTTTGATCGAATGTTTATTCAGAAGTTAAAGATCAACTGATGACATGCAGCCCTTTCAGCGTGTATTTGAATTGATTTGAAGCCTTTAAATATCAGTTGATAAAGCTCAGTACTTGGCTTCTCTCTTCGCTGGATTAAGTCTCAGCAGATCTAAAGGGTCGTCATCGTTTTCCTTTTTGATCTTTGGTCAGAGTTTTTGTTTGCAGTCTGTTTAGAGTGAGATATTAAGAGGAAGAATTCGAGACTCCAGCATGAAGACTCGCCACAGTTTGATGTTCTTCTTTCTCCTCGGTAAGAACCTTCTTTGATTCTTTTGATCCTTCAGATAGAGACGAGAGAGGGGGCTGAATCTTAAAAGTAAAACAAAAGCAATTCAAAGCCTTCAAAGTTTTTTTTCTGGACCTTTTATTTGACGTAAGACAAATCTGTCATTTCAGTTTTTTTCAGAGCAAAAAATTGTCAGAGCACATCTGCTTCATAATCACATGAACAGGAAGTAGCTGTCTGTCTTTAAACCTCTCCTCCACCATCGGTCTGTAACTTTTGCACAAACCTTTAAGGATTGATGAATTGTTACTGAATTTCGGAAAATGTACTTATTTATTAAAAAAGACATCCAAGTTTGAGACACATGCAAGTGTTTTGGAAAGGTATGTGCATTCAATGCTGAGGCAGGGAGAGCATCAGCAAAGCAAAGACCCCTGCAGGAAGCAGGAAGAGCAGGCCGGCTATAGCAGTTGAAACGATACACCCATTTCTACATTTATGGACTCGATGCATGGTGTGATGCCTTTTTAAAAATAGGACCCAAAGGCAGGACGACAGATCGGTGTGTTTAACAACAAAACCAAAGTTCAGCACACGGGCAGATAGTCAAACAAGCAGGGGCATCCAGAAACGTGAGGCAGAGACAGAGTCAACATCAAACGGTCAATTTCAAGGTCGCGTTTTTCAAACTTCAGCAGTTTCAAAAAGAGTTTAACCGATGACCCACTGACCACTTTATGAGCTGTGGAATGAAAGAATAAATGATGATCAAAGCAAACTGAAAAGTTTTGGGTCAGTGATAACCTGATGGTAATATTTCATTCGTGTTGCGCTCTTCTTTAAAATCTGAACAAACGGCTGTCAGACCTGGAGCGTCTGGCACTCGGTGGGTGAACATGACCACTTCAAACGAGGAATGATCCGACTGGAATAAAACGACTCGTATAAACACAATCTGACTGGGTTCTGTTGGGCGCGTGTTTCTTTTTTTTGTGACTTAAGATCATTTTCAACAAATTAAATCTGCCTTTCGAACAGAGGAACCGTCCCCTAGAACTAGGTGCTTCCGACCATTGGAACTATAGCCTAAAATTAGTTCTGGGTTTTAAAAAAACGCGTCCTTTCTAGATGTTGAGGAACTTTAAGAGGCGTGGCCTGCAAGATGATTGGTGGAGCAGCCACAGTTTTTGTTCCCCTTCCTGTGATGGACTTGGTTTAGTACCTCCTAATCAATTATCTTCTTTGAGCCTGATAGTGTGAATGTGTCTCTGTCAGCTCCTGGTGTTCCAGTTTAAAGAGTGACCCTGTAAACTGGTAACCTTCAGCTGAACGTGTCGATGGATATCCAGTTTACAACAGCTGTTCAAACACAGAGGAAGTCCTCAGGATGCATCCGTGTTTAGTTTTATATACGTGTCGTAATCTGCTCATCAGATCAGGATTTAATGATGATCCAAAGACATATGAGAGGGACCATCCAGCTCCAAAGTCCTCAATCAACAGGCTCTCATTGAAGCTCAAACACGGCTCCATCTCTGGCGCCTTCATGCTTCAGTCGCTCGAAGCTGTTTGAGGCTTTTAGAAACGTCTTTGTCTCCACAGCTCGTCTCCTTTAAGAGTCAACAAATCCATCTGCAGTGAAATAAAGCACCATCAAAACCAGCACAGGCTGAATATCCTCTATGCTAACAGGCTAACTGCAGTGCTACACGGCTTGTGCTAAAAAGCCTTCATTGCCGTTTTCTTGCCCTCTACTGGTCTGGTGGGGTTTTGCAATTTTCTTTTTCTCTTTACGTCATTTTCCTGTTTTGTATGATCTACCCTGGTCGAAACGCAGACAAACAATGGGCAATGGGAACCATTTCCTTCTGGGGAAAGTTTAACCAGTGACTAAAAGTTCCTGGACCCTCTGGTTGAAACGCAGCTTTTATAAACGATGCCCTCTCTTACAAAGCAGTCTGGATTATTCTCTCTAAAATATTTTAATCTGACCAGAAAAAGTGGTCACGTGACCCCACCGTCTGTCAACAACCTGTTTCTGTGATCGGATGAAGAGGTATTAAAAATGATTGTTGATATTTTCAGCAACACTGCAGGAAGGAAACGCTTGTCTGGGAGATGGTGGCTACATCCCCGAGTTAAGAGAAACTGAAGGCGGAAGCGTAACTTTCATGTGCCACTTAAGTTTCCCTGAAAAGATGAAGATCTTCTGTAAGGGCAACTGCAAAGACGGAGTCGTTCTTGTCGCAACAACCGGCGTTGAAGCTCGGCGCGGGAGATACAGCATGGAGTACAAATCTTCACCTCAAGCCTCAATGACTCCTGTGGCTGTGAGCATCACGAATCTGACGAAGTCTGACTCTGGAAGGTACAGCTGCACGTCAGAGGGTACTTTAGCTGCGGCTGAAACCCAGACCTTCGATCTCAAAGTCGTGGATGGTGAGTTTTTTTCCTCTCAGATGTCTTTTGATTAATTTTTACAAACTTGAATGAAAGTTTGAAAATCTTGTTGCTCCAAACTCACTGATGACCTTCAGCATATCGCTGCAGGAGCATGACGCTCAGACTGTTTGCAGATGATGTCGTACTGTACGGACTTAATCAAACTGTTTCATTCGTTCACAGCTCAAACAGCTCCTCAACCAAAATCTACAACCACACGAGCACCAACCCTGGAGACGACATCGCCCTCGACCTCAGGTGGATTTATTACCACGGCCATCCTCGTCCCAGTTCATGAACCTCAAAAACAATGGCTACCTGCTGCGTTGAGATTAAAAACACGTCAGAATTCACCCCAGAAATGTCCGTCCTAGTCGACAAAGTAACTATAATGATAGTAACTGTTGTGTTTTTGTCTTTTAGAACCGAAACAACTCCCAAACATAACTGGACTCCTCGACCTCCTTCTAAGACCAACGCCACCAGCCCCCGTCCTGGAAACACCGTCTGTGGATGA
This sequence comes from Labroides dimidiatus, assembly GCA_030710495.1. NCBI lineage: Eukaryota > Metazoa > Chordata > Actinopteri > Labriformes > Labridae > Labroides > Labroides dimidiatus. The sequence continues at coordinate 2,929,231 of CM061151.1, read as the reverse complement.
GGTACGTTCACCCGTTTCTTACATCACGTTTAAACTTCATTTAGAAGGAAAATCTTACACCTACTCTCGAAAGCAGAGAGTTTCTGCTTCCAGACCCTGACGAGTCGGTGATTTCTAAGGAGAGCTGTCTGAAAACTTACTTTAGTTACCAGAAATACACCTGCTTACCTGCAGCGTAATATTCTAGAGGGGTAAACAGACACAACATGCTCTTAAAGATACAATGATGGTGAAATGACTTATAGTTAAACTTGTAAAGGATCAAAACAGGTCAAATATTGTCTTTATTAGCTCCAAAAATGACATAATGGGTAAAAAGTTTCATATATTGGTAATGGATGGAATCAAAAAGTTGAAGGAAACAAAACATGAAAAAATTTGAAGAATAGTTCGATAAAACCAGGTACAAAAACTGAGTTAATCCGTGTTTGCTGGATTATTTCTTTGTTGTAACAACACTTCCTGTCAGTATGTCTTACACCTGTTTAGACCCCGTTACATGGGGCCACATTTGTAAGGAACATGCATCAGTCAAATGAAGCCAATGATTGGACGGGGCCATCTTGGATATGACGGGGACTTTGAGCTTCCTTATAGGGCGCCTGTCAGTCACGTGAGCTGAGCAGAGCCTCTGATTGGACAAACTCGTAATCCTAATATCTTCTAAACCGCTGAGTTAGAAATAAATTCACCCTCCGTTCAGTGTGTGCCGATAGCGAGATTAACGTTTCAGACCCAAGCCAGACTGTAAATGTGTTTTTAATGCAGTAAAAGTCTGTTTTTTTTTCTCTACTGGATGTTTCCCCTTGAGTGTTACATCCAGAGATACCCCAAAAAACAATCCTCGTACAAATGTACATGGAAGTAAATGTGATACAATAATAGAAAAAATATAGATATGCAAATTCAATCTTAAAGTGACACTCCTCTAAACATATATCTGAACATAGTGACCAGTTATAAAACAAATAGCCCCCATCTGAACTCAGAGCTCTGAGTTATTCTTGATTCGTTTCAAAAAGCTGCTTATCTGTGTAAAAAGTATCGATATCAACAGTACTGGCTTCAGTATCAAATCAGTACCAGATTTTGCAGCATCGTACACCACAGTTAGAGACTTTGAGTACCAGGAAAAGAGGACCTTGATGACGGGAGCAGGAAGTGTTCTATAGAAGCTCAGACTGGAGTGGTTCCATTCCTTTTCTGGGTTCTCCTCAGCTGCAGCATTTTGAACTCACTGTGGAGTCTTTTTACTGTGACGCTCCTCAACAATCAGGACTTAAACATCTGTAAAATGTTTTCTCCTGAGAAAAAAACCTGAACTTTGTTTTTACCTTTGCAGTCCAACCGAGTGCCTGAAGGAGACAGAGAGGACGACCATCCGCACAGATCGCCTCCCGAGGAAACACCTGCCAATTAATCGTTTCATCATTCTTAATTTACGTCAGTCAGTCTATAAACAGAGTATGTAAGCTAGAAATCACCATCCTGCGATGATTAGAGAAGAACACCGGGGCCCGTATTCACGAAGCATCTTACTTTCCCTCTAAGGAGGACTCCTAAATGACACTGAAAGTTCCTCACTGAGGGATTTCTCTTCAAACCTTCACACAGCTGCTCAGACTGACTCTTACTAACCAATTCATAGAACTCTGAAGCTGAAAGAAAGGGGTGGAGCTGACACCGTTACTCTTGATGATGTCATGTTTCAGGAAGCAATTGACTTCCTATGCCTACAGTGATTGGCTGACTTTTAGACCAGAAATTTAGGAGTCCTAAAATCAGGACTGACACGGACCATTACTTACCAGAGTTCCTCCTGAACCAGAGAGTTTGGAGCTGCTGTTAGCTTTAAGATGTTTAGTGAATACGGGCCCTGGTCTAAATGTTCCAAAGTTCTGCACTGCTTTGATTTCCTCTTTTTAGTCCATAAACATGAGCGTAAACAGAATCCAAGGAAGTATTGATGTGTTAATGTTATGTTAAAGTGTGTTTTCATGTGTACGAGAAAATGACTCAAAGTGTGATTTAAAGTGTTGTGACATCAAACAGGTGTGTGTGTGTGTGTCTATGTGTGTGTGTCTCACTCTGGTCTTGAGAAATGAAACCTGTGTAGATGTGCTGAGAAGTGCAGTTCCTCCAGTGGCCACTTGGAGCTGGCTCCAAAAGCGAGTCGATGCCCATCAGGTTACATGTTAAAGAGCCAAACTTAGCAGCAGACTGAACGTGTTTGTCGTCAGACTGTTTTGGGTCCTGATGCCAAGTCCTCGGATTATGACGGATTTGTGGCCCTAACGGACTCTTTTGAACCGGTCCCACTTCTGCTCCGCCACAGACTGAACTCTGCTTTATATTTTATCCCTTCACTCTGCGAAAGTTACAACCAGACAGAGAGAGGAGGCTCTTCCTCTTTGACTGATCACAGTGGACGACTTCTTAGAGGCGCTCTGAATCCATCCAGGAGGGTGTCACTGCTTTTCCAACGTCAGAGGAAAGATACAGAAAAAAAGAGCTTTTTTATGAATGTTTGGACCTCGCCCTCTCTCTCTCTCTCTCTCACTCACCCAGCAGGTTTCTAATCAGGCTCAACACTTCGCTAAAGTCATCCTCCTCTCCACATGCACCCGGCTTTCAAACGACCCCCGACACAAACCGGGCTGCAGGAAGAGACGGACAGAGACGCCAGCTGCTGCGCGGGTCGTCTGGCCGGGGCGCTGCTCCAAGAGGAAGTGAGACTTTCAATGAGGATATGAGGCTCAGCTTCATTAGAGACGACACAGAGATATTTATATGTCCTGAACAAACACTTTGAGTCTAACCAAGAAGAGACGACTGGTGAAAAGATGACCTTGAAGCAGAAGCTGAAGGACATTTAGAGTCATCTTAAAGGTTGAGATTATTTTCAAACTGACGTGGAGGAAGAACTTGAAGTTACTCACCGAGGAGGACGAAGATCAAACTGTGACAAGGTTTCATGTTTGACTCTCTGAAATTTTAACGCTGCGTCTCTTCTTCTTCACTCCTCATCAGCAGCTTCTCTCGTTCTCTCTCTCTTTTTTAGGAAAGATGGAGTTCTTCTTCGAAGCATCCCTCTCTGAACTCTCCTCCTCTCTGCTCAGATTCATTTTCTTCCTGTAGTTTTTTTTTCTTCAACTTCCTCAAACGATAAACACACATCGATGCATCAGAGAACCATCTGTTTCAAAGACGAGCAGCTGATCTGACCCTGAGCTTCGGGGTGGTTTTGGCGGTGGTTTAAGGACTTGACCTCAGACTGGATTAAAGAAGTTGAGGTGTCCCCATGTGGAAGTGAAAAATGCATTCTCTCTGAAGGCCAGCATGAATCAAATTTGAATCCAGTCCACCAGAGTTTGGACGCAGATTTTAATGGTTTGCATTAAAAAGACAACAAACACGACCAAGTCACAAGTTTCAGAGCAGACGGTTTTGGTGTCTCACTGTCTGCTGGAATCAAAGTATAGAACTTCAGCCATCCAGATGAAGAGCCGGCTTTTTTAAAACCAGGTTCTAGAGTGGATCAATCTGAACCCGCGCATCGGTTTGGTTCCATGTTGACAAACTGTCCGGTATTTTCTGAACTGATGACACGACGGCCCCGCCGTCTTTGCACACGCTCCGTGTGTCAGTCTCTGTTTTTTTGGTGGACTTTGTAGCACCGTCACAGCGCCACCTATAGGCCTGGCATATGTACTACAGCAGTTTCAGGGCTTTTGTCTTGACGCCCATATTTCTTGTGAGGGTTCCACGTTGAAACTGTTTTGGGCTTCGTGTGGACGTGGTCTAAGTCCGCAGACTGAGACTGTGCTGGCAGTGCCCTCCATGTTTTCTAGCTAACAGTCTTGAAGTGGTTTTTGCAGAGCTTGGACTCATGTTTTAGGCTCATTATCTTGTTGTAGGATGAACCCCGAATCAAGAGGCTTATTCCAGAGGGTACTGCATGGGGGGGGGGGGGCGCTGCAGAAAAACCCTGGATCTGGCAAACCAGCCCCAGACCATCATGCTTCTCCTCCATGTTTCCATGTGATGTCACACACTGAGGGACCGTCCTCCATCTGCACAGAAGACCCTAAGCTCCATGTTGGGGTCTTCAGTAGTCCCTTGGTGGTGTCTGATGGTCCAGCCTCTTCTTCTTCTTCTGACTCTGTCTTAGTGATGGAGGTCTTTCTTCCTGGAGTCTGACCCTCAAAGCTGCATCTCAAAGTCTTCACAGGAACTCAAACTCTGACCGGGACTCTACCACCTCTTTGAAGCTTGAAGCTGTGGACTCTCAGAAACTGGTCTTCTGGTTCTGGTTTCTGAGCATCTTTGGATGCTGGAGCAGGTGAAAGGTCGACTGCAGGCACTGGCTGGCCTGTGGTGATCCTCCAGAATCTCTTCTGTCCAAACTTCAGATGGTTTTGGTTGATCTTATTTGGGACCAGCTGCACTGGGTCCCACAGAGTCCTGTTTCCACCTAAAGATGAGGGGCGACAAGGCCTGGTCCACCTGGCCAGGCGGGGTGCACCCTTCAGCCTCCACTTCATCCAAAGACTGCAGGGTCTGACCAGTCTGGGTCAGGGTTTTAACCTGTTTTTAATGAACCTACCTGCTGACGGGTCCCCGTACAGACTGCGGGGCTCACCCGCTGTTTTTATGAGCGTCCTCCTCTTTTTTACCAAATGTAGGGTGGTTTTTATTCTGATCTAAAGCTGTTTGTCCACAGGGGGGCGCCAAAAAAGATGGGATCCAAAAGTTGCTCATAAGAGCTTTAAAATAAAAGTAAAATGAAGAATCTGAGAACAGCGATGAGACAGAAGCAGTTTTAGTTGTTTTTAATGAAAATAAACTTGACATGAATCAAACATTGGCAGTTTAAACAATATACGGTCTTTATCTTTTACAAAAAAGTCGTTATAAATAATTTCCTCCTGTCACGTCCTCTGCTCTGAGCCCACACGTCCCTCATCACACGTGACCGTGAATCATCACATGTGGAAACGGCTGAACCTGAAACATGAACGAGATCTTCACGGACCGATCTGACTCGATGCCTCGACGGAGACGCCGCGGAGCTGCCGCGTGGCCTCGTCATGTTGTCATAAATAAATAAAAATAAAAAAAAAACGCACATGATACAAAATAAAACAGAAAATGAAACATAACTTAAAAGTTAAAACGAGGTTCAGAAAAGGAAGACCTGTCGAATATTTCCCTTTTTAAAGAGTCGAATAAACAAGAGGTGGAAATAAACACTGTGGCACGTTACGGGTAAACACGAGGAGGAGGAGGAGGAGGAGGAGGAGGAGGAGGAAGGTCAGCTGACAGAATAGAAGCTGCATAGCATCAAAATCTCTAATGTAGAGAAGAGGATTTGGAAGCGTGTGTTTCTGCTCTGGAACAGAGATCGTGGGTTTGTTGGTCGTACTGCTTCTTTGAACAGATTTCATAAACACACAGTTTTCTTCTTTTATTGCTGACGTTCAGAAACGTCTCTGCTCAGTGCAAACTCTGGAGTGTGGACGACTCTTTGCTGCTGACGTCGGAGCCGGAGAGAAAAAATCAAAACAAAAAACAAAACAAAACAAAAAGCATCTTTAAGAGAACTTGTTTTCAAGGGTTTGCTTTGCTTCATGACTATTTTATAATTAAAGTTTGATGGAGGTGACACCTGATTTTTAATCCACACAGGAACCATTTTTTTGCACATGATATCCTACATGCAGTAATTCTCATTCTTGCACAGCATTTTGTGTTTGACCAACGACTTAAAAAGTTTTGACTTGTTTCCTTTGCGTTAACAAAACCATCCATCAAACAGTCTGTAACAGTCTAATTTATCGCTCCAGAAATGCAGTCAGAGCCTGATATATGAAACCCTCTAATGTGTATTCATCCGCTGCTAAAAGTAGTCCCCATCAACTCCTCTATCTGCTCGTGTCTGAGGAACATTTTGATAGGAACAGAAGTTTCGTCTGTAATTAAATAATCTGAACAGCTCTCCAGCTCCGACATCACAGCAAAGACGAGCTCCAGAGTGAAGAGTCCCTTTAGAGAGAATCAAACCAGAGGGAGAAGACTGACGTGAAACCTCCGAACAAACATGACGATTCTCCGTCTGGAGGATCATCAGCAACAAATAAATCTCAGTGTTTCGGTCAGTTTTCCATCAACGAAACAAAACAAGAACGCGACACGTGTAGAAAAACGTCATGACTGAGTGATGAGAAAAAGGTTCAGGGTGAAGCAAAAAGGCAAAAAGTGCAAAAACAACCGAGGCCTGATGGAGAGTTTGTGCTCCTACCTCTGAACACTAACATCCAATCAGACGCCTCCGTTTGGTTAAATATTCATCCCTTTATGACACAACGAAGACAGAATAAATAATCCTGAATATAAAGAAAGTTTAAGGTAGTTCATGAACAAAAAGCTCTATTTGGTTGATTCTCCTTCAGTGTGTAGCTACAGTGAGGAGTCCAATCCACCTTAAGAGAGACGAGCTTTGTGCTTCCCTGTCTGCCCGATGACGTATCAGAGGGAGTCCTCTGAAGGGGTCATCTAAAAAAGTCGTCTGAAATAGTCGTGTGGAGGAGTCGTCTGGTGGGGTCATGTGAAGGAGTCGTCTAAAGGAGTCGTCTGAAAGAGTTGTCTGGAGGAGTCGTCTGAAAGAGTCGTCTGGAGGAGTTGCCTGAAAGAGTCGTCTAAAGATGTTATCTGAAGATCTCGTCTGGAGATACCCGAAAGAGTCATCTGAAAGAATTGTCTAATGGAGTCATCTGAAGGGGATGTCTAGAGGAGTCGTCCAGAAGAGTTGTCTGAAAGAGCTGTCTAAAGGAGTCGTCTAAGGGAATTGCCTGGAAGAGTTGTCTGAGGAGTTGTCTGAGGAGTCGTCTGAAAGAGTCGTGTGGAAGAGTCGTGTGGAAGAGTCGTGTGGAAGAGTCGTGTGGAAGAGTCATCTAGAGGAGTCATCTGGAAGAGTCTTCTGGAGGAGTCGTCTGAAGGAGTCGTCTGGAAGAGTTGTCTGGAAGGAGTCGTCTGAAGGAGTCGTCTGGAAGAGTCGTCTGAAGGAGTCGTCTGAAGGAGTCGTCTGGAAGAGTCATCCAGAGGAGTTGTCTGGAAGAGTCGTCTGAAGGAGTCGTCTGAAGGAGTCGTCTGAAGGAGTCGTCTGAAGGAGTCGTCTGGAAGAGTCGTCTGAAGGAGTCGTCTGGAAGAGTCGTCTGAAGGAGTCGTCTGAAGGAGTCGTCTGAAGGAGTCGTCTGAAGGAGTCGTCTGAAGGAGTCGTCTGGTGTTTGCATTATGTTCACATTATGGACAAAAAGTGAAGAGAAGCTCATGACAGACTGCAGCCTCCAGGAGGACTAACTTTGAGGGCTGTGCACGAGAGAAACAGTGAGGGTCTCTGTGAATAAAATCATTAGGAAGAAAAAAAAAAGAGGGAACATTTCAAAAAATAAAACTTTTGCTTTGGACACATTATTTAACATCTTGAATTTATCTTCATAAGCCAGAGAAAAGTTCTTGTGCTGAAAGTGAAGTTTGGGATGTTTCAGGAGCACATTTTGTAGAAATCTTTACTTGTTGTTGTTTTTTTTCTTGTGCGTCTTCTTCAGTCGTCTTCGTGGTTTTGTTTCCAGGATTTACCGACAGAATATTTTGTCTGTATGAAATCAGAGAAAATGTTTTAACGTCCAAGTTAGTGTTTGTTTTGTGAGACAGTTCAGACTTGTTGAAAGGAAGCTGACTGAGAGCTCTGTGATTGGTCAGCTCGTGCTTCCTGTTTACAAACTTTTTACGTTTATCTGACGTCCTCTATCGAACCTTTCTGCATGATAAACGGCAACGTGTCAACTTTAATATTACATAATACGCTCGAAACAGAAAACACAGCAGGACTGGAAACAGGCGGAGTGACGGTCATACAGACCACACTGCCCTCCTGTGTTTCGGAGGAGTACTGCAGAGTAACGTGGACGTATAAAACGGGATTTCCTCCTACAGACTCATTGATACAGCGGTCATAGTGACTGAAGTTTACGTGTTTGTGCTTTAACGTCCCGCTCTGAGCTGAAGTTAGCTTCCTTTTAATCCAGGAAATCTGGATTAAAAAACATAAATGCTGAGCTGATCTTTTTTCTAAGTGCTGAAATGTTGACGGCGACATCATGGATTCTGTGCAATAAGTCGATAAGATCCTGCAGAGACGACGACAGCAGGGTCTGTTTTATCTGGTTTAGTGTGAATCCACATCAAACCAGCGAGGAAGACGACAAACAACACGACAGCCAGACGGAGGAGAGAATTCCTCAATCTGAGGACGGGACAGAAAAGGACCAACGATGCTTCAAAAACTCTTCAGAAAGGCACTTAAACATCCAAACTCCTAAAGTCCGATCATAGTGTGTGAGAAGGAGTCAAAACCTCCTCACACGACGAGGAAGCTGATCACTCAGAGGCAGCTTAGCTCGGTGACGGAAAGGTGCTGATTTCATGACATCAATGAGAGCGAGAGTCCAAGACGGGACGCAAACTGTCTGAATCTGAAGTCTGCAGATCATCAAATCATCCATGAAGAAAGAACTAACGCCGCTGAACGCTACAAACAGCTCGAACGATTGTCAAACTTCCTGTCTTGAAATAAGACATTTTTCTGGACTCAAACTTAGGTTTCAGTTTTTGCAGTGTAAGGGGAATTTTCCAGTGACTGCTGCAGAGAACGGACGGTCTGCAGGTGTGTTTTTTTTCTCATCATGGTTGAAAAGATGTTAACCAGAAATCCAGATCGGACGTTGTGCTTCTTCAGGTTCCCACAGAAAGATTCAAACATTTTCTTTTTAAACTGTGTTTAAAGAAACGGTCGTTGTTCCGTCCTGATGTTAAAGCGATAATTTTAAGCTCAATTTGCACCTAAATGAGGAAATTCTTAAATTTGTGAGTCCGGCAAACCAATTCTTGAAAGAATTCTAAGATTTTAGGGCTGATAGGAGCAACGAAAGTCTGATATTTAAGTTTGAAATTGTTTAAATGTTTGTGGGGGAGCCTGATATTTGTTTTGTAAATCTTTCTTTTTTTTAGAAACAGGCTGAAATGTTCGTACTCTTTTCCTCGAGGACTCTAATGTGCTAAAATCTTCCACTGCAGGGTTTCCATCTTTAAATCTCAGGAGGAATGTAACTCAAACTAAAAGTTTCCTTCAGGAAGGAAGTCACGGAGGTGGTTTTATTAAATTTGTCCTCCGAGCCGTCCTCACAGTGTGTCGTCACTTTGGTATCAGAGAGAGAAGATGGGGGGATGTAGCTCAGAGATGAAGCTCCACCGGGCCGGTCGTCGTTCTACCGTCACAGTGAGGACGAGCTTTGGTGTGGAAGCTTCTGGAACCGGCAGCCTGAGGATCTGTCAGTGGGGGGGATCAGGACTGCTGCTGCTGCTGCAGGCGTCTGTAATGAGGCATGACTTTACTCTCAGGCAGGTAGAGCGCCATCTCCAGGGCCACCAGGATGGTGAACTCGAAGGATATCAGCTCCTTCCTGCTGATCCTGAAACGCTCCTCCAGCTTCTGAATGAAACACACGAAAAGACGCGTCAGTTTTTATTTACAATCCAGTTTTTAATTTGTTGTCGTTGACTTTTAAAATCAATCATCCTCAGCTGTTGTGGCGTCATCAATTGCTGCTGATAATCTCATTTAAACTGTGGATTATAAACGGTAAACTATATAAAAGTAAGATTATTTTAAGAGCCTTTGAAGTTACTTTTAAAAAAAATTACAAAACTGAATATTTTCGGGTTGTTCTGTTCTACTCTGCAGCTCAAGATTGCTGGATTTTCTCTTGTTTTGACATAATCATGCGTTCAGACGACCAATCTGGAAAGTTTTTAAAAGTTTTTGTATGTAAAGTTTTTGCATTTCGCCCCAATTTTCTCTGAACTTTCACCAACTTTAACATCCGATAATTAAGCGTTTGTTTCCGAGGTGTTTTGTGGTCATTTTTCAGACAGACAGCAGCTGACCTGCACCACAAAGATGGATTTAGACCAAAAGACTGGAGCTTTAAAAAGTCGACATGACGACTGAAAATAAATGAAACCGACTGATGCGCGTTAAAGAAGGGAGAATATCTCAGTTATTATGATCTAAACATCTTCAAACTGAAGTGAAACCACATTTTTCTCTCAGGTCACTTCCTTTATTTCAGTTAGGAGTCTTTTATTACCGTTATTAAAGAGCGGTCAGCAGTAAACAGACTGAAGCGACAGAAACTGATGTGTCAGCTCCCCCTACTGGACACACTTTGAAAATTCAGACAGCTTCTACATCACATCGCGGAATTCTTCCTCCATTTGTCTGCTGGTGATGATATTAAAGTAAGCTGACTGTGACCTCTGTGACCTCTGTGACCTCTGTGACCTCTGTGACCTCTGTGACCTCTTTGACCTTTCACCTCCTGCTGATCAGGTGCATCAGCTTCGTAAACACCTGAGTGAGAGTAACATGATCTGAGTGACAGGCAGAGGTAACCACCCTGACCCAACTCTGCCTGCCTCTGTGTGTGTGTGTGTGTGTGTGTGTGTGTGTGTGTGTAACTTACATCGATGAGGTGTTTGACCTCCTGTTTCTTGAGGTCGCTGCTGATCTTAGCAGCCAGTAGGATGCAGGCGGCTGACACCAACTTCCTGAAAAACATCAACGACAACAGAGCGAGTGTGAGGACGTCCTTCAGCGCAGAGCAGGTGTGTGTTTCAGTCTTTAAGACTGACTCTAGAGAAGCTGACACAGCAACAGGACGGCGGTTTGAACTGCTGCAATCTAAAACACAAACACAAGGGGGAGCCACTCCTCCACAACACGCAGGTCAACACAGCAGCATGCTGGGAAACCAGCATATCTAGATCTCGACGCTGCAGTACCTGTTCTGTTTGTTGAGTCGACCCTGCAGAACCAGCTTCTCAAAGTAGACGAACGCCATCGCTATGGTGACGGGCTGCATCCCACAGTCCTCTCCGACGATCCTCATCTCTCTCTTCAGACTGTGACGGCAGAAAGTCAAACACAGTTTCACTCATTTCCACTTCAAAATCAAAGCGAAGCGAAAAAGACGAACTCCCTGACGGTGGAGCGCTTCAGATTCTTTACCTGCGTATTTTACTGAGGGTGAGCTTAATGTGAGGAAACTTCTCCTTGAACGTCTCGTTCATGTCTTTCTTCAGATCAGACGGTTTCACGTATTCGATGACCGTCGTCTGCAGAGTCAAAACAAACGAAAGGAGAGGATTGAAAAAAGAAGAAAGTGCAAAATAAAAACACGTGCAGAGACGTTCAAACATTTCAACACCTCGCCTGTGTTTCTCAGAGCTGTTTTACAGCACTGACTGATCTTTTGGTACCCAAAGGGTTAATTCACGTGATCCAGCTCTGATCATGCCACCAGTGATTGGCTGTGATGTTCCACGTGGTTGTGACTCTGTGGCTACGTTTAGAGACTTTTCAGACCCCAAGTGACAAATCCAGCGACGAGTTCAGGAGTTCAGGGACGGAGTGAAAGCGTGTTTTGATCTGCAGCATCGTCTGCTTCTCAGCGAGCAGCAGGTCCTGAGCCCCTCCCCCTCCAGATCACCCACAGACTGACTCCTCCCCTCTCCAAAATGACTGGCAGTTAATATTTTTTCTTCTTTTAAAGAAAAGAAGATTGTACCGTGATGTATAATTTCATTTTCTTTTCGTTATAAGTGATTTTATAAAACTGGTATTAAGAAAAGTTTCGCTCAGGAACCGGTACCAAAGTAAAGGTACCTGTACTGGTTCAGGTATTGAAATCTTAAGTAAAGGATTAGAGACACTGGAATGTATTTATAAAGGTCGGGACAGTACGTTTACTTTCTCTGACGTGTTATTGTTTCAGTCACTCTCTAAAGTCTGACGATGATTTCAGAACTCTTGAAGATCGCAATTTTTTTAATTTTTTTATTGAATCCCTGAAATCTGACGGTTAAAGCAGATTTTAAAGATCTAAATCAGTATTCTGAAGTCTCCTCTGACAGAATGATTAATTATTTCCCCTCTATGTTTTACAATCAAAGCAAGAATTACGAGAAGAAAAGTTAAACCTCTGAAAGTTTACGTCAGCATGAAGCCGCCGAATCTGAATTTAGAGAACGAAGCCTTTCATTCAAGAAATCTCTGAGATTCAAGTTCAGACTTTCTGCATCGTAGAATTTTAACTTTAATCTCAAAATTCTAATTTTAATGTCAAATAATAAAAATATATGTGAGATTATTTTTTTTTTTGTTTGTTTTTACTGGCCTGACATCCTCTTCTTTAGATCTCACAAAAGCATTTTTGATTCAAGAAATTCATTTTTAATCCGACAAAAAGATTTTAAATTCTTAGTCATGAATACTGTGAGATTCCAACGATGTCAGCAGCTCCACCCTTTGTTGTTTGGATTGAGGGGTTTTGACTCTTAAAGCTGCAGTAAGGAATTTTCACTCTGTGTTGGCGCCCCCCTGTGGACAAAGATCTCAGACCTCTGTTTGGCCAAAAACATCATTAAAAACAAAAAAATCTCCTCCTGCTGTCTTGTTTGATGAGTCAGCTGTTAAAAACGTAAACAAAGAGCGATTTCCTCCGTCTGTTTGTTGAACAGATACTGAACGTGTGTTACTCTCTAAAAAAAATAAAGCCCAAGTGTGTGTGTTGGGAGACGACACACACTCACGCTGAGATCAGTGACACAGCGACCCACCTCAGCAGTAATCCCCTCCTATGGATTAAACCGCGCTGATAAATCATGTGTGTGTTTCTGCGAGAGTGTGTGTGTGTGTGTGTCCTGAGATTTAATTCATCTCAGTGGAGGGATGAAACTAAGCTGCTGCCTATAGGATAAGTATGTTGATGTCAAAGACCTGTGAGTGTGTGTGTGTGTGTGTTTCCTCAGAGCTCTATAATCCTCCTCTTTCACGCTGACGTCTTTTTTTCACTCTCTGCCTTCTTTTCTTCAGCTTCAGCTTCGTTACTCTCACTACTACAGTTTCTGTTTGGGGCCACATTTCACAGATGAAACTTAAAGAATAAAATCATATCACTAAAAGATTAAAGCTATGAGAAAAAAAAAGACCCAATGAGACTCATCACATAAAAAAAAAAAAATAAAGCTGAAGTATTACGAGAATAAAGTCGTTATTTTCAGGTTTTTGTGAAACCTCTCCGAGATGCTCTTTGCTCTTCGTGTTCACACAGGAAGTTTCCCTTCAAAATAAAATAAATCCTTTCCCTAACAGCTTTCTTCTTTCACATCCGGATGATTGTGCGTCATATGTTGAGTATCGGTGGTGTTGAGGGCGGTCAGACGGTTTCTCTGCAGCATGAAACAGGCTGCGATGGCTTCAGCATTTCCTTTAGAATCAGCTGCACTTCATTAAAACACAGCTGCTTAAAGCTCGTCCCGTCACGCAGGCAGAAACATAAAGCAGCACAGACCTGAGAGTTATAAACAAACATGACCTCACCACCTCTCTGCATCACCTTTTCCTGATTGGCCCACTTCTCTCTACTGGATTATCACTTCTGACATTTCTTTTCTTTTATTTCTTTTTTCTGTTGATGGTGCTCAGAGCAGGAAAGCATCTGATCCAAGACTTTAGGAACAGAAGCATCACCCGTATCTCTTTAAGGGCTGATGACGCTTCCTGTAAATAAGACGCGTGAGAGTTTTTCACACTCCGTTAGGCGTCTGCTCCCAAACCGCAGGGGGCGCTGTATCGCAAACACAACTAACACTTAAATAGAGAAGAAAAAGTTCTTTACACAATTTACTACATTTTTTCATAAATTCCTCTTCTCTGCCAAGTTATGGCAAGCCGTATTAACATTTAAAAGCTGAGTTCAACTATCCATAATTCAATTTTGACTAGGCGAAATTACGTCACATTTGCCATTCATGTGTATTGGATGACTCATTGCGGATATCCAAAACGTCATTTCGGATATCCAAAATGTGAATTACAGATATCCTAAATTAAATTTCGCCTAGGCGAAATTTAATTTAGGATATCCGTAATTACTTTTTTAGATATCTAAAATTGAGGCGAATTAAAGATATCTGTAATTTGAATTCTGCCTAGGCGAAACTGAATTACAGATATCTTGAATTCGAATAACGGATATCCAAAATTCATTTGTAGATATTTGTAATTCACATTTTGGATATCCGAAATGACGTTTTGGATATCCGCAATGAGTCATCCAATACACATTAATGGCAAATGTGACGTAATTTCGCCTAGGCAAAATTGAATTACAGATATCTGTAATTCGAATTTCGGACAGTCGAACTCAGCTTTTAAATGTTAAAACGGCTTGCCATAGGGGGCGCTGTATCGCAAACACAACTAACACAGTGCTTAATTAGAGAAGAAAAATTTCTTTACACAATTTACTACATTTTTTCACAAATTCCTCTTCTCTGCCGAGTTCGGACGCAATTTAACGTTACATGAAAATTTTCCGTGTGAAAAGGACGACGCGAGCGGCGAGGCTGTTAAAATGACGTCATACACTGTATCATTTCTTCCTTGTCTTTTTTTTTTTCTTTTCTTTTTTTCCACTCAGATGTTGCAGCGCCCTCTCTGGCTCTGAGTAGGAAGTTTTCAATAAATAACGTTTGCTCGCCTTGTTTCCAGAGAGGGCCGGTGACGGTCACTGCGAGATAAAAAAACCCCGAATGATCCTCAGAAAGAGCTGACACCTCACGTTGTGTTACACCATGAGAATAACGCAGACGAGGAGAGAAAGAAAAGAAGAAGGGTCGTTTTACCATGTAGGAGGCGAAGATCAGAACCCGCTTGTGTTTCCCACAAGGCCACTGGGGGTCGCTGAGGAGGTTGGGGTCATAGTCCATCACATCTTCCAGACCTTAAAAAGACACAAACAGAAACGATGACACATACAGCCACGCCGTATGAGACTCACACACAGAAACAAACAGCAGAGTTAGCTTAGCTTAGCATAAAGGCTGAAAGCGGAGGGAAACTGCTAGCCTGGCCACTGAACGTGCAGGTGGATCAATGTTGGGTCTCTTGGGAAAGTTCAGGACCGAACACGGATTCAGAACTCTGACTAAAACCGCGTGACGAGCTGGAAATCACAGGATGTGAGCGTTCAGCTGCTTTGTGACGTCACGAGACGACTAAAAATACAAACCTGCCATCAGTGACACACTTCCTGTCTCACTCTCACACAGCTGGGGTGTGTAAATGAAAGGCTGAGGATTAGAAAGGGAGGCTAATACAGGGCTGACAGCCTGGATGGAGCGCTGATACACACACACACACACACACACACACGTCTCTCCTTTACATCGATCTTCATGTTTTAAAGAGTCTCACCGAGGTCGAGTCCCACGGTGCTGTTCAGCCTGCTGGGCGGGTAGCTCCGGCCCGGCATGCTGTGTGTGCTCCTGGACTGAGGAATCTGCAGCGTCAGGTCGCTGGCCGACGCCGGCTTCTGCCTCACCAGGGCGTTAGTGGGGTACAGGAACTGGGCGTACGACACCGACTGACATGGAAAGAGAGAAAACAGATGCTTCACATGATTCAAACACACACACGCAGTTAAGAGTTTCCTTCCGCGTCTGGCTGTGTTTCTGTACCCGTCCGTATGTGTCCAGGTGGAAACCCTCCAGCCCCGGCAGCATCTCCAGGGTGGTGGAGATGTTTCCAGACGAGTGCCTCCTCCTGGGATGGTTTAACGTGGGGTCACTGGAGAGAGAGAGAGAGAGAGAGAGAGAGAGAGAGAGAGAGAGAGAGAGAGAGAGAGAGAGAGAGTGTTTCATGGTTAACAGCTCCACATCAGTTTATTTACCATGTTTTCACATATTCTGGTCTGCAGCCCTACGGAGTGACAGGTCGGGACATGTTCAGGGACAGTCCTGTGAACCAAAGGTCAAAGGTCAAAGGTCAAAGGTCACCCCCCCCCTCCTCCCCCACACTCACATGTTCTACTCTTCTGTCACAGTTTGAGAACATCAGCTGAGGGGTGGAAGTGTGATCTGAGCTCACGTCCTCCACAGGAAGACCCGAGTTAGTCACGCTGCTTTAATGTGTGTGTGTGTGTCTCCATACTGTCTATACTGTCTGTGTGTGTGTGTGTGTGTGTGTGTGTGTGTATGAAACCCTTTGTTCACATAGCAGATGTGTATGTCTTTGTGTGTGACGGAGACGTGATGGAAGGCATGCGCGCCGCCTGTTTTAGATTACATTCCAATATTTCACGAGTCTGTGTGTGTGTGTGTGTGTGTGTGTGTGATCGAGGGAGGCTGAGTGTGTGTCTGTGTGTATCTCCCTGTCAGTTGAAGAGTTTCTCCTCCTCTGTCTCTCCCAGAGCTTCTCCCTCACCTCCTCCTCCTCTTTATTCTTCCTGGAGGTGTTGCTGGTTGTGTCTGTGCTACTGAGTGTGTGTGTGTGCGAGTGTGTGTACCTGAGGTAGAAGCTTTCTCCGTAGGGTAGGACAGAGAAGGCAGCACACAGAGATCTCTTCGCGCAGATTAACACAATCCTGAAACACAAACACGGTAAGTTAAGCGGTTAGAAGGTTAAAACATCTGACAGTCGAGAAATTCAACCTCAGATTTCCCTCGTTTTAGCTCCCTGGTTTCCCTCCTTCACTTTTTCACGCGGCTCCTCAAACAACACGACCTCTGAGTCCGTTTCATGCAGTCAAATTGGATTATTAGGTCATTAGTGAGCGGTGGTCGTGATGTTATTAACAGGGCGGGTCCAGTGTTTGGACATCATGACTCAAACACTGGAAACAGAAGTGGGTGTGGAAGAGAAAGAGCTGAAGTTATTGTGGTCACACTCCGGCTGCAGTCAGAGGAAAGCGGATCGTTTGGGCGCACTCAGGGACAGGATGGTTAAAAAACGATCTAACTGTTAAAGGCCTGCTTCAGACGGTCGTCTCACACGTCCACGTCTCACATCCCCCTCATGTCACGGATATAAACAGGATAGAAAACCACCAGTGCAGAAAACAGAAAAACCATCAGATCAGAGATTTTTATCTGTATTTAACTGCACCGCTCTGCTCCGTAACTTTCATGCTCACATTTTAAAATCTGTTTGAATAAATTTTAAACTTTTTATTCTTTTGCTTGAACCAAAATGTTTTCTTTTGATTGTTTTTCTTCGTATGTCTATGTCAGGGGTCTGCAACCTGCGGCTCTTCGTCTCCTTTGCAGTGGCTCCCAAAAAACAAAAATTCTTACATTAAATTGACACTAAAAAAAATCATGATTTAAGATTTTGTTGAACTAAATAAGCATCAAATCTTGTGATAAAATCTGTCCTTTCACCTGTGTAAGCTCAAGTTTTACAGCCGTGGTATGAACGAAGTCAACAAAAAGACGAATCTGGATTAAAAAAAAAAATAATAAAAAAAAGATTTGACTGCCTGAGTTTATCAGTACATGTTATCAAATTCAACCTTTTTATTGTTCTATAATTTTATAAATTCAAAAAACTTCTTTGTTATTTATTCTATATATTTTAACTACGTATCACATTTTTATTGTCTTTATTGTGAAGGTGAAGAAGATTTTGTGGCTCCTGAATGACTTTAATCCAGGTGAGATGAGGCCAAACGGCTCCGTGGACAGTAAAGTTTGCAGACCTCTGATCATTGTGAAGCAGTGTGACTTGCCTTCCTGCTGAGATGTGCTACATAAATAAACTGGTCATGTATCAGATCTATTGATGTCACAGGCATGTACCGTATTGGCCCGAATATAAGACGACCCTGATTATAAGACGACCCCCCTCTTTTTCAAGACTAAATTTGTGTTCAAAAAGTCTTTTTTTCAAACTTGAATTTTTATATGGAAAAAACACCATATTTCACAGCCACTTTGCAATTGTTTGAAGACTCTGCCTCATTTATCACCATCATCTTGTAACAATCGACCGATAATTTTCGATGTTAAAACGCTTCAAGGGAGGTTCTTTTTAGATATTACTTAAATCACATAATCCGGTTTTTATTATCATCAAAAACCAAAACAGGAGTCACATTTGGAAATCCTGTAAGACATTAGAAAAACTTCAACATACCCTCAAAACTGAACAAAATATATTTAATTGAACAAAAAGAAACCTCCAATTCGATCATTTATGCACCCAAAATCAACTCAGAATTGTTCTCAAAGGAAAAACAGTTTAATATTCCCTCTCTGCGCGTCGACCAGTCATTTTTTACCTCAGTTCCCGTTTTGCTTTATTTCTGTCCACCCGACCGCGGCGATCCTTTGTCCAATAATCCTCCGATCCAGAAAGGAAAAAAAAAAATCCAGTGCCGAAAGGTCGAAAAAATAACCCAGCCCCCCAAAAAAGAACGCAAAAATCCAGGGTCTCACCCTGAGTTTTAATCCCAAAGGAAAAATCCGTGTTTTCTCCTGGCGTGTCCGTCAATGCGCTCCTGCGCGAGGAAGATCCATGCCGCCGATCGGAGAGAATCCTCCCGTCAAACTTACTTTCATCGACACAGTAGTTAAGATTTTTGTTGGTTTACGGACACCAGCTAGTGTCCACATTTTACCTTTATTTTACTTAACCTCCCTGTTGTCTATATCGCTGCAGACAACAGTCTGGCGCCTCATACTCATCTTTTCCCGGCGTTTTTCAAAGACCCCCCCCCCCCCCCCCCAAGGCTACGCCATATCCTCCTTAAATAGATTTTTTTTTCTCTCTGAATTTAATTTCATAATATAATAACGCCACCTTTACCCATTCTTTATTCTTCGTGACAGGGGTTCGCTTTGGCCTGGGGAGTAAAGTTCAGCATTCGCTTTAAAGATATCTGGCGCCATCTAGCGTTGTGAATGGGTATAACGTCTAGACCCCGAATGTAAGACGACCCCCACTTTTTCAGTCTTATTTCAATGCAAAAAAACACCGTCTTATATTCGGGCCAATACGGTAATAAAGTATGGCAGCACTTCATGAATTTTATTTACCGTAATTTCTGGAGTACAAGTCGCATAAGTAAAAAAAAAAAAAAAAAAAGCATCATCAAGAGGAAAAAACAAAATAAAACATAAGTCGCGTTGCAATATTTTCAGAGATAATTACTCACATAAAACTTTGATAAGTAAGTATTTGTAAATTAAGAGGTTTCAATATTTTCCTACAGCACCTCATATCTGTGACCGTAGATAAATTTCATTGTGAGTGTCTCACAGTAGAAACAGGGATAAACAGACTCACTTTTAAAATTGTTACGGGAGTTTTGACGCTAGTTTGCGACTCAAATCCCCAAAAACTGTTAATAACGGAGAGCGAAGAAGACGTGAGTGATCCGGCGCTAAACACCAGGAGCTGTCAGGCCTCCACCAGCACGCAGAGCCATCAGGGCTGCAGAGATACGTCCTCATTAATATTTCTCATGTATGAATTTAGTGATCGCTTCCCACTTAAGTATCCAATAACACGACAACTCCTTTATTTGATGTATAAGTCGCGCCTGACTATAAGTCGCAGGACCCACTGAACTATGAATAAAAGTGTGACTTATCCACCTTTTTCCTGACTACCCAGAGTTCATCCAGATTGTTGGTTTTGCTTGTCCGGTTGAATGTTTTGTTTACGTCGCCATGGAGACCACAAAGCGGATGATGTTAGCCTAGCTGTCATAGTCACTTTAATAAGCAAGAAAGCGACAAAATGAACAAAAATCGGAGATGGAGTCAGAGTGCGGATGTTTTAAAAAAGTTTACTCCGACTTGTTTTAAGCTAGCTTGCCAGCGACGGCAATCGGAAGTCAACACCCACAGGCTTCTGAAGACACAGGCGGATAGTCCGGAAAATATGGTATATGTTTTTTTTTTTTTTCTAGCATAAAGACCCACTCCATCGGAGTCTGCTGAAGTGGTCAAACAGCGCTGGGCTGGCTGCAGGTAAGAAACATCAGTCAGTAGTTAATTTAAGGTTATAAGAAACGGTTTCTCTGCTCAGCTGGTGTCTGTTCTGAACACGTTTACTTCCTGATAAGTTCAGCTTCTGACACCCCCTGAAATGGGCCCTCCAACCCTCAAACTTCAACAACAAACAGAGGAGACATCAAGAATTACTCCACAGTGGCATAAACTCAGAGCTTATTTGCAAAAATGTGGGATTTAAACCATTAAAGTGCTCAAAAAAAGACGGGTCAAAGAAGCACTTCTGGATGTTTAAAGTTTGTTTTCTAAAATCCCCTCAGCGTGGACTTGAATGTTTTGGAAACACGCACAAACACACTCGACACCTTCCTAATCGACCAGCTGCACCTCCATGTGGGACCTGAAGAGGCTGACTGGAACACAGTGTGTGTATTTGTTGTGCATGGTGCATCCTCTGGGGTATGAAGCCCTGTGGAGCTCAGACTGCACGTCGCTCGCTCGCTCGCCTGCTTTGTGTCTGAGAAGAATCTGTTTACACTCATTACGTTTGGCTCAAGAAGCAACGAGGCTGGAAGATGATTCACAGTGTGAGGAAACATAAACACAAACATCACTGAGCTCATCTTGGAGATGAGTAATCCTCACTCCGTATATTCTCCTCCAGAGACGCAGAATCGTTGACCTTTTTGTGCTTGAGGTTGAGGTTGAAGATTTCGCTCAGCTTTGGCCACGTCAAACTAAGACGCCAACCGGCTCTGGGTTCATCAGAGCATTTAGAGAAAGAGCAAGAGTTACATAACCTGGATTTAAGAATAAAAATCAGATAAGAGAACAGCCTGATCCTGATCCTGATCCTGATCCTGATCCTGAAGCTGCTGAGCGTGTGGGTTCAGGTAAAGAGGAGGCGCTTCTGTTGAGGTTTCTCTCTGTCGTGGGCTAAACTCTCCGTTATTGGTGGTTCTCCCACCTGATGACCCTGGAGACTTCCCAGCTCTCCTACACACACTCACACACACTCACACACACTCACACACAAATAGAGATTTGTTTTGATGCTACATTCCTTTTTTTTTTTTGAGTTGCTGAGTTTTAAATGTAGAAACAAACATTTTAAAACTATAAATGATTTCTGCGCGTGACGAGTATTTAACTGTGCAGAATAAATGTTTCATGTTTGTGGTTCAAAGGTTACTTCTCAGTAAGAAGCTCCCTGCTCTCTTTAACATCAGTCTCTAACTCTCCTCCTCCATCCCTGCTTGATTCTCCTCCTCTGAGCATCCCAAGAGACACGATGAGTTTAGATTTAGTGCTGTTGTTGGTTGTGTGACTGAGGCCCACACACACACACACACACACACACACACCAAACACACACACGCAGCTTGTTTTTTCATGATGCATGGGAAAGTGGAGGGCAGGAAGTCAGCGGGGAGCTCGGTGAGGACAGCATCGGCTGGAAACGTGACTCTGCTGGGACGCTGCATGTCCCCCTGCACGTCCATGTTTAACCACATGAGGATGAGGGGGGGGGGGCACATTATTCCACGGTCACCTTAAAGGAAAAACAGCGGACTAATCCTCCTGAGAACCTGACCTTTGACCCCTGCCTGCAATTACAGAGCCACAAAAAGAACCAAAAAGAAAACAAGAGGGGATCTATTTCAGATCAACTTCATGAAAAACAGAAGGTTTGACTTCACGCGATGACTTCACGTTATTAATTTATCTGGGGAAGTTCAGTGTACCACAGGATATGAGCCAGAGCGCTGTTGTTTTAACCCTGCGCTGTTTCCGTTTCAATCCTTTAATTTGTAGGCTTATAGGACAGTCAGGGTTCATCAGAGAGGATTTAGGAGAGGGACAAACCATTGCCTGCATGTTCATTCAGTTTTTCAACACTGCAAATATCGCAGCTAAGGATCGTTAGCTGCCGTCTCCTCTCACAAACAGCAGCTCTGCTTTTCTTAGCGGGATCTATTCTAAAACGATCAGCTCGGAGTCTATTATCGTCTGATGAGCCGCTTTATTTGCCTTTGACCCACAGCTCTGATTTATGCACCCTGCACGGAGGGACAGGAATAGAAAACAATAGAGGAAGAGGTGAACGGGATGACAACGTCCAGGATCTCTGTGAGACACAAACCAGCAGCTCGGCTCTGCTCCTGCTGTAGAGGAAAGGTTACACATTTCCACATTTCTGTCAGCGGAGTCTGTAAAGGTTAAAAAGCTCAGACAAACTTACAGGCTATACCTAGAACATATTGTTTATGATGTATTTCTGATTCACCAATATCAGAATCCTTTCTGGACTGATTTATTGCGAGAAATGTGGCTCCTCTTCTTATCTACATCCTATATTTTGGGAGACTCGAGCAAAACAAGCTGCAGAACCCGAGTCCTCTGTGCTGACCTCACTCTCCTCGTGTGTTGTTTTGAAACTGAACACGTCAGGGGATCAACATGCTGCTCAACACCTGGGCGAAGTTTGGCTTCAGTGAAAGGACGCGTGTGATGTTTGCTACTTTTAACTCCTATTGTTCAATTTTTTCCCCCCAAGAGGAATTCATCCTGAAGTCAAGAGAAAAGAAATAAAAAATAAAATCACAATCTGTGTCCAAAAGTGAAAGAACAAAGTGTGCGTCTCACCTGCTTCCTCTCATGTCACACTGTTTCATGTTTTTGAAGTTGATTCTCTTGGTGTGTCGAGGTCTGGGAGAGCCGCCAGAGAGGTTACGAGTCCTGCGGACAGACAGACAGACAGACAGACAGACAGACAGACAGGTTGTTAAAGGTTGGTTAACAGGGCCAGGCGACACATTCTGGGTTGAAGTATAAAGACAGACACCCATGGACACACAGCTCAGCCTAACAGCAAACTTAAATACCATTTTGGGCACAATAACACGACAGCGTACCATACTGTACATACTCAAACTCTATCCTCTAACTGATAAATTATAGTTAATATTTTGATCATTAAAGAGGGGGTCTTGCGCTTTTTTTTGAAGTCTTTATTCTGTCCCTTTGAGCCTTTTCCAGCTTCCACTCTTTGTTTTAGCTGCTGTCTCTCCAAAGCCTTGTTGCATCACACACCTCTGAAAATTTCTGACTTCCACGGAAAGACGCTTGGACGAACAGGAGCTCCTCGTGTCCGAGGAACAAAAAACGCCGGCGTCTATATTATTCATCAGGATGACCTTGTGATGAACAATTCCTGGCGTGAAACTGCGGCCAAACTTGGCAGAGGAATTTGTGAAAACTAGATTTTGTAAACAGTGTGAAAAACTTCTTCTTCTCTAGTTTAGTGGTAGAAGAGCGTTTCTGATACACCGCCCCCTGCAGTTGGGAACAGACGCTGCACGGAGCGTGAAAAAAGCTCCCCGCCCCACAAAACCCGTTTCCTCTGATTGGCCAGCCCTCTGGGGACATGTTGGGGGCAGAGTTACGGGCAGACCTTGGTGTTTGAGGTCCACCCCTCAAACCTTTTCGGAACTAGGGCTGCCACATATGATTATTTTGATAATCGACTAGTCACCGATTATTTTTTGTGATTATTCGACTATTCGGATCATACATAAATTGCAGCTTATTGCACCAGCATACAGCTAACATCATTAGCTTCCAGCTTCAAGTGTTTAAGGTATGTGCTAACTAAAAATGAAGACAGTTAATATCATAGTTCATTCAGCTTTTAATGAACTTTGCAGCTTGTAGCAGCATTTCTGACATTTTTTTAATGTACCAATTTTCTATTCAAACATGACATCGCTATTAAGTAGGTAGCTCCCTGTTGACGTTAATGTTAGCAGCCAACTAGCCAATTAGCTTACGGAGATTGTCATTCTTCGTCAGAAAATAAATCAGCCACGGCGTGCTGTCTTTTCAGATGCTCGTGCATCGCCGTCGTTCTGTCATGGAAGGACATTTCTGCTTTGCAGATTTTGCATTGCACACTTTTCTCCTTTATTTTGGAAAAATGCTCCCAAACTTTCCAGCTCTGTTGCCGGCTAGCCATCATACTGTTGGGCATAACTTTTCCAGTGACATCACGGGTTACCCCGGTTACCACTTCTGCGCGAATGGGTCAAGGACAGAACGGCAGACGAGACAGGTGAAAGTACAGCGGCAGTTTTGAGGGAAAAATAAAGTTAAAAAAAATATTAAAACGACGACGTCGATTATTGAATAAGTCGCCGACGAATTTGATCGTCGACGTCATCGTGACTAGTCGACTAATCTTGGCAGCCCTATTAGGAACCAGGAGATTCTTATATAATGTATTATCATTTAACCCTTAAAAGCCTGACCAATCATAAATAGCTAGAAAATTTGTAATCTTTGGAGATGAAATGCTTTTTAACCCCTTTAACAAAATCCACAAAAAATATTGCTAAATCACTTTGTTTACGATATATTTTTGGTGGTTTTGGTAACCTTTTTTTAGTAAAGTTTTTAATAAATATGCATTCATTCAATGCAGATTTTTTTTTTTTTTAAAAAAAGAGCACTAATCAAGAAAATGTTCTTACTGCAACTTCTTGAAAATTAGCAACGATTTTCCTGCCAAAAAAAAAAAACAGTGTGAACGACTTCCTGACAGCAGCCATTTTGAAAAGGATCAAAATACAACTTCAGCTGACTGTAATGGAATGATAATCCTCAAAGGTGGTAGAATATATTCAAAAAAACAAAAAAAGAAGTTAAATTTAAATTGAGTAGTTAGCTGAATACCCTCTCTTTAAAGTGAATATTCAAACATTTCATCCTGTATGATGTGAAAAGAAATAGAGCAGCTGATTTTTGTGTATGTGTGTGTGTGTGTGTGTGTGTGTGTTTGTGTGTCTGTGGCGGTCAGGTCATGAGCCAGGTTTTGCTGCCGTGCCGACCTTGTGGGATTAAAACAACAGACCTCGGTGATGAAAGCAGGCCAAGGGGTTCAGCTCTCTGACATCACAGAAGTTACATAATAATCCTGACATCAGCATAAAGTCTCACACACATGGCACACATGGCACCTGCATCACATCACATGAAGCAGCGTGTTATGCTCCTGAGCAGTGTACAGTATAAATCCACGCTCTCACATTTGTATATAGGGCACATGCATAATCCAGAGCCTAACAGAGAGAGCAGGCCTCCAGCACAGATATGCAAATATACAGTAACACCACGAACGGATGTTTCTCCTTCAAACTTCATCACATGAACATTTCTGTGACCTGTTCCAGCCTGTTAATGGCATATTTTTCTCTCTTTACACTGAAAGTGTCACATTTTGGGCACCATATATCCTTCAGCAGAGGCAGAGGTGGCATCCGGATGTTAGTCTGCACCATGTTTTTCATATGATGCAAAAGGAAACTATGGTAATGCAGTATTGTTTTTAAATTTAGCCACATGACGTGACCCACATGAGCTTACCCAAAATAGAAAAACTCCAGAGCAAGCTTTGAGAGCAACTTCAAAACACACAAGAAGTGGCTAATAATGATTTATAATAATATAAATGCAACTGGGTTCAATAACAAGGCAATGCTGCCTTAGTTTTTTTGGATTAAAAAACAAACAGTACGTTATTTTGACATTTCATTTCATTCTTCATTCTTCATTCAGTGTTCCAGGCTTTGTGAGGGCTTTATAAGTCATTTCAAAACATTCTCACTGTTATATATTTCCCTGTTTATAATCCAAGATTTAAAATGAGATTATCAGAGCCAAAATGGGTCGATTCTAAGTGGTGTTTTCCTGGGTCAGCATGATTCAGTTTACAGCGACACCACACCAGCCGGCAAAGTTTAGCAGTAAGACGTGAGTCGAACAAGTAAGAAGCAAGATCTAGAATCTATATCTGGAAAAAAAAAAAAGATTTCTTTGATTTATTTTGTAGTAATGGTGGATACTGGAGCTGGACTGACAAAACGAGAAAGTTCAGAAAAGCAGAAGAAAACTAAACAACAGATAGTCCTCACAGAGTCTTTAGTTAGGGATGTACAGGTGTAATAAAATGTCGTCACCAGACTTCAAGTAGGAGTTATTATGATTATTTTATTGTAGGATTAAAATGCTGCTTATATTTTGTGTCTAAGCTGTCACACAGCCACCAGGCTGTAGCTCTGCTCAGATGTGTACAAAGCTCTACTACAGGGATGTAAACAAGCACAGGTGACTGTGTGTCAATGGGTGTTGACTTCCATCGTTGCTGGCAAGCTAACTCAAAACAACTCAGAGTAAACTTTTTAAAACATCCGCACTGTGACTCCACCGCCGATTTTTGTTCATTTTGTTGTTTTCTTGCCTTTTAAAATCCAGTTATCTGAGCGCAGATGGCCTCCATATGGGCAAAAACAGCCCGCGTTCAAATCGCCCCACTCTCTCACCCTGTTTCCTCCTCTAACCACTGTCCTGTCCTCTCAAATTAAAGGCATAAAAGCCCAAAAAATAATGTAAACAGAACGCTAAACCAGACGAGCAAAACCAGCAACCGCTATGAATTATGGGTAGTCAGGAGAAAGATTGGTGAGAGAGATAACGTTGTTTGGAGGCTGGGTTAAACTGGCATATAAACACTCAACTGGAGCTGCGAGAAATCAGCACAGGCATCTGAACGCTAACCTACGAGGAAAAACAGAGGCAGGGGTGCTAGCTCTGCTAAGACTACCCGACTGGTCAGAATTCAAATTTCCAGTGAAACCAGCAGGAAATGTTTCTTCTGACCAGTTTTATTACTGAGGAGTTCCACATTATATTACTATGATAACCACTTGGCCAGAGTGATGGGAAACATGACTAATGACTCATACAGAAACACACACACACACACACACACACACACACACACACACACCCAGAGCATATTGGAACCCAAACCCCAGATGGAACCACAATGCTAAGACTTTCTGCTGAGAAACGTTACACAACATTAAACACACATCATACACTTACTGAGAAAGACACACGCACACACACACACACACACAGAGCATCTGCCTCTGTTTTTTTTCATTTTTATGGCTGACCTGGTGATTCCAACCCACATGGAGATTAAATCACTGTTATCACTGCTGCTCACTGTCTGAATGAGACACACACACACACACACTTTGTACTGACGGTTTTCAGAACTCTCAACAAGACAGCGCCGCAGATGTTGGAAGGTGCTGAGCTATCTGTGTGTTTGTGTGTGTTTGTGTGTGTGAGTGTGTGATGCTGTGGGAACATCTGGGCAGTGATATGCGTCTCCTCCTCCTGATGTTGACGTTCAGCTCGCTCCTGATAAAAATAAAGACTGAGACTAAGACCATCCAGACAGAAACAGACTCTTTGGGTTAATAATACAGCAGAAGTGACAGAAGAGACTATTTCCTCTCATTCTATATCTGGTGTCTGCTCCAACCACGGTCACGTGATGGAATCTTCTCAGCGTTCCATTTCCACGGGAAACAACATTCCATCGCATTCCGGAATGTGGTGGAATGTGACCATGATTGTGTGGGAATGGAAAGAGGGGATTGGCTGACGCCCGTGATGGATGATGGTGGAGGAGATGATGGAGAGGGCTGCTATTAAAGTCAAATGACAAAGACTTGATTCTGATTGGTTAAAACTCCCAAAGAATGGCATTTTATTTCACAATAAAAGCCCCCTAATCCCACAAACCAACCAAATCACCCAACGACATTTCATCTCTGCCTGTTGACACTGTGGCAAATACTCTGGAGGTTGTTTTTTAATGTATATATATTACTTCCAGTTTGGGGTTAATGGCTGACCAGAAACTAGCCACAAAGGAAAAAAGGAGCCAAACAGCGTACGGTCTAATTTTGGGCGTCGTCGGCCTCGTCTTAGCAGTCGTTGGTTCAACTCCCGCCCTATTTTTTCCAGACTCTGCTCTCCACTTCTCCTGTTTCTTCTATCCAATCAAGACAAAAACAACCATGTGAATAAAACGTATAATTAATTAGATTAATATGAAATCAAAATTTTGAGTCATCTAATTTTTTTCTTTACTTGTACAGTAAGCAAGTAATGTGGTTTGAAGACCCGACAAGGTGAGCTGGACCCTTTGCAAATTCATGACCACAAACAAAAAAAAAAAAAGGAAAAGAAAAATATATAAATAAATAAAAATATAAAAAATAAAATAAATTATCTGCATGCAGTAAGCTACATTTATCAGTGCAACTCTGTTCTGGGAGCTCCCTGCCTTTCCACATGCCTAGGTGGAATGCCAAAGGCACTTTTGCATTCACAAGACGCTAAGACCCAATTCATATGACAATGGTCGGGGTCTCTACTGAGAAAGACGCTCAAAATCTTCATATAAGTTCTATAAATCTTGCCGTCAAAGCGAGAAAGATTGGCTAACACCTCCCAACTTTGCCGCTCCTTTATCGCAGCAGATTATCCAGCAGACATTTTTTTAACTGCAGTGTTCCTGCCGTTTAAACAGAAAAGGTCTAATATCAGTAAACTGCGTCACCATAAATGTTTCTGTTAGCTATCTGAGCTCCCCTGTGAGAGAAACACTGTGCTCATAAACATCATCAGTATCTGGGTAAGAGTGCGATTAGCTGACGCCAGCGCTCTTCCAGCCCGTCTAAATCTGTCCCAGTATCTGAGCCGTGGATCTGCAGACTCATTATCACAACAGTCTGACCAGTGGCCCATTTCCATGAGAACCAGCCGACTACATCAGTCTGGGATGTTGTGGAAAGTTCCCCCTCTGTGGGAACGGAAAAATCCAGTTTGTGCTGAGGATGGAGGTAATGATGATGATGAATGGTGTTTAGAGAAAGATGCACACTGGCTGCATGTGCACGAGTGTCCTGAGGGTTTGGGTGAGCTGCACAGACGTCCATGTCTGTTTGTCAAAGGACACAGAGGAGACTGACCCAGTAACGTCCATCACTTCTCTGCTGTTTGTAACGAGGGCTGCTTTTCAGATGCTTCAAAACAGCAGGATTCCTTTGTGTTATGGGGAAAATAAAGAGCTGTAGCACTCCACAGCGTTAAAGTAAACCGATCATGTGACACAAACAACCAACCCTGAGCCTTTTACCCTCCAATAACCACACAAGAAGCTTCTTTGTGTGCCATAATATTGTCTTCCATCCCAAAACAGATTTAAAAAAACCCTGTTATAAAATGTTATTTTACCTACAGTCAAACTACTCAAACGCCACGGCTTCTACAAAGCATCAGGCGGCCATTTTTCTACCTTCAGGCTCACACTTTGTTTGGTTCTGTGTTTGAGAATGGCAGTACAACTGATAAAACCTTCAGCTTGTTCATGGCAAAAAATCCACCCATCTGACAAATTTTTTTGGTCAAAATTTGAAGAAAAATTGTGGTTTTATTCTTTATTTTTATTTAACAACCAGTTATTAAGTTAAAATGTTGAATCTTAAAACTTAACACAGGCGAAGTTTTGAGTTGAAAGGCAGATTTTTTTATGGGCTGATATTTGTGCCACCAGAAACTGAATTTGAATTATAATATTGAATTTGAAAAGCATGTTTTGAAACTGAATTTATTTGTGCTGAAATTGAATTTAATCCATTTGAAAATTCAACTCTCCATTTTCCTTAAATTCAAAAATATAAAATTAAATTTCAATCCAAAGTGGCAAAACCATTACGTATTCCACTCCCGCGAGGGAAGACTAATCGAGCACAGACTCACAGATGTCATGCTGTACTACTCAACCGAGCAGAGCAAGCTGAGGCAGCGCCAGGTCCATGATGACTGAGGACCAGGGACTGAACAATCAGGTTGGTTTTTAACTTAAGATGGTTCATATTTATCTTCATGTATGGGGAGAAAAACGTAACGTAAACCTTAGCACTACTGTGGCTAATCCACTCCCTCGCGGGAGTGGATTACGTAATGGTTGTGCCACTTTGGATTGAAATTGAATTTTAGAACTGAATCTGAATTTTGTGAACTGAAATTGAATTTTATATTTTTGAATTTAAGGAATATGGAGAGTTGAATTTTCAAATGGGTTAAATTCAATTTCAGCACAAATAAATTCAGTTGCAAAACATGAAAATTCAATTTCAAAACATGCTTTTCAAATTCAATATTATCATTCAAATTCAGTTTCTGGTGGCACAAATATCAGCCCATAATTTTTGTTGGAGTATTCCCAAAATGTTTTTGTCCCTTTACAAACTTTCTGGGTCAGATTTTGGGTCTAAAAGTTGCATAATTTAATGACGTATCATCTGAAATAGAAGAAATACCGGCAAACTCAAAGATTGTGTAGCCTGGCAACAGTGAAGGAGGCTCCTGGAGTGTGCCTTAAAGTGACAGGAAATGAAATAAGAATTTTCAAAAGCAACAATCTGAGATGTGGAAGAATTATTTTAGCTTTAAATTGTACGAAGCTACCGACAAAGCTATCAAACTGACAATATGAAACCTGAAAATTAGCGTAATTTTTCCTCTTTAATCGATTTAGCCATTTACTAAACCTTTACTGTTTGGAATTAACAGCTGGATGTTTCCTTTTTTCTGACAATTTACAAGTTAATATTTTTCACGTCCTACCTCTACATATGATGGAAGGTGAGTCCATGTGAATGAAGGTGCAAAAGTGCACTGACAGCAAAGTCAGGATTCTGTCAGATTTAAACAAGGGAACGAATAAGGCAACCTTTTGGAACCAGGATGTAAACGTATAATTATTGATCTTAAACCGATTACCTTCATCATCGCTGGAGGCAAACACAGCAATCGAACCTTTTCTGCAGTAAAAGGCCCGCTCCTGTCCCTGCAGGCCTGTTTTTTTTTTTTTTGGATTGTTGTGATGGATTTTTCTGGGACGCAGAGTCATTTCATCCATTGAGTCATGAACATCAGAGTCACGCTAAAAATAGCCGAAAAACAAACTGGTGCCGACACTCTGAGTCAGAACATTGTTTGCTCTAAATAGAAAAAAAAGTAGATATTTCTGAGATGTTTGAAGTTCGTTCTTTTCCAGGTGCACCATTAGTTTAATCGCCTGCGTCTTACACTTTGAATTTTATGGTTACACTCCTTTAAAAGTCAGCCAAACATTCTGGATTTATCTTCTTCTTCTGCTCAGTTCTTTTGTGTCTCAGGTCTGGCTTTCTGTGGATGATACAGTTGAACATCTCCTCCTGAGAAATCGCAGCACAAATCCTTTTAATATCGTGCTCCTGTAATTAAGATCCCTTTGGATTTAATGACATTTTCACAGCCCTGCAGCTCTTCATCGCGTCTGTCATCACTCTCTCTCTCTCTCTCTCTCTCTCTCTCTCTCTCTCTCTCTCTCTCTGTGTGCAGGGAGCTGCTGACCACACTGAACCACTGCACAGTCTGTCACACCAATACAAAGAAAACGTCAGATTATCCAGGAAGCCTGCCAACGGCTTTAATCTCGTCATCAAACCCGGCTCCAAATTTATCTCTGCACTCATCTTTTTTCCTTCCACTGCTTCAGAAATTTCTGCTTTTATTAGAAACTGTCAGAGTTCTGACATTCAAAGATGTTTTTTTTTTTCTTTCTACAAAACTTCTACGACACACTTTATAAGAGGATGAAAGTTGCGACACACTGGGCTGGATCTGTAAACTTCTGGTGACACCGGATGATGATTTAAACGATGACTGCGCAGTTTGTAAAAAAAACAGGTGCATCGATCAGAGCGAATAAAAAGTTTTAAATTAAGTTGAAGCTGTTTTCTCCTCAGATCGCTGGCCTGAATTACCAGCGATCTGACTGTGGAGGCAGCAGCTGGATTTCTGCCACGTCACAAACTTTAGAGGCCGTCTTTGCAGTTTCAGCAGTTCCACAATCCAATTTTCCACATGGCTGCTGTCAAAGATGTGTTATACACTGAGCGTGCTCAGATATCACTGCTGCAGAAGTCTTCATTATATATATATATTATTGGGATGAAACTGAATGTTTCTTACTTTCTGTGAACCTATGATTAAAATGATCAACTGTCCCATTCACTGATTTGTAGCAATAAGTTGCTTTTCCTTGTACACTGTAAAAAAAGAAACTTAAAAATGATTTTCTGGTAAAGTGAACAAAAAAAAAAAAAGTTCTGTTT
Organism: Labroides dimidiatus; assembly: GCA_030710495.1. NCBI lineage: Eukaryota > Metazoa > Chordata > Actinopteri > Labriformes > Labridae > Labroides > Labroides dimidiatus. The sequence goes on along the minus strand of CM061151.1, from coordinate 2,897,225 downwards.
GGTTGTGAACTACTTCGAGTACTTCTCCACATATTCGTTATATTAGGTTGGTTGTGTGAAGTTGGTCTCATTTCATAAATTAAATTGGCAAAACTTCAAATTATAGGCTCGAGGCTCTAACTTTATTCTTTGAGTGTTCTTCAGCAAAGAACGGGGTTTCCAACTCATATCTACAGGGGTCTTTATCCATGCATGTCCACCGTCTCCCCTGTTCTCCTGTCCTGTGTTTTGAAACTACAGTTGGCCGACTGTGAGTTGATTAGTTTGTGTTTTGATTTTTCGCAGGGCAGCTTTGGTTCAGGTGTAGAACCATCATTTCCCAATCAGGGGAACAGGGTTCAAGTCCCGCTCCTGCAGTCACATAAAAACACTAAGAGAATGAAAAGTACTTCTTCTGTACAAAAAGGGAGTTGGTTCTTTTTTCACCTTTCAGAATTATTATTATGTGGAACCCAAAATTTTAAATTATCTCAACAAAAACTTTTTATTTGGTTCAAATGTCTTTTTTTTTTTAGTTATCCTAAAAATTCAAAAATCCAGTGCAGACAGCTGCCTTGAAATTTTGAGTTCACACAACTTTTTTTGTTTTTACAGTGTACAAAATGAAAGTCATGTCTCATTTTTACCCCACGTGTTTCTTACGTTTGTTTTTAATAATCTGATGCACATTTATCAGTTTTCTAATTGTTCTATGATGGATGGATGGATGCTTGATTGTGTTTACCGAGAAGCAGTTCAGCCCAAAGTGGTGAAAACAACATTTATACCAAGCTGATAAAACAAACTTTTAAACCAGGGGTCCTGTGAGGGCCACATAACTTTCCCCTCTCTGATGGGGGGCCCGGGGTCAGTTTGTAACAGACAAAGTGTGACGATCGCAGGGGTGCCTAAAGGTAACATTTATTGTTTTCCAGAAATAACCCTTTTTGGGATCTTCACAGGAAAAATAAAGTCAGGAAATATATAATAGTGTCGATCACGTGGCCAGACTGAAAGAAAATCATAACGCGTCTCTGGTATTGTTCAGGGGGCCGGGCCAAATGTGGAGGCGGGCAGTGTCTGGCCCTCGGGCCGTAGTTTGGGGACCACTGTTTTACAGCGTTAAAAAACATATTTAAAACCAGGTTTAAAAAAAAAAAAGCTTGGGTCTGAATCGCAAATTTCTCTGTCGGCACAAACTGTCCAGCAGTTTAGAAGATATCAGGGGTGTAAATCACCAGTTTCAACCCGATACGATACGATATCGAATCTCAGAACAACGATTCAATATTTGCTGATATCACAAAGTTTGCCACGATATGATTTGGATTCGGTTTGATTTAGAGGCCTGCGATCGATATCAGACGATAATGTGAATCCATTCACCACATTCTGTTACTTTTCAAGTAAAGAAAAAATAACCATATTGATACGTTTTGAGGCTTTTTTTGCAAAATGTTTCATTTTAATGAAAAACAAACGTTTGTGTTTCACTTTAAAGTTCTGCAGTTTTCAGTTTTAAATGCAGTATTTGTTTCAGCATTCATCATTAAGGGTCCCTGCTATGTGTTAAACCATGTTGGATCCACCTGGTTCTGTTTACGTGCTGTTTACCAAACCCTAAAACAGAAACAGTCTGTTCGATGTAAACAGACGCTCATTCGTCCCGTGTCCTTCAGACTTTATCTCATCACGGCTTTGTTTACATGCTCCATGTGCTCCGTCTGTGATCCGTCTTTTCTCTGGATTCTGAAACGCTTCCATACTTCTGATTTACTCCAGAGAGTACTCTCTGCTGCTAGCCATTAGCTGCTATCTTTGCTAGCAGTGTTGTGACTCGTGGCTGAGCAGAAACTGTCATAACCAAAAAAATAAAAGCGGAAGGTAAAATTGGTGATAAACATCAATGTTTATTCTTTTAATCGATTTGACTGAATCATTGATCAAATGATGGATATATCGATCCAGATGTATCGTTATACCTTTTAGTATTCTGTCATAGCGCTAACTTACTGATCAGCTGCTGGATTCAGGATTAGCCGTGTGTCTGCTGGAGTCGGGGATTTGTTGGGATCAGCTCATTTGCAGACCTTTCAGTGATTACTTAAAAACCTAAATTCTCTCTTTAGGCCACAGGGAGCCTCTGTGACACACTCAGGGCTCATGAACATGAGCCAAAAACTGCTTCACCTCAGCCAGCTGCTGGTGGTGAGCAGCTGAGCTAAGGAGGTGTAAGCCTGTACCTGTGCAGCCCGCCAAAGAGTCACCGTCTGCCAGTTCAGCATTTTTCATCTTTAACCCCATGAGACCGGCATCCAGTATCAATAAATTTGTAGAGAATCTGTGTGTGTGTGTGTGTGTGTTTGAAAATAACTGAGCCACAGAGATCTTTTCTTTTAAATCATATTTTTGAAACAATAACTGACAAGAAACAAAGTCTGAAAAAAACTCAAAAACAAGAAGAGAGGGACTCTAAATTGCATGCAGTACTGTCCTTTACTTTCACTCTCTCTCCAACTTTAAAATCACACACACACACACGCATGCACACACACGCGCACAGCTTTACTTAAATACCCCCTTCCCTAAACCCTGACCACACACATGCACACGCTTTGTAATTGACCAACGAGCAACCGTAGATTAAATGTTCTGTTGTCTAAATCCTTACCCTGCACACACACACACACACATACACACACACACACACAGAGAAACACACACGCGCGCACACACACACACACAGCAAGCAGCAGTGTGTAAGAACAGTCTGTCCACACCTCTGACATTGACAGACTGATGATGGACGTTCCACAGATTACACTACAAGGACTTCTGACTGAGCAACACACACACACTCTCTCTCTCACACTCACACACACAGAGCAGCAGCAGCAGCAGCAGCAGCCGGCCTGCTGTGCGTCTTACATCACCAGATTAACAGACTCCTCCAGCAGTGAATAAAAATTCACTCGTCATTTTAATTCCTCCTTCATCTCTCGTTTCTCTTCCTGGAAATAAATCCAGCGTCCGGCTGACCGAGGACGTCCGAGCTTGTATTCGTTGACCTATTTCGTAATTTCTACACATAAATGTTTATTTTGGAGAAGACTTCCTGCTTTAGTTGAAGAATAAAGACGATATTGTCGTGGCTGTAGTTTTTATTCTGAACCAAACACTGTTCATGGGTCCAGAGTCTCTGATAGATTATCGTATAATCCTGCTCTGCTAATCTGATTCTTTTCATTAATCCAAATCCTAATATGACATCACCTGAACAAAGATGATAATCTGACAAAGCAGATCGATTTAATCTGCTTATAACTGAATTATTAAACTGTATGTCAACACACTGTATGAGAGCAGGACCAGTTTCACACCCTTCATATTTCGGCCTGTTTGGGGGAAAAACAGGCTCACAGTGGAACAGATACAGATAATGTGATGTGACTGATAAACAAAGGTGTGTGTGTGTGTGTGTGTGGGTGTGTGTGGCCACATGCAAAAGGTCACAGGAAGGCGGTTATCTATTCGGCCTGATGGTGACAGATGTAAAATCATTAGCTGAGCGTTAGTTCTACCCTGACTCCGGTTTCAGACGAAAAACTGAACTTTACAGAGTCCACAACGTCAGGCGGCTCTTTGAGAGAACTTCTGAGGTTTCCATGAGAAACGTTACCAAAGTTTATTAACAGTTTTTATTAGGGACAGACCGATTATCAAGTTTTTTTAAAACTTTATTTTTCCCCCCAAACTGCCGCTGTACTTTCACCTGTCTCGTCTGCCGTTCTGTCCTTGACGCATACGCGCAGAAGTGGTAACCGGGGTAACCTGTGATGTCACTGGAAAAGTTACGCCCAACAGTATCATGGCTAGCCGGCAACAGAGCTGGAAAGTTTGGGAGCATTTTTCCAAAAGAAAGGAGAAAAGTGTGCAATGCAAAATCTGCAAAGCAGAAATGTCCTTCCATGACAGAACGACGGCGATGCACGAGCATCTGAAAAGACAGCACGCCGTGGCTGATTTATTTTCTGACGAAGAATGACAATCTCGCTAAGCTAATTGGCTAGTTAGCTGCTAACATTAACGTCAACAGGGAGCTACCTACTTAATAGCGATGTCATGTTTGAATAGAAAATTGGTACATTAAAAAAATGTCAGAAATGCTGCTACAAGCTGCAAAGTTCATTAAAAGCTGAATGAACTATGATATTAACTGTCTTCATTTTTAGTTAGCACATACCTTAAACACTTGAAGCTGGAAGCTAATGATGTTAGCTGTACGCTGGTGCAATAAGCTGCAATTTATGTATGATCCGAATAGTCGACTAATCACAAAAAATAATCGTATGTGGCAGCCCTAGTTGACACTTCACCAACCAGTAAACTTTAGCAGTGAGAAGTGAGGTCATGTTACACTAACGTTATGGAAAACAGGACGTCTCGCACACACTCATCCAACAAATCAAAAGATTCAACATTTATACCAAACAAGGTCAACATTATGAGCATTTTTATTTCTTTTTGGAACAATAAAGATGAGTTTACAGCTAGCAGGGATTAGCAAGTGGATTTAATGAGCCAAAAACACCTCATGTGTCTGATGTCTGATGCCTATGGCTGTCTGTTTGTGCCCTCTGTTGATTCTTCAGTCCTGGATAAAGGACACCAAACTTTCTCACATTTAGGTTATTTATTCTTAGAACAACTTCTAAATCAAGAAGCATCAGATGAAATCTGGAGATAAAATGTTTAATGCAGCTTTTTGTTGTTTCAGTTTGGATAAAAGAATTTAGGTCATGTCTGTTGAATCCAAATCAAAGGTAAAGGCTACTTTCTGATTTATTAATGAGGGCGTGGAGTGAAGCAAAGCCAGATGTCGTGTGTGTGTGTGTGTGTTTGGTGTGTGTGTTCAGCTCTGTTTTCACTGCAGAGGCATGCATGTTTAGACACACGACCTACAGATGATGTCAGATTACATCTTCTTACCCAGTTTTGTTTGTCATAGTTCTGTCAGTGTGCTTGTGTGTGTGTGTGTGTGTGTGTGTGTGTGTGTGTGTGTGTTGGTCCAGAGGGTGTGTCTAATCAGTATTCCTCCTGAATCTGATAAGTTTTCAGCTTCAGGCAAAAGTTTCAGCATGGGGTTTGGAGAGAACAGCAACGACTTACACTCAGTCCATTTTAAAGCGTGTGTGTCGTATCTCTGCTCTTCTGCAGTTTGTGTGTGTGTGTGTGTGTGTGTGTGTGTGTGTGAAGAGTTTATTGTGCAAAACTCAGGATGACATGTATGTGCTTGTATGTGAGTCCGAGGCAGATCCAGCACACTGATATTACCAGTTTAGTAAACTAAAAAACGGCCTCGCGACATCTGAAGGTTGTTTCAGCACAACAAACAGATTTTTAATAAAGGAGGCGAAGCTACAGTCCAGCAGCTCCAGTCAGCCATTTCTTTTAGCGTTTAAAGCATCCTATCAGATCAACCGCTGCGTGAGGTCGAGAGATAAAAGCGACAGACTGCGAGGGAGAGAGGGGAGGGAAAACGCTGAAGAAGACAAAAACAAGAAGAGGGGTGTGGAGCAAACTAATAACACAGAGGAAGGATAAACAGAAGGACGATCCAGGTCAAGTTTGAACAGCCAATTCTTTCAACTTTATTTACACAGCTGAGACTAAAACAGGGAGAGGTATCTGGAGAAAACACACACATGAAGAGCAGACGGAGGGCGAGGCTGTTTACGACGACACTGGACGCAAGTTTCACCTTAACTTCAGTCAGGAACACCCTCATCTTAGATTTTCACCTTTTTTTTCTAATGGAGATGATTTAGATTTTCCTGAATCCTTGAATGCGTCATTGTAAGTATTGTTAATAAAGGTGTTTTCCGCGCTGTCTCAGGCGTTAGAAGTAAAGCTTTTACCCACCTATGGTGGCTTTTGTTTAAGGAAAGTTTTACTTCTAATAAAAAAAAACAAAACACACGTAACGAATAATTTACTTTGCAATAGGGATAGACCGATTAGGTCACTTCAAAACTTGGCAAAGGAAAGCTATTCTTAACTACTTTGCTTTGGTTAGCGAAAGTCCGCTAGCTTAATGCTAACATGAATGGAAAATCCCATTGACCGGCTAACGCAATTAGCATCGTGACTATCTCACAGTCTATGAACTTATTATAACTTTCACAGCTTGCTTGGCTCTTGAAAATGATATTGTTATTGTTATTGTTTGAAGTAAAAAAAAGAGATAAACATTTTAGTTGTATTGAAATTTTGAAACAGTTTATATACTGTAGAAAACTTAAGGGAGCTATTTATTTGTTTAAATGTTTATTGACCTTTAGAAGACATGCTGCTGAGCTTGGAACATGTTAAATAAACATGTGCTGAAAGGCATTTAAACAAAGTTAAGGATCAGAGTTTGTATTATTCAAAATTTTGATGTCAATATATTCACTTTTACCGCAAATGAATATCGGCTGCAAATATCGGTTATCGGCCTCCTTCACGGCTAATAATCGGTATCGGCCCTGAAAAAAAAAGAAAGCATATTGGTCTATCACTACTTTGCAAGATAAAAAAAAGTGTTTTTAAGTCAAAGATTTGACTTTTGAGTGGACAGCTGTTTTGGTAAAGTCAGAATACCGTACCATCAGATTCTTGTATTGGCTCTTTAATTGATCTTTAGGACACTTTTTGCACCTCATATCGAGATCATGATATTGAACGTTCTCAAACATTTCATACTTTTTCTACATTATGCCAAGAAGTCTGTCAATTTCCAGTCAAACTGCAGCTTTGGAGGAGCACTTGTTTGGCTCAGTGTATGGAGTAGGCGCCCAATGTATACCAAATACCCACAAGATTGGGTGCAAATCACTCCCCAAGTCTTAAGTCTGAAGACCCCCCAAAATATGGCCTTTCTAGAGCTGCAACAATTAATCGAATAATCAATTACTAAATTAATCGTCAACTATTTTGATAATCGATTAAGTCATTTAGGTAATTATTTTAGAAAAAAAGTCCAAATTCTCTAATTTCAGCTTCATAAATGTGAATATTTTCTTATTTCTTTGCTTCTCTATGGCACTCCTGAATATCTTTGGTTTGCAAACCAGACATCTGATGATGTCATCTTGGAATCCCAAAAAAAACATTGACATTTTTCACCATTTTCCGAAATTTTATGGACCAAACAACTACTCAATTAATCGAGAGAAAAATCGAAAGATTAATCGATTGCAGCCCTAGGCCTTTCAAAAACAAAAGTGCAAAAAACATCAAATCATGGTAAAAAAAGATAAATACTATTCCAGTTACTCGCGAAATCATGAAAACCATGTGCATGACTCATGCAGAGCATCTCCTGAGTCCTTAGCTCAGTCTTGCACAGTGAGAGAAAGATTCACGGCCTGGTTTATTGTTGACTTTTATTATTAAAGCACCAAAACAAAATCAAAAAAGGAGAAACATCAGCAGGAAGAATTTCTGTGGGTCATTTTAAAAATGCTGAGGCTGATTTTCAGGTTTTATTAAAGCTACTCAAAGCATCGATGTTTCTTAGCAACCATCAACCACTCCTGCCTTCATGTCCTCCTGCCAATACTGGAACCTTTGAGAGTCGAGTGAAGCCTTATGCAAAGATCCCAAATGCCACAAATAAGCACATGAGCTAAGAGGGTCTGATGTCATAAGAGGAAACTCTGAATGTGACGCCAAGGAGGGAACAACCCTCCTGACTCAGAGTGGAGAGACCGACTCGCTACGTCACAGACTCCATGAGATCATTCAGGGAACACGTGACGCCCCAGAGAGTTCAGCCAAACAGAGCTGGCAGAGTTTCCTCACCTGGTGCGACAGGTAGGTCAGCAGGGTTTTAGTGTCTCCCTTTGGCACACGGCTCAGTCTGAGAGAGAACAACCTCATTAGGCGTACAGACCAGAGGCAAAGCTCATTTTTCCTCCTCCTTTAAACATCTAATAATATCGATGTACAGCAACGAGTCCAGACTCTGTTGGATGTTTGGCATTGATAGACAAGATTTGGCTAAGGATGCAGCTCTGCTCATGCTCCTCACCAATGTGGCTCCATTTACAACTCTATAAGACGGCCAAGGAGCATTGCTACAACAAAGAAATAATCTACCAAACACAAGTTATGGTTGACATGTCGCGGCCCTGTCAGAAATAAAAATACACATGTAGTTATTTTGGTCCCGCTGTGAGTTCCTGGGCCTTCCAGCTTAGCTGTATTTGAGTGAATGAGTTCCCAGAAGCCGCGTGTCAATGGGAAGACTATCTTTGTGTCAGAAAACGGCCCAGATCTCGTTAACTCATCAGCACGGAGTGATACAAACTGAGCCAAGTGCATTGTGGGGGAAACCTCTGTGTCACGGTTGGTTTGGGCTGACTAAGTTTGCACACTGCAGCTCAATAAAGCTAAGCAAAGCTGACACCGCTCAGAGGAGCTGTTAATCCTGCTAAATTCGAGGAGGAAGGAGACCTTGAACGGGCACAGAAATAACTACTCTCTGTACCAACAGCAAGTTTTTATAATTTTGTGAAACAAAGAGAGAAAACAAAAGATCCTTCGTTTATTAATCTGAAGAATCTGGTGCCCCAAACTTATCTACGGGTCATTGTTGACCTCAGATTAAACGAGGATTTTAGTTTTATTCACTATCTGAGCTTTCCATCCCTCTCTCTAAAACTGAACCATCCAGAGCTCAAAGAACAGACTCAACCAAATCACTCAAACATTTTCATCCAAAAGCTCCAAATTCTCTCATAGTGCAAATTGAACTCCTTACTATATTCAGGGTTTTTAATTTAAGACCCATTTCACACCCATAAAGTACCAAAGACATGAAGGAAAATCTGAAATTTAAGCATTTCTTTTGAATAAAAGTAACATTATTACATTTTAAGACCTTTCGAAATTGTATTTAAGACATTTTATGAGATTTTAAGAGAATTTTAGACATAAAGCCTTAAACTCAAATTATTTGATTTTAGAAGTTTTAGGACTTTCTAAGACCCTGAAGATACCGTGATATAACGTAGACCCTGTTTACACAACATTTCACAGCGTTTCACTCTAAAACCTGCGTTTACACAGAAACGCTGTAGTATGCATGCCAGGCCTGTAGGTGGTGATATAACTGTAGAGTCTTTTGGCAGCCTTCCACAGAAGAAGAGGTGGGCTGATCATCTGGTGTACATATTGAATGAGTCTTAGCTCAATCAATCAATCAATCAATAAATCAATCTTAATTTATATAGCGCCAATTCATAACAAACGTTATCTCAAGACTAGGGATAGACCGATTATCGGCGCATATATTTGTCATTTTGACCCATATCGGCATCGGCCTTTTTTTTAATACGACGGCCGATAATAGGTCACTTCAAAACTTGGCAAAGGAAAGCTATTCTTAACTACTTTGCTTCGGTTAGCGAAAGTCCGCTAGCTTAATGCTAACATGAATGGAAAATCCCATTGACCGGCTAACGCAATTAGCATCACGACTATCTCACAGTCTATGAACTTATTATAACTTTCACAGCTTGCTTGGCTCTTGAAAATGATATAGTTATTGTTATTGTTTGAAGTTAAAAAAAAAAGAGATAAACATTTTAGTCGTATTGAAATTTTGAAACAGTTTATATACTGTAGAAAACTTAAGGGAGCTATTTATTTGTTTACATTTTTATTGACCTTTAGAAGACATGCTGCTGAGCCTGGAAAATGTTAAATAAACATGTGCTGAAAGGCATTTAAACAAAGTTAAGGATCAGAGTTTGTATTATTCAAAATTTTGATGCCAATATATTCACTTTTACTGCAAATGAATATCGGTTATCGGCCTCCTTCACGGCTAATAATCGGTATCGGCCCGGAAAAAAAGCATATCGGTCTATCACTACTCAAGACGCTTTCCAAGCGTTAACAGGTCTCGACCTGTAAATGATTATAAATTTTATTAACAGAGACCCAGCATCAAGACAAGATAAGAAGTCTTATCTCATCTTAACCCACCATGAGTACAGACCTTTGCAATATTTTGTAAGTTACAATGGAGAGGAAGAAGTGGAGCAACAGATGCAGCACAACAACGACGGCTCCTCCACTGAGCTGTCGTTGTTGTCCAGTTCGTGTATGGCGATTAAAAGCTCCAACAATGAAAGTGGAATGTGTAAAGCAGAGCGAGACGTCAGCGTTTCTACTGAGAACTGAGAAAAAAATTGGGTTTTATGTCGGCTAAAACAACGTTTCCGTGTAAACGAGGGGCCCAAACAAAACAACACTGTTGCTTTTCATCCCAAAACCTCTCACAGAGAGCCAGAAACTTAGAGCCGAACCAGACCGACTGGTAGGAAGCCATCTGTCGGGACTGGATGGGCTGAGAGAGTACAGACTTACAGAACGACAGAGAGACATAAACACTCAGCAGCAACTACACAGAAAGAAATCGAAGCCAGTGTGTTCATCTTATTTAAAGTTAAAACTGTCTTATTGAGCTTAATATGAGCCACATTCACCTGACGCATCCAGAAAAACGTCTTATTTTAAGATATCAAAAGACAAAATCTAAGGAAAGGGGGCGAGAGCGGGGAGCGAGGGAAGGCACCCCCGTTTTGTCTTTTGATGTCTTAAAATGAATCTGATATGGAATTGATAATATAATACTGCAGAGATTAATTGGAGAGTCGAGCTCGTCCATGGCAGCAGGGTTTTTGGTTGGCTGGAAAACCAGGAAATGTTTTCCCCATGAAGGCACACGACCCAGTTTTTCTGGAATCAGTCGATGAAGTCGTGTTTTTGTGGTCAGAAAAACGAGGCCGTGTGAGGATGAGAGTAAACCAGAACAGTGACGACACTGAAACAATGAAGCTTTGTGTTCTCAGCAGCACCTGACCAAACTCACACTGACAGGTTACAGCAAACACCCTCTGTAGGGAAAAAAAAAAAGCACATTCATCTTTTATCTGATGCTCTGTCAGAATCACAGCGTCCAGGCCAACACACACACACACACACACACACACACACACACACACACACACACACACACAGCTGTCATAATACTGTCAGAGTGTTTCAGCTCAGCCTCTGCACTGTGTCTCCTGCTTCCTGCACATGAATCTTTGTAACATCCTTCAGAGAAAGAGTCACATTCCCTCCTCTGAAGCAGCCGTCTCTCAGTTACGTTCAGGTTAACGGCTCAGGTGAGACCTGAGTTCAGATACGAGTCAGGTAAAGAGTTATTTGGAGTATTATATAAAGAGTTCAGTTGATAAGACGGAGCTTTAAAATATCATCGTACTCGTTCAACCAACTGGAAATTCCGGTGTCGACAAGCTGCTGCCGATTGACTGGAACTCACGTCAGCGCAGGTTGACCTTAACCTCTGGTCAACAAGCTGTAATCAGCTCATCCCTCAGAGTGGTTATTAATGTCATGTCTGAACATCTATCTCTCAGGAGTTCCTTATACAACACGTTCAAGTGCCTGCTCTGAGGTTAACCTTTGGCCTTTCTGTCAAAAACATCACCACACTGACATAACCTTTGGTCATACGTGTGAAATCATCCTTGTCACGCTTAGGGATGGGTATCACTAACCACTTCCTGTCAAGAACTGATTGGAAATGGTTTGACTGGGGTCCACATTCAAGATTTCCTGCTGCTTAACAGAAGGTTTTTTCTTGCCGCCATGATGGAGGGATTCATGATTGGCTATATGGATTCATGTTGGGTGTTGGATGTATATATTTGTCTATACAGGTACTACCTGAAAAATTAGAATATCAAGTAAAAGTTGTTTTATTTTGGCAATTTAACATAAAAGATAAAACCAACAAATTTTATTGAGGCATTAGACGCAAATTGACATATCTTAAGCAGTTCTTTGTTGTAACTTTGCTGATTAAGATTTTCAGCTTATTAAAACCACAAACCCACGAGCTCAGAAAATTAGAATACTGTGAAAAACTTCAGTTTTGTAGGTTCAAACACTCAAATTCTTGTCAGGCGAGTAATCCTAAACACCTGCAAAAGGGCCTTTAAAAAGTCTGTCTTGTGTCGGCCCAGAAGAGTTCAGACATGAGGAAGACTGCTGATCTGACAGTTATGCAGAAAACTATCATTGACTCTCTCCACAAGGTGGGAAAAACACACCTGAGGGGCATCGTCAAGAGAAAACTGTACGGGAAGAGACCAAACAATAACGAAGAGCTAAAGGCCGCAATTGAAGCTTGCTGGTCTTCCATAACCCCTGAGATACGCCACAAACTGGTAGCATCCATGCCACGCCAGATAAAGGCAGCTAGTCGGGCAAAAGGGGCCCAACCAAGTACTAAATACAGGTGCAAGAGTTTAGTTTTGGAGGCCTCACATTTTTGTATTTAAAATCCTTTTTTTTTTACACCGACTTTATGTAATATTCAAATTTTCTGAGCTTTTGAATTTGAGATTTTTTTAAGCTGCAAAACCTGATCGGCAAAATCCAAAGAAATAAAGACTTGAAATATGTTGATTTGCATATTATTTGTTCATATAATATGTTGAATTCACATTTTAAGTCGAATTGCAGAAACACAACAACCTTTTCAGGATATTCTAATTTTCTGGGTAGTACCTGTATATGTATATGTGTATCTTTATATGTATATATGTTTCTATGCATATATGTGTATCCTCAAAATAAAAAGCTTTATGCTCTATTGTAAAGTGTCTTGAGATAACACTTGTTATGAATTGGCGCTATACAAATAAAGATTGATTGATTGATTGATTGACCCATCAACATCATTAGCCTTTATGCTTAGCGGTTCCCTTGTCCATTCTTTACATTACGCCGTTACGCCGGTCCTTCTGTCAGCTAGTCTGCCTCAGCTAGCTTAGCTTAGCAGGTGGATAATCAGAAAACTCTGATTCAGGATTTTCCTCTTGAAGTTTGACTTAAGAAGCTGTAAAACTGAACACAAACAGATTTATATTACTCTCTGACGAGAGATTCATATTCAACACATTCAACCTGTTATACATCTCCTAATGGACCAAAACCATAGAGAAAACACAGTGCTAGCTTGATGCTAACGCATATGGGAAATTGCACTGATACGCTAGTGGTTAGCACACATCGATATACCTCACGGAAACTTATCACAGTTCCTCTTTGTAAACAATACTGTAACTCTAAATGCCAAAATACCAACAGGAAATGTTTTCAAACAGGAAGAGAAAAGAAAAGTTGGGTGTGTGTTTTCGCTCAGGCTCTACCTGGACTCTGACAGCTTTCTGGCAAACTGTCGCCATAAAATCTGAAATCAGTGAGTCAGACAACCCAAAAACTCTCTTTGGAGCTAAGACTGACGAAACCGTCCTGGCATGAACAACGAAACCGTGTTCGTGCAGCTCTGCACGGACAAACTGAAGTGTTAGCAGGAGCTGAGGAGGATGTTTGGTGTTTGACTGATGAGCTGCTGTCTGCTGCTAATTTCCCGCCTGTTGTTAGGTGTAAATGGGTTAAGCAGTGTTTATCGCTGCAGGGCTGACATTCTCTGGGTTTGATCCACTGCCAACACGGTGATGATGCTGAGCCATCCATCAGCTCTCACACAGGCCCAGCATGCCTCAACCACTGCCAGATGAGTATGCCTCAACACACACACACACACTCACACAAACTGTCACTCACTTCCTTATAAAACCACAGGCACACAGTTTCTTTTGTCTTTATTCCTGAACGTCTCTTCTCTCCAGTCTGTTTGTCAGAAAGCCTCTCTCAGGAGAGACGGTTTAAAGTAATCCCGGGTCAAAACAGTAAACAGACAAATGCAAATGTTTCTGGGTTACTATGCCGCGGTGACATACCGTCTCAAACTTCATGATGTCTGTTTGTGGTTTTTCACCCTCCCCCAAGTCCACTTCCCCTTTAGAAGGCTACCACCTCCTCTAGCTTCAACCTTAAATATGTTTCATACGGCATTAAAAAAAAAAACGCCCGGCAGGAGATCAAAGTTATTACCAAACGTATCAAGGTAATCCTCACAGTATGAATAAAAAACTGTTTTTTAAGCACGTCAGAAATGCCAAAAGAGTTTGATAGCAGACGAGTTAAAGTCCGTGTTTTTCAAGAGGAAGTAGAGGGGGTCACATTGAACCTGATTTTAGCATTAGTGATAGACCGATATGCTTTTTCCAGGGCCGATACCGATACCGATTATTAGCCGTGAAGGAGGCCGATAACCGATATTTTCAGCCGATATTCATTTGCAGTAAAAGTGAATATATTGGCATCAAAATTTTGAATAATACAAACTCTGATCCTTAACTTTGTTTAAATGCCTTTCAGCACATGTTTATTTAACATTTTCCAGGCTCAGCAGCATGTCTTCTAAAGGTAAATAAAAATTTAAACAAATAAATAGCGCCCTTAAGTTTTCTACAGTATATAAACTGTTTCAAAATTTCAATACAACTAAAATGTTTATCTCTCTTTTTTACTTCAAACAATAACAATAACAATATCATTTTCAAGAGCCAAGCAAGCTGTGAAAGTTATAATAAGTTCATAGACTGTGAGATAGTCACGATGCTAATTGCGTTAGCCGGTCAATGGGATTTTCCATTCATGTTAGCATTAAGCTAGCGGACTTTCGCTAACCGAAGCAAAGTAGTTAAGAATAGCTTTCCTTTGCCAAGTTTTGAAGTGACCTATTATCGGCCGTCGTATTAAAAAAAATAGGCCGATATGGGTCAAAATGACAAATATATGCGCCGATAATCGGTCCATCCCTATTTAGCATGGCGATCGACATTTGAAGAGTGACCTTTAAGTCTGTTTGTAATGTTTTAGCTCAAGTAGAGAAGAATAAATAACAGTAAATCTGAGTAAAAACATCAGGGTGTAATTTCACCAAAGTGTGCAAAAAAAGTACCTAAATATAGCGCATATATACTCCTGCAAAACCCTAACATAAAAAATCATAAAATTCATGACTTTGCATTGGCTTGATCTTTCCTCATCTTTATAATTTAAATGTATAAATATTAAAAAATGGTCGATTTAAATAAAAAATGCTCTCTATATAAAGCAGCAGGGTAACAGGTGTACATTTTTTTTATTTGGGAAGTCAAAGTTAACTCACTAAAGTAGTAAAATACTGTTTGTATTCAGGCAAATATATTGGACATCCATTTGCATAAAGCAAGCATAAAAACTTACAAAAGATCAGTTAACATCGGTATAATGTTTAACTTAATTTCAGTTTTAAAGGCTGTTTTTTTTAAATGCTTTGGTTTAGTTAAGTTTTAGCTTTTTTGTGTAAATGCTGTAACCTATAGATCCTTATTTGTAGTACATAACTGAAATAATAAATGATATACAGTGGGGGAAATGAGTATTTGATCCCCTGCTGACAGTAATATACTTTTTTCACTTGATAAAATGCACAACAATTTATAACTTTTATACTGTGTTTTTATGCATTTTCAACTGATATTCTGTCTATACTTATAACCAGTAAACAACCATAAAAATTAGAGTGTGTTAATTTCCCAGGGCAGTGGGCAAACTTACAAATTCAGCAGGGGATCAAATACTTATTTCCCCCACTGTATATTGGAGTGGGGGTTCCCAAACTTTAAGGCCCCCTGGTCAAGGCACCCCAGTCTAAAAAGTCTGGATACGGCCCTGCTTGAGAGCACATATCTCTTCACAGGTACGTCAGGTTACTTTCTTATGAGTGGATGGATTTATGCTGAATGGAGGGTTACAGTGAAAGATGTAACTTGCTGCTCTCTCTCCAAGTGAAAAGTTAATGTGGATCGCCCATCGACAGCCAGTTTCCCTCCCACAAGTCTATATTCACATATCATGATTCATCCATATTACCAAAAAGAGGGGGTTTTCTTCTGTTAGGTGGTGGCGTCATGCGAAAAATTAATATATATATAAAAATAAATATATATTCATAAAATCAGCTAAAACAAAAAACGAACAGAGCATTATTTTTGAAGAGCAGCATGGTTTCCGCGTCCGTCTATCACAATATTTTATTTTTATCTGCGGGTGAATAATTAGCTGTCTTGTCTTTGTAAATATTTCAGGAAAAGCTTCAAAGAAAACATTTTGAAAGTTCCAGATAGAAAACAGACTGTTGAAGGAAAGGGGACTCAAGTTATACTGACAAGACCTCTAGTTTAAATATAACTCTTTGCGCTGTTGACAAGGACTGTAAAGAACGTGCGTCTGTCTGGTGTTTAGTGTCAAAGAGGAACAAGAGCATTTTTATGACAGTCTCGTTGTTTGTCAGCTTTGGACAATCGCACTAAGAACGTTTGCTGTTTTCGCAGCCCTTACATTTCAAAAGATGGTTAGCTTTGGTTAACACATGAATACTCAAATTTGTCACCTTGGAGAATGAAGTTTTTCCCAATTTTTTTGCCTTTCTGTGGATTTTTTTAAACACCCATTTCAATAAATAACACCGACTTGACAAAACAAAACCACAAAAAAAAAAATGAAATTTTAATTTGAATTCCACATGAATGAGTCAACAAGACAGAAATCTGACTGAGTAATAATTATAATCATAATCATTTATCCAGGTACCATAACGAGTGGTTTGACATGTGCTGTAATTACTGCATGCTGAGTCATGTTTTAAAAAAAGCTGACAACAACACCTGAAATGTTCTCATAGCAAAGAAGCAAAGGTGCAAAAATAATCCATACCCCTGCCTCCTTATATCAACAGACGTTAGTCATGTTCCTTATAAAATCTTTCCCTCACCTACGGTAAGCAGGTGTGGGCTGAGAGACGTGACTCAGAACATCTACATGCCTACAGTGAACAGCCCAGGCTCACCTCCAGGCAGGGAGGGATCAGTGGCTACAGGGAAAAACCTGCACCAACACACCAGTGACACACTTTAAATTTAATAAAAGAGTTAAATCATTGATTTCACTGGAACAACATCACATATACTGATGTGAAACACAGACTTCAAACAGCAGATCCTGTGCCAACTGTCCCTGAGCCAAACTCAGATTGGATCACTTACAACAATTCTCTCCCTCAAACTTTCACAACCTGATTGGCCACCTTAAACCAAACCTTGTCACAGACTGGACTTCTTCTAAATTCAACTATATGGGCTTTGTTATGAGAAGCTGCTAACTTTCTTTGCATTTCTGTGTCCATATGTGTTATTACGTTAGTGCTTTAAATTGTAGGAACTGCTTTGCAGATGTATCTCCTACAAAAACATATCAAATAAAAGTATTATGATGGAATTATTGCCAATGTGCAGGAGATTGTTTGGGATTTTTAAAGGACTTGATTTCAGCCTTTTGGCATGTACTTTGAATTTATGCAAGCTGGCACTCGAATGTGTAACTTTTTTATGTACAAAAACATATATCTATATTTGATCCAACGTGTATTATTTTGAAGTATGTTAGAAGTAAAGGCATATATGTTAATATGAGACAGAGATGGTAGATAAAATCTATCTGTGTATGAGTCTATGTCCCTGTCTGGCCACCCCAATCAAAACACTTTGGATACGCCCCTGTGTTTTGGTGAAACTGCTTCAATTTGGCTCCTTTAACTGTGTAAGTGACACACATGCTCATACGATGACAGAGCACAAACACAGCGGGGTTTTTCCTCACCTTTGTCTCGGCTCTGATGACACCGAGTTACAGCTCTGAACTGACAGCAGCGTGGAAGACTTCCGCGGTCCAAGCGGAGACGGCAGCAGGCTGGTGTTTGACGGGGACGCCGAGAGCAGGTTACTGTTCCCCGGTGAGGGGAACGAGCCTCTGCGGCAGTCCAGCAGAAGCTCCGCGCTCCCCTCGTCATCGTACCCCGTATCCGAGGGCAGGACGAGGATGGGCGGTATGTTTAGGAGTCCTGTCCTCGCTGCCGTGGGGGGATTCGCCGTCCCTGTGCTTGTGGGGGAACTGGAGAATGTCCCATAGCTGCTATTATTACCAAGGTCCGGGGACAAGCCGGTCACTGACGCCGCTAATCCCGAGCTGGCTCCTTCAAAGTCGCTGTCTTTGGGGTGACGGTTTCCTGCATTTCCAGCGGGGTTACTCTGCACCGGCCGTCCGTCCAGAGAGATGTTACTGAGAAATAAAAGAGCAGCTTGTCTTCGGCGTGAGTTTTCCCGGTTCCTCCGGCTGTGCTCCCGTCCTGTATGTGATTTTTTGCCGCTGACGGCCGTTATGTGCTGGCCGAGGGCAGCAGCCGCCGCCATGGTCTCTGTCCCACTGAGGAAGTCAACTGTAGGATCAGCGCGAGACCCGCAACTGTTAAATCCCTTTTACCCGGCGCGAGAGCCCCTGACGCCCTTCTCAGCTCGCATTGGCTCTACGTGATGACGTATAGCGCCAGACCCTTCAGGGAGGTGCTTGGCTCTCCAGACTCTGCATGCTGTTCATGAAGAATGTAAATACTGACCATACATGGTACAATAAGCCACCATAACCAGTCTATTCCTCAGAGATTTTTTTATAACATATAAAATTAAATTATCGTGTTTTTTTTTTGTTTTTTTTTTGACATTTTATCATTTTTTTAAAATAAAATCTGTCATGCAGTTACAGTGCAAATACCTAATGTGCAACTACAGCCTATTTGTTTTTCTCCATTGAACTGTTTCTGTCTTTATGCCTTACACAATGTAACTTGAATTTATTTATTTTTTAATATTTTATTCATTTATTTATTTTTACAAAAGTTTTTTTCCTTATTCTAAACTCCCTCGTAGTTTTGACATCTAGTATTTATTTATGTTGTACAGAGAGAGAATGTTAAAAAAAAAAAACCAAAAATAAAAACAAACAAAAAACAAAAGAAAACAAACAAACAAACAAACAAACAAAAAAAAAAAAAAAAAAAAAAAAAAAAAAAAAAAAAAAAAAAAAACAGAATTAGATTCCTAATATTGTTTTGGAGATACTTTGGGTAGTTCTGAATCTGATTACTTCAAGAAATTATTTACATTTTTTCCTGTTAAAATTCATCCTCTGAGAACTATAAAACCATTAGACAAATATTCAAAGTAGCCGTTTGTATTCATAGGCCTCCCAGTTTTTAGCAGTCTGCAGTGATTACTGGCATAAGACCAGCAGGAACATTTCTGGTGGAAGCAGCATATTTTCTTCACTTATCACAGTAGAAGGCCCGTGTCATAGCAAATAAAAGTTATATTATATATATTTTTAGAAAACAAACAACATGTTTTGTTTGTATTGCTGGATTAATAATAAAACAAACTGATAAAAAATGTTCATTAGAGAAAGTCACCACATGATTTAATGTGGTTATTCTTTTATTTATGCTCCTTTTTATTTTGTGGTGCTCTTCTCCTGTAGTCTGGATTGTTCATCATTCTCCTGAATACAAACAGCCCTGAAACTGAGGCGCTGACCGACTTGTCTCATTAGCTTCAGATGCTTTGATTGGGTGTTAGCACTTTGTTATGAAACACTGGTGGATTTCCCCTGCAGTGACACCTGGTCAGCTCAGCAGGGTGACCACACTATGACTGTTAGCGTGCTAAATATAACCTACAGGGCACACAATGTAATCCTTGTAGGTCAGGATTTTTTCGCCGTTCTCCTGCCCCTGATCCTGTACATCTACTGAGCATCACATGAACTACAAGTGACCTTTCAGGAGGTTAGAAATCCATGACTGACATGATTTAATTCTGTTTGATCTGACTTGAAATCCATGTTTGATTAGCATCATGCTAATGAAACAGCTTAGTGGGAATTAAAATGTATGTTTTGTTTACTAAGAAGAAGAATAAACACTGACCCAAAACTCATCCATGCATCTTTTTTTCTTTCTTTCTTACAGAAATTTCCAGAATATGAAATCAACGCACTGACCTTTACGCACTGGAGGGTGTGCACTGGTTCAAGCAAATCTCTCTTGTATTTGCAATGCAGTTTTGCTCTGAACTGCAGATATAATCAGATAATCTGCATGGGATTAAGGACACTTGAAGTTGCAAATTATTACCCTGTTTCCTTTCATGCACAGTTTGTATAAAACCAGCAATGCTGCATGTAAACAAACCAAAAAGCTGCGGAGAATTTGATGCATTCTTTAAAAAAACAGCAGGCATAACACGGTGCAAGGCAGGATAAACATCCTGTCAGGATAAACAGAGAGATAAATTGTCACTGTGTGTTTGTGTGTGTGTGTGTGTGTGTGTGTGTGTGTGTGTGTGTGTGTGTGTGTGTGTGTGTGTGTGTGTGTGTTATTGTGTGACCTGGATGAGGGCGATGATGATATGATCGGAAATGCCGCCACATCATGGATGATTGCAGAGCTGTAATCCGCTGATGAGTTTATACAATGTGTCTGGTACCTCAGACACACACACACACACACACACACACACACACACACATATACACACACTAAACTACAGTTTGACAGACAGAATCGGGCTCAGAGTTTATCCTCTCTTCTGATAACAGAGAAGGATATCATCTCTGAGCTTTTCCTGGGATCACTTTGACTGATATGAACTCTCACCATGACCTCTGACCTTTAGTAGCTTTACAGGAAATAACAAAATCATTCTGCATGCTTTGACAAAGCAAATCGGAACACTGCAGAAAAAACAAACAAACAAACAAACAGTATTTGTCATTTCATGAGGTCTTAGTGTCTGAAGAAGCTCAACCAAAACATGTAGCAGGTCAACCCCCACCCCTCCCATCTTTTAATAACCGATCTGATCTGTTGTAGCTTTGTGATTCGTTTGTTGTGTCTGGGTTTGATAAATCAAAGGACAAGTGAAGACATTTGCCCTGAAACATGTATTAATCTTGTTAAAAATAAAGCAGCAGCCAGATTAAATTCACACAACAATAGTTCATCTGTTACGTAATGAGAGAGCAGAGCCTAACATGACTCGGGTGACGCCCTTGGGGTGTACTGACTCTCTCTCTCTCTCTCTCTCTCTCTGATGTTCAGTGAGGCTGGCAGAGGAGACCACCAGGGGCAGAGGAGCAGTGCATCATGGGAAGGTCATGGTGCTGCAGCCAGGATAACGGGTCAATGCAGAATGGGGAGAGAGAGGGAGTCACATGCAGGGTGAAGGTTTTCTATCTATCTATCTATCTATCTATCTATCTATCTATCTATCTATCTATCTATCTATCTATCTATCTATCTATCTATCTATCTATCTATCTATCTAATGGAGAGTATAGTTCATATCAGGGCTGTAGGATCATCTCTTTTGTCCTCAGTTGCCTCCATGTGGTGACTGTTGGGTACTGCAGTCTGATACTTGAATCAGGTTGGATGTCTAAAAATCTAAACATGTGTTGTTTTCAGTTTTTATGAGCTACAGAAAGGCAGGACATGTGAGGGAACGAAAGTGAGGGATGACTGAGAGTCGAACCAGCGACTGGCGTGATGAGGACGACAGAATCCTGGTCCTCTTTTCATAGACCAGGACTCACATTCTCAGACCTCAACATCTCAGAAGTGACCTCTATGAGAAAAGTCATGTTTACACTTTAATGGTCTTGTATTGGTCTCTCTGTGTGTTTTTTTCTTCATCCCTCCCTCAGAGGTAGTAGTCTTCCTCCTCGATGTCTCCATGTGTGTCCTGGAAGCCGAGCGCCTGGATGTCGTGGGTGATGTCCGTGATGCGTCGGTTGAATTCCTGAGATCCTGAGGCCATGGAGCAGTTGTCATACCTGCAGGGTAAATTTTTCACAATTTAACACAAAAAAATATTAACAGGGTGAAAACTTTCCATGGAGTTCTTTGGATGGAAAAAAAACCCAACAACCTGGACAACAACAGAAAGCATATTTAATGCTGCACAGGAGCTATAAACTTAGCAAAAAAAAAAAAACCCCAGCAGTTAACTTTCTTCTTAATAAAACTTTAAAGTTATTATTTAAAGTAAAACAAAAATGTTCAAACTCCATAAAAATAACATTAAATTTTCTTGTTTTCCGATTTTTAAATACAGGTCTATCCTCGGCTTTTTAATGACATCAATAATGAAGAATAAAAATCTTTTTAAAGAGGGGGTACTGTGTAATTAAAAAAATTTTTTTTTGGCTTTATTCTGTCCCTCTGGTTTCCCTGTTGTATCATTACCTGATGTACAACTTAACCCCCCCCCCCCCCCCTCCTTTAAATTTTTTTTGTCACTCTGGTGTTTAAAGCCCTGTTTACACCAAGCGGTCCACTATAAATCAGTACAGTTTGGTACGGGTCTGATCAGTAAAACCTGATTATCTTCAAGAAGTCGGCTGGAGATTTAAACATGGCGGAGTTATGTGTTGTTCCTTATTACCGCTGTCGCACGGGAAGTGACGAGTCTTTCAACCAATCAATGGACAGCAATGTTTCTAACGCCATCTTCTGGGGTTGGATCAGTATGTCTGGCACCCAAACAGAAAAGTACCAAAAAGTGGGACGTTACAGGTAGGTAATTTGGGGACCTTTCCCGCACAAAACGCGTGACGTACAGAGACGAACTGAACTGTTTTGTTTTGGCTGCTGTCTCTTTAAGGCTCCTTTCCTCACAAACCCCTTTCCCTCTTATTGGGCAGACCTCTGGAGGCCTGTGGTGGTGGTGGTGGTGGTGGGGGGGGGTTGTTATTTTAAAACGAGTCGTTTTGATGAGTTTATAGACAGATTCAGAGATTTCAACAACATATGAACATGTAGAGGTTTGTAAATCTGCACACGCTCAGTCTGAACATCCAGTGTTGACACTTTATATTCACGTTTACAACATGGAAAACTAGACTACCCCCTCTTTAAGATGTTATAACCTCTAGAGCTTCGTACCCTCTCATGGCTGTAGCTGACATGTTGCTCATGCTGCGTTTGATGCGTCCGAAGCTGTCTGTTAAAATCCCGCCCTCCCGGATCCCGATGCTCTCCAGGAATCCTTCGAACACTCCAACGTCTTTGTCTGGGATGAATGGGCGCATACCTGGGACACAAAGATGACAGGCTGGGTGTGAGTGGACGTCAGGACACGACAGGATCTCAGTGTGAACATATATCAGAAACACAACTTAAAAACATCCCACATCAACCCATCACTCTCCTCCTCGCTCTCTCTCTCTCTCAAACAGGAAGTTGTGGTTTCCTCTGTGGAAGTGGGTCAGAGCTAAATTTATTGTGGTAAACACACAGATATGTAAGAAAAACACCACACACACACACACACACAACTTTCAACAGAAGAGTTCACGCTTAGTCACGTCTTCAACCATAGAAACAGCGTCAGTAGCAGGTTTGGGTCTGTGTGTGTCGCTGTGTGTGTGGTTGTGTGTCTGTTTCTCACCCATCAGTAGGAACTTGCGGTTGTCTCCGTAAAGTTGCAGCAGCTCGGAGCAGAAGTGGTCGATGTTTGATCCCAGCCTGTATTCTCTCAGCAGCACGGCAAACTGCTGCAGCTCCATCGGATTCAGTTTGTTACGCAGCTGCAGAGACACAGAGGAGCTCACCGTCACGCGTGCAGAGGTTATGTTGTTTGGTGGATGAATTACTGAACACACACACACTCACAGTGATCATGTACTCCTGCATCAGCAGCAGAGCAGGGTTACTGTCTCCTCCATCGCTGACTGAAGCCAGACTGCGATGAGAGTCCTGCAGAGAGAGGGACGAGCTCTCGCTGTACGTCTCGCTGTAGTAGAGCTCGAAGGCATCCTGGGAACCATCACTGAGGAAAACAGAGCGCTGAGACTTTACAATTCAATTCAGGAAACTTTATTCGTCCCCAGGGAGCAATTCAAAGGCACACAGAGCAATAAATTAATAACAGTGAAAAAGGCGAATGTAAACCATAATATAAAGTGTTAGTTTAAGCACAACTTAGAGCTTAATATTCACTAAGAGTACAAAAAATAAAGGGAAATAAGAGTGATATAAATGGACGGAGGGCAGGCTAACAATAACAACAGGAGAAAACAAAGTTATGAGCACTGAAACAGATGTAAACAGAGCTATAAAGGTAAATAAGAAATAAGTAAGCAATGCTGCACAAGAGCAAAAGGGTTAAATGAATTACGGTATTGGCCCGAATATAAGACGACCCCCTCTTTTTCAAGACTCAAGTTTGAAAAAAGACTTTTTGAACACCAAATTTAATTTTTATACAGAAAATTTTTCTCTAGATTGTCGCTACGTTTCTCCATTTTCTGTGATCTCTTATCTTATTTTCTTCTCTTTTCTTTCTTACCGCTATTTTTTTTATTTTTTCTTCTTCGTGGCAGGGGTTCGCTTTGGCCCAAGCGGCAACCTCCAGTCTGAAAATATGAGACAATGCGGAAGTGCTAAAGTCTGCTGTTTCTCGAGTGTACGCTTGAGGCTGGCTCCGGAAGTACCGGAAGTCACAAACACACCAAGCCAAAAAAAAAGACGTTTTCACGGCCAAATTAGCACATTTACAGCCTGGTACAAAGAATGTCTACCGCCTGAATCGCTAATTTCACTAACGGCACGCACTGTACAGGGGTGATTTTTTTTCTAATTCAGCAGTTTCCACAATATTAAGCTCGCCAGTTCGTCCAATCAGAGGCACAGCTCAGATCACGTGACTGTGGAGCGTCCTATGGCCGTGCCAGCCGTTTGGCTTCAGAAGTCCGTGTCAGGAACAGATGGGTGACGTCGCGGAGATTACGTCCATTAATTATTACAGTCTATGCTTTGGCCTGGGGAGTTAAGTTCAGCATTCGCTTTAAAGATATCTGGCGCCATCTAGCGTTGTGAATGGGTATAATGTCTAGACCCCGAATTTAAGACGACCCCCACTTTTTCAGTCTTATTTTAATGCAAAAAACACCGTCTTATATTCGGGCCAATACGGTAAGTGACCAGAGATGCACGATATATCAGCATTAATATCGATGTTTGTTATTTTTTAACATATCAGCATCAGTCCGATGAGTAAAACTGGGTCAATATTAGCAACCAATGTTCATATCTGTCTAGTTTGTGTTTGTGTCTGGAGGGGGTTGCCATGGATACTGGACAGTTTGTTCAGGTCACTTTGTCGGGATATTATTTTTTGATTTATGTTCCTTTTTGTAATTCTTGATCCAGACTTTCTCACTGGAGTTTTGTGAGTTTAGAGTTTAATGTCACACTTGCTCCAAGTTTTGAGGGCTGGTTAAAAAGTATCACTGTTGGTTACTTGTGTTTATGGAAGCCCTGTAATGTTCTTATCTAAGTGAAACACCATTCAGTGTGAAGACAATCAAAACTTCAGTTTGCATGATTTTGAGTCCGTACAAAATTTTATCAGCTTGGAAACTTTTTTTTTTTTTTTTTTTTAAACATATATCAAAATATCGGTAAATATCTGTTATCGACCATGACAGAATTATTAATATCAGATATCAGTTTCCGCTAAAATTTCCATATCAGTGCATCCCAAAAAGTGAGTGTAGTGTAGTAATGAATGAGAACAACAGAAATAAAATAAACGGATGAATAAAGAAGTGACCAAAGTGCAATAATGGTGAAAACGAAACAAAACAAACAAAAAATAATAGTAATAACAGTGAAGCCTTGACATTCAGAGCTCCATCTGGTGGTGGGTACTGGTGATAAACTTTGATTTCCCACCTCATACTTTAAAATCACAACACCTGACATTTCTTCTTCTGGTTTTTGTCTTCAGACTTGGATCTTATGCTGAATTATGTGACAGTCCTCATTGTTTTTGGAGAAGTTTGGCTTTTGTTTAAATTAGTATTTTCTTTGTCTTGGATCTTGATCTGATTTCCTGTTTTATTCTGTAAATATTCTTGTGTTCATTTATTGTTTTCATCTTCTCTGTCTTATTTCTTGAATGTGTGTCTCGTCTAAAGTGTTTCCTGTTTTATTTTGTAGATCTTGCGCCCTGTTTTCCCCTCATGTTTGACTCCACCCTCATTAATTACACCTGTGTCACACCTGTGGCTGATTACCTTGTGTTTCCTCTGCTCCATGTTGGTTTAATGTGTCTTCTGGGCCGTTTGGACTCTGTTTACAGACTTTAAAAAAATGTTTTTGTTTGCATTTTTTTTTCTATTTTTCAAAGTATTGATTACTAATCTTCCCCCGCTGCATGTGTCGTCTTTTTATTTTTCAAAAAAATGTGATGATAAGATTTTTGACATTTGTAAAAAAAAAAAAAAGGGGAGACTTCAAGGATTTAAAGTTATGCTTCCACATCACCACCTCATAACATGCCTCATATTAGACAGTATTCAGACAGTCTGTTAGGAGTCAAAGTCCAGACACTCAGCACATTTGGCGAATTACTAACACACTGTTTATGTGGACGTGTGACGTGTAACAGCGACGCTCAGAGACAAATGTTACTCACTATGAGCTGCAGCAGCTAAACTCTGGATCATAACTGTAGGACATGTCAGTGAGACAGCTGTCACCTGTGTGGAGACAGACACACACAGACGGGTTGGTCACAGTCTCACAGCTCGTTCGAGTCCCTGAAGAGGCTGCAATGCTCATTAAAAGTTTATGCAAATGATGGAAAGAACAAACATCGTACAGATGATTTACTTTGCGGCTATTCTTGAAGTCTTACCTGTGAAACAAACACTTTAAACTACAACCTCAATGAAGTTGGGACGTTGTGTAAAACATAAATAAAAACAGAAAACAATGATTTGCTATTTATCTTTCAAACTGATAATCTTTGTTTTTATGGAAATATTCACTAATTTTGAATTTGATGGCTGCATCATGTTCCTAAAAAGCTGGTTCAGGCTCATGTTTCCACTGTGTTCCATCACCTTTCCTTTTATCAACACTCAGTAAGTGTTTGTGAACTGAGGACACTAATTGTTGAAGCTTTGGAGGTGGAATTCTTTACCATTCTTGACTGATGAACAACTTCAGCTGATCAACAGTCCGGGGTCTCTGTTGTTGTATTTTGTGCTTCATAATGCTCCATACATTTTCAATGGGAGACAGGTCTGGACTGCAGGCAGGCCAGTCTAGTACCTGCACTCTTTTACTACAAAGCCACTCTGTTGTAACAGGTGCAGAATGTGTCTTGTCATTGTCTTGCTGAAATAAGTAGGGTTAGCGCGTCCCTGAAAAAGACGTGGCTTGGATGGCAGCATATGTTGCTCCAAAACCTGTATGTACCTTTCAGCATTAATGGAGCCTTCACAGATGGTCCAGTTAGCCATGCCATGGGCACTAACACACCCCCATACCATCACAGATGCTGGCTTTGAGACTTTGACCTGAGAACAATCCAGATTGTCCTTTTCCTCTTTGGCCTGGAGGACACCACGTCCATGATTTCCAAAAACAGTTTGAAATGTGGACTCGTCAGACCACAGCAGACTTTTCCACTTTGCGTCAGTCCATCTCAGATGAGCTCGGGTCCAGAGAAGCCGGCGGTGTTTCTGGGTGTTGTTGATATATGTCTTTGTCTTTGCATGGTAGAGTTTGAACTGTCACTTGTAGATGTAGTGATGAACTGTGTTAACTGACAATGGTTTTCTGAAGTCTTCCTGAGCCCACGTGGTAATATCCTTTACACAATGATGTTGGTTTTTAATGCAGTGCTGCCTGAGGGGTCAAAGGTCACGGGCATTCAGTGTTGGTTTTCAGCCTTGCTGCTTACGTGCAGAGATTTCTCCAGATTCTCTGAATCTTTTGATGATATTATGGACTGTAGATGATCAAATCCATCAATTCTTTGACATTGTACTTTGAGAAACATTGTTCTTAAACTGTTGGACTATTTGCTCACACAGTTGTTCACAACGTAGTGAACCTCGCCCCATCCTTGCTTGTGAACGACTGATCCTTTCAGGGATGCTCCTTTTACACCCAATCATGACACTCACCTGTTTCCAATGAACCTGTTCACCTGTGGAATGTTCCAAACAGGTGTTTTTGGAGCATTCCTCAACTTTCCCAGTCTGTTGTTGACCCTGTCCCAGCTTTTTAGGAACGTGTTGCAGATGTCAAATTCAAAATGAGTGAATATTTGTGAAAAAAACCCTATAAAGTTTATCAGTTTGAAGAATAAATATCTTGTCTTTGTAGTGTATTCAGTTGAATGTAGGTTAAACAGGATTTACAAATCATTGTATTCTGTTCTTATTACGTTTTACACAAAATCCCAACTTCATTGGAATTGGGATTGTAAGCTATTATTGTTATATGACTAACTCAAATATAACAAATGTGGAGCAAAGACCTAAATTACAGAACATTTTCAAAATAAAAGCTGAGATCGAATCGTTCTTGCCAGAATGTGACAGAAAGACTGGGTGTCACTCACTCCTCTGCAGCCAGAAGCGATCAGGCATGCTGTGGTGAAATCCAGCTCTGTCTACACACTCGATGGTCTGATGGCCGTAAATGATCTGGAACATCTGACAGATCAGAGAACAGTACTCCTCTGCAGCATCCTGCTCACAAAAACACAAACGGGCTGTCATCACGCTGAATTCGTTACCACATCAATAATATCTGTGAGAGCACAGCTGCTCTGCAGAGAGACAAGGACCGGCTTTTGTTAAGCTTATCTGACAAGTAACTCTCTGGGCCTTGGTAGAGAACAAACACCAGTTTAAGGATTCAAACCAGCGACCTCTGAAAGCAGAGCCAGCGCTTTGTTGTTGTGATGACACACGACTCCTGTCTGTGAGCTAAATCTGAACCTGACGGTCCAACGATGACACGCTGAGGCTGCCAATCCAAACAAAGTATGGGACAGAGATAACAATAAGCAAGGATCACCACACACACACACACTTACACACACACACACACACACACAGAATGACAGAACTACTCTTCTGTAACTCTGATGCAATACAGCAGCTTACATAACAATGCAGATTCAGAATGTCTGCGTTTGTGTGTGTGTTTCCGTGCATGAATGTGTGTGTGTGTGTGTGTGTGTGGATGAATGAGCATCATTGGTGTTGGCCTACTTTCCACAGCTCCAACATGTGAACCAAATAATTAGCGAACCCAATTTAAGATCTCTTTTCCGTCACGGTTGTTTTTCATTCTGCGCTCAGAATCAAAGTCTCCCCTGAAGGTCCGTGGGGATATTCACAATTTAACTTCTCTGAGCGAACACACACCGACTGTGTGTTTTGTCTGTGGCGTCGGAGCTCCATGTGGAGACTTGTTTATTTTCTGAGTCAGAACGGCTTGGCTCTTGTCTGACGTTTTATCGTTAACGGCACCACCAGCTTTGCTTTTTGCTGGTTAAAGCTCCTGTAAGGAACTTTCAGTTTGTGTGTTTGGGTTCCGGTTTTCCTGACGAAAGTCGTCGATACGTAACGTGACTTCATGAGAGACCCACCCTGTTCTCCACAGCCAGGATCACCAGGTTGCAGTAAGCGTCCGGGCAGGGCGTCGGCTCCAGGGGATTGTGGTTCCTCCTCTCCCAGCTGCCGTAGCTCTTCCCTCGCTCCCAGCTTCCGGTGCAGGCTTGCCTCCGCTCCCAGCTCCCCCCTCCGCTTCCACCTCCCCTCCTCTCCCAGCTTCCACCTCCTCCCCCTCCACCATGCCTCCTCTCCCAGCTCCCTCCTGCACCTCCTACTCCCACCCCCCAGCTCCCGCTCATGGGTCTCGCCCTGCGGTTCTCCCAGCTGCCTCCAGTCTTGCGTGTTTGCTGCCTCCTCTCCCAGCTCCCCCCCACTCGCTTCCTCTCCAGACTCCCCCCTCCTCCCCTTTGTCCCCCTTCCCTTTCTCCTCCTCCTCCTCCTCCTCCTCGGTCTACATTCTGGTTCTTATCGTGATTACTCCTGGACAGCGAAGGCCTCCAGTCGACTCCACAGATGGTGTGGCGTCGCTCCATTGTGCCCCCTGCAGGCCGAGGGTCAGAGTTGCAGCTCATGGTTTGACGTCGCCCGTCCACACCTGTTGTTTTTTTCCTGTCCAGGCTGTCGTCCCCGGCAACCACTGTGTCCACATTCAAACCTGTGGGATGAGGATTTAGTAATCATGAAACAGGTTTTAGAAAGTATGTGTCCTCGGGTGACTCCTTAATGTAGACTGGATATAAAGACTAGACTTTGACATGTGGGCTTGGTGTTTTGGACATCTTGTTTGTAGACAGCTAAGTTTTCAGCATATGCTGCTACCAGCTCGCTAAGAAAGGTGCATCCAGGCTTTTTTCTTGCTAACATAAATGAAAAACGTGCTATTAAATATAACAAAGATTACTGCCGCAAGTGGCTATGAGTGGGCCCTCGCCCCCGCGTGCCTGTCAGGGCATGACACGGCTGCCCCATATGTATCCAGATCAACACATGCACATGTGTATATCGGTCCAGAGCAGCACTGTGATTTTTCATCACAGAGTAAAACATGTGACTTCCTGTTGAACATTGTCAGTGCATTTAGGTACAGATCCAACATCGTATATGAGCGCAATTAAGATTTTAATTTTGCCCAAAAAAATGGTCACCTTTGGCGACCTCCCCTAGCCACACCCATTGAGATATAAAAATTCCTTTGATAACGTTTAATCATCAGTGTGTCTAGCATACACAAAAATTATTTCAAGATGATCGAAAAAGAAACTGTGGGAAAAGTTGGATCAAGTATGTAACCTAAAAATGGCAAAAATCGAACATTTAACTCAAATTTACGAACTTCCTGTTTGGAATTCACTATGGTCATAAGAAACTTTTTTGTAGGTCCTTCCATGATGGTGATGCACACCAAAAATCAGGCAGTTAGCTCAAAGTAGCCTGAGGGGCTGCAGTTTTAACTCACCAGGGGGCGTTGTGGAGCACGTATTGGCAAGAAAACACTGGAATCATAATTTTTTCGCTGGGACTGTATTTTCTGGTATGTTTTGTTTTGACTTTAAGGGTGCAGAAGGCATGAAATTTGGAGTTAAAGCAGCGGAAAAAATCGTCAACTTTGGTGACATCCCCTGGCCACGCCCATTTCAATCATCAATGTGTCTAGTAAACACAAAATTTTGATGATCAAAGATGACTGAAGATGATTGGAAAAAAATGTGGGACAAGATCAATCCAATACCTCGCAAAAATTGGACATTTAAGTGCAATTTCTGAAGTTCTTGTTCGGAATTCACCATGGTCATAAGAGACTTTTTTGTAGGTCTTGGCATGATGGTTATGCACACCAAAAATCAGGCCTGTAACTGAAAGTATCCCAAGGGGTTGCAGTTTAAACTCATTAGGGGGCGCTGTGGAGTACGTATTGACATGCAAACACCTGACTGAATTTTGTGGCTTGGTGTGTTCGCATTTATCTCAAGCGAAAGGCATGCAATTTGGGGTTAATGCGGCATCTGCCCTGATTCTCGGGCTCAGGCCCTAAATAAACATCTGTTATGCCTATAAAAGAAGATTAAAGAAGCAGCCAAAATATGATGCAAATGCAGATGTGAAAAAAAGAGTTGCGGTTCCTCAAGTGTCCACCTGAGGTCAGCTATTAAAGCCAAGGAAGCCCCACTAGATCTCATATTAAACTTCTTGTTTCATACACAAACATGTTCTCCGCCTGATACAAAGAGCGTTTTTTTTTTCCAGCTCAGTTTTGGGGGTTGTCTGTTCCCTACCTGTCTTGAGGACCAGCAGGTGCAGTGCATCGTCTCGCAGGTAGGAGGCAGCGGCGATCTCATGTGTGGGAATCCTCATCAGCAGCTTCTCGTTGTCTCTCCACGTCAGCAGCAGACAGCGAGCGGACAGACTCAGAATACAGTCCTGATCCACACTCGTCTTTAACGGCAGCACCTTCAACTGCTACTGACAAACACGTAAACACGCAAACACACAAACACACAAGCACATGGGATTATAGATTATTGATGACAGCGTTGGACATTATTGATTTGGAAAACAGTTCTTGAGGACTCACTCTTGCTGTATCCAGAAGTTGGAGCAGTTCATCTCGGCTTGAGGGGTTGAGCGACACAGACACCCATGTCAGGTGACCAAGGAACTAAGACAAGGGGTCAAAGGTCAAAAAAGTGGTCAATTAACTTTAATATCACAAAGTCAATGTTTACGGTGTGTTCAGCGTTTAAGATTCTACCTTAACCTCCTTCTCCACGTAGTCAAAGATGAGTCTCTCAGGGTGGATGAGGTAGTCTGGAGGGTAAAGAGGGACGGTGTGCAGCGGGCGGCGGTAGATGCTGCCTCTGTCCACCTGTCTGCGGCCGGATTTTGACCAGACCAGTCGCTTTATTGGAGAGACGAAACCCTGCAGAAAGAAAGTAAGTTATCATGTGAGTCTGAGCAAGTCTCTGAGAATAGGTAAAGATGGAGGGATTATTTTGCATTAGTTAGTGAGGATCATATTTTTGAAGCAAAAGTTACTTTTTATTTAATCCTGTCATCATAAAGCTGATGGAATCCCCCAGGGGTCAATACTGGGGCCTCTTGTATTCAGCCTGATACAAGTCTGAAGATGCAGGTCAGCTTTCTGGACATCAAAGTGAAGCTAGCAGGGATTCACAACTTCGACCTAAGACTTTTTATTTGTTCGTGAGAAATTGTTTGCAGCCTAATTAGCAACTTGGGAAGCAACCTTGTCATTCAGCGGACCGAAATTTGCTCCACATTATGTTTACAAAATAAGCCCAGGCATTTCTTGGTTAATTAAATCTCCCAGTGTGGCTCCAGTTCATTTCTGATGACTCAGAGGCTTCTCTCTGGCTTACTTCAACCTGAAAATTAAACTGTTTTGGAATTTACCTGCGATTAACAGGTCACGACTTTCCTGGAATAGTGGAAGAGGAACAGCAGGATTCAGAGCAGTGGAAAATAGAAATGCTGATTTTTTCATGTCTGTTATTTAAGGGGAAGGAAACAACTTTTAAAATATTTTTGTAGTGAATAAAAGTTTGACTGATAATTTTTTTTAACTGTCTGATTTAGATGAGATCCTTAGTTGTATTTTAAATGTACGACTCGTGGTTCTTTGAAGGAACCTGGATCTGGATCTGGATCTGGTGGATCCAATACTTTTAGGAGATGCTCAAGAGATAATTTTGACATTTATTTTTAAGTAGCCGGCCTGGGGGTGACTCGTTTTATCCAGGAGATAATCACTTGAGGAAGTATCTGAGTTTGATTTATTCTGAAACATTGATTATTTCGTTTAAACTCTACAAACTGAGGCACTCATGTGAAGGCAGTGTGGACAACTCAGATGAGCTAACAAATGAGTGGCTTACAGTTGCGATGGCGGCTCACAACTGCAGTGGCTCACAGCTGAGGTGGCGACTTGAAATTGTGGTGGTGGCGGCCTGCGAGTGTGGTGCCAGTTCGCAACTGTGACATCAGCTTAATATACAAGTGCTAGAGCTGCTTGCAACTATGTCGACCACTCGCAACCCAACTGCAAGAGTGGCTTGCAACTGTGATGGCAGCTTGTAACTGCGACTGTGACTTCCAGCTGCGATGGCGGTTGGCAACTGCGACAGCGGCTTGCAACTAAAATGGCCACTCGCAACTTAACTGTGATTGCTGCTTGCAACTGCAGTGATGATTTGACACCATGGTGGCACCTTGCAACTGTGATGGCAGCTTGTAACTGCGACGATGACTCTCAACTGCGATGGCGTTTGGCGGCTGACAACTACAACAGGGGCTTGCAACCATAATGGCCACTTGCAACTCAACTGTGACAGCGGATATGCAGCTCTGATGGCCACTCGCAACTGTGACAGCAACTTGCAACTGCAGTGGTGGCTTGACACCATGGTGGCGGCTTGCAATTGCAATGGCTGCTCGCAACCCAACTGTAGGAGTGGCTTGCAACTAAAATGGCCAGTCGTAACTCAACTGTGACTGCTGCTTGCAACTGCAGTGGTGATTTGACACCATGGTTGCAGCTTGCAATTGCGACGGCCACTTGCAATCCAATCTTAAGAGTGCTCTGCAACTGTGATGGCAGCTTGTAACTGCGACGGTGACTTTCAACTGCGATGGCGTTTGGCGGCTGACAAATGCAACAGGGGCTTGCAACCATAATGGCCACTTGCAACTCAACTGTGACAGCGGATGTGCAACTCTGATGGCCACTCGCAACTGTGACAGCAACTTGCAACTGCAGTGGTGGCTTGACACCATGGTGGCGGCTTGCAATTGCAATGGCTGCTCGCAACTCAACTGTAGGAGTGGCTTGCAACTGTGGTGGTGACTCGCATCAACTGCGAAACTGACTCTCGACAACTACAAAGTCAACTCGGTACCTGTTGTTTGTGTTAAAGAGCCGGCAAATAGATCCGGTTTGTTCGTGAACATGAGCTCTTCTGTATCTCCAGATTACCACTGGGGTGTCAACATGATCGGTTGCCCTCCTCCTGGCTTTCTCTCCATATGAGCTGCTGTTTCTGTGTAGGTTGAAGCCTGCTGCATAACAGTGAAAGTCTAATCCATGCTTACAGACTTGCAAACAGACGTTTGGTCACATCATGAATAACTTTAGCGTTTAAACAGTGATGTTACTCAGATTTTCATACCGTCATCCAGTGAGAATGGTCTTTCAGAAAATCTCGCCCCGTGTGGGGAGCAGGTAAATGACTGAGCAGTTCGACTTCCCTCAGCTAAACAACTGACACGACTGAGATCATTGTCTTTGGAGACATGGAGGAAAGAACGAAAGCTTCTGCTCAGCAAGATTCCCGAGATAAAAAGACCAAAAAACACACAAAATGAAAACCTTCCGAACATCCGCGTCTCGCCTCCTCCTCCTCCTCTAACACGCTGGTTTTGTGAATTTGATTAACGCAGCGGTCTCCAGTCACTCCAGCAGGATGTTACAGGTTTGAATTTTAACCAGAGAGTTTCATATGGGAGTGTGTGTCCATGCAGGCCTTATATGTGTGTGTGTGTGTCTGTGTGTGTGTGTGTGGTAATGCGGTCCATCCCTTTGGCTGTTCCCACAGTGATTGATAGGTGAGCAGTGATCTCTGACAGCTCCCCGCTGAGACTCACCGCTAACACAGCACACACAGTTAGACACCCACTGGCAACACACACACAAACGTGCATTAATATACAGTTGCTTGAAGGCATAAGGCCAATGGATGCACAACACACACACACACACACACACATTCTGAACAGTGCGAGGAATAGAGCTCGTTTTAAAGTCAGAAACTCGTCTCTCTCTCTCTCTCTCTCTCTCTCTCTCTCTCTCTCTCTCTCTCTCTCTCTCTCTCTGAATATCAAGGACACATCTGAACATGTCGGACTGTTTGGTGATAAACATCTCTGCTCTCAGCTGAATTTAATTAAACGGGACAAAAGCAGATGATGTTATAATGAGTTTTGTTCTTCTGCTTCTTCAAGAGTTTTTTTTTTTTAGTAGGCAGAAAGTGGAGAATAATTGGATTTTGTGATGAATGTGTCTAATCTAACAACCTGCTCAGGTCAGAGCAAGGTGCCGTGCAGCTAGTTAACACTTTTCCTCCTCGTCTCTGTGTTTTTTATTCTCAGCTTTTTCTTCAGGACCGACTTTTCTTCTTCTCTATAATTTAGGCAATAAAAGCATGTCAGCTTCCAATGAGATCAGGAGGTGATGTTTTGGTTGTGGATGTAACTGATGCTCTGCGGCTGCAGCTTTGGTACCCAGAGTACCTTCATGTCAAATTAGTTTGAAAAAGTTAACGAGTGTCTGCAGATTTGTCCTGTTTTGCGGTTGGAATACAGCCTTAGGAAAAAAGGAGCTCACAACATAACTCTTCAGCTAATTAATGGTTGGACCCTAACCCTCTGGCACACGGTGGTCACTGCAGCAGACGGCTATTTAACAGCCATTTTCTCCTAAAAGCAATGCATCAAGATTTTTCCCTTCATTTTTTTTTTGGTCTTCTAAGGGAGTAAAATATGTTCTGTTTTTATATTCATATATTTTCAAATCTTTCATTTAGTTACGGATACGCATCAGAGGGTTAAAAAGTGTATGAATTATAAAATATACAAAGTTAACATGTATAAAAAACAGGTTGAAATGTTTTGCAAAGTACACAAAAAAACAACAACAACAAAGAAAAAAACAAACAAAATTAAGAAACGATCTAACTCTGTAGTGGCTATTTGTCAAAACAAAGGAGAAGAGAAACTAAGGAATAACTTTAACAAACCGCCACGACGCACCTTTCCAGTTGGGTCGTACGCAGGTCAAAAGAAAGCTCCTCACACAAATCCAATTTGCCGTCTTTTTTACTGAGAAGAAATTGTCCACAAACATTTCTCACGTCTCACCGACCTGGTAAAAACCTGTATCCCCTTCCAGGTGCATGACCCCCAATGACACACCCCCTACCAATATAGGTTTCAGAATCAGAATCAGATCAGAAATACTTTATTAATCCCAGAGGGAAATTCAGTGTGACCGTTGCTCTTACATAGTACAGGAGTAGGGAATAAAATAAGTGATAAGATAAACAATAAGATAAGCATAGAATAATTTCCTGTGAGGTCACTGCCTGGCACCGTGCCTATTGCACCCTGGTAATCACAATGACGAACACATATACACAAAAAAAATCAATCTAATGAAATAGCTACAACAAACTCAGCGTAACATATGTTTGTGCTGTTTTATACTGAATGTGGTGGAGTGGTACAACAAGCCATTTTAACACTTAAAAGCTGCGTTCGCCTATCGCCAAGGCGCAATTACGTCACATTTGCCATTCATGTGTTTTGGACAACTTATTGTGGATATCCAAAATGTGACATACAGATATCTACAAACAAATTTTGGATTTCTGTGATTCAAATTTAAGATATCTTTAATTCAGTTTCCACTAGGCGGAATTCAAATTACAGATATCTTTAATTCGGCTCAATTTAGGATATCTAACAATGTATTTCAGATGTCTTAAATTAAATTTTGCATAGGTGAAATAAAATTATATATATATATATATATATATATATATATATATATATATATATATATATATATATATATATATATATATATATAAAGCGGTAGAAGATGGATGGATATATATATATATATATATATATATATATATATATATATATATATATATATATATATATATATATATATGTAAAGAGAATTCTGAGGAGTCAAAATTGAATAGTGGAAATCTCAAAATGGAATTACAGATAGCCAAAATTCATTTCAAGATATCTTTAATACATGAATTAAAATGAATTTTGATGATGGATGTTTGGAATTAAGGATATCTTTTAAATCTAATTTCGCCCTGTCAAAGATGAATTACAGACATCTTAAATTCAAATTTTGATTGGGCAAAGATACATCACAGACAGGAGCGCCGTTTGTTGTTCAAAACATGAAATCTATGGAAATCCAATCACCATATAAGTAACAGTATAAGCCCTTTGAGTTCATTATTTGTACCTGGTTGTATTATA
Organism: Labroides dimidiatus; assembly: GCA_030710495.1. Taxonomy (NCBI): domain Eukaryota; kingdom Metazoa; phylum Chordata; class Actinopteri; order Labriformes; family Labridae; genus Labroides; species Labroides dimidiatus. The sequence continues at coordinate 2,859,824 of CM061151.1, read as the reverse complement.
TCTTCATTTCTTCAGTAAAAAAACAGGTTTTATATGCAAATGCTGTCTTTTGGGTCACCATGTTGTTACATTTTAACGCTGCTAGAGGGTGACGGTGTACGTGCTTCCTCCTGAGCAACATTGATTTCCCTCTGAGATCAGTAAAGAAGCCGAGAGAGAAGAATTTAAATCCCACTTTTATCTGTTAATGAATAAAAACGTCTGCTTCTTTCTTTCTTCATTCATAGAAATAAGGAAATTAAACTCACTCCTGGAGCCAGCCTCCAGTGGACACCTGAGGAACTGCAGTTTTTAACACTTGCCCATCCATCGCTTGGCGATCACTGCAAAAAAAATCTTTAACCTTTTAAGCTTTTATGTCTTATTTCCAGTAAAAATCATCGTTAGACTGACTATGAACCAAATTTACGACGAGTCCAGAAAAACATCTCATTTTCAAGGTATAAAGAGACGAAAATAACACTTGAAATGTTTGTAAAATTAAAAAAAAAACTTTAAGAGGCAGAAAATGCATGTGTGAAAGAGAGGAGAGTTTACCCAGCATGCATCTCAACCTTCAGAGAGAGAACTCGAGCGTCGGGTGAATTAGGAGCAGCAGTTCCATTTGAATAAACTCCCTTTAACTCACAGTATCTGTATCTAAACTGCACCTGAGACAGAGTCTTAAAGCTCTGATGAGGAGCTCTTAAAGGGACAGTCACATAAATAACAGACCTGATCTCCTCTGTGACTGTGATCAGACCTTCCTGGTTTGTTTCTAAGACTTGAATCAACATTTTTAAGCAGTCTTAAGTTACTTTGCGTAGCTAGAACGAAATGAACTGTCTGTTTGAGGTGGATCAGAAGCTCCTTTACCTTCTTGGATTTCTTGGGTTCATAGTCCATTGTTCTTCAGTCCTCCTCTGAAATGGTCCTCGTTCTTGGCCTGCAGATTCCTGGTCCTGATCTTCCTGGATCTTGGTTTTAGTTTGTCTTTTGTTGTCTCAGTGTCAGTCTCTCAGCTGTTTTTTCCATCGCTCTTTCGGTCTCTCTCTCTCTCTCTCTCTCTCTGTTTCACTTATTTCAGTTTCTGAATCGACGGCTTCATTCCTCTTCTTTCTCTTTCTACACTGATTGTTCTTTTGAGACCTCTCCTGAGAACACACACACACACACACACACACAAACACACACACAAACACAGGGGGAAGAGAGCAGGAAGCAGAGGAAGCCCAGTTCCTGTCCGAGAGGAAACTCCACCAGAGGCCGATAAGGCCCATTCTGTGTGTGTGTGTGTGTGTGTGCTGATTACAGAGAGCTACACACACTAATCAACCTTTAATTACACACACTCAGTGATTTATACTTCAAATGTAGGTCACTTTGCATCTTTGTTCTGTTTTATCTTCAGGAAAAAAAACAAACAAGTGCAGAAATGAAGGTCAGCGCGTGAAGCGACACGCCGATAAATATCTTTAACACGTGGAGTGAAACGCTTCGTCTGCCAGCGTCTCTTTGAGTTTGATTTTTATTGAAGAAAGAAAAAGTTTCTGTGACTGTGATTTAAAACTTTAAACGTTATACAGCTAGTGCAGGAAGGCTGCTGAGATTTACTGATACACACTGAGATTTCAAAGGTTTTGGATGCAGTGAGCAGGTTTGACCACAGGGTGGCAGCACCGAGACAAGGAGTGAATGAAGAAGACGGAGGAAGACGAGGAGGAGGAGGAGGAGGAGGAGGAAGGAGACATATTTCTCCTCAGCAGGACGCTGATGGAGGCGGAGGAGACGACATCAAACCTGTGACCTTTCTCTCTCTCTCTCTCTCTCTCTCTCTCTCTCTCGCTCTGTCTCTCACACACACACAAACATGCACACTGTGAGACAATTAATAGATACTGAATGTGTGAGGTAAAAATGAACACACTCTCTCTCTCTCTCTCTCTCTCTCACACACACACACACACACACACACACACACACACACACACACACACACACACACACACACATTCAGGGTAAAACCTCCAAAGCAAAGGGGCCAATGACTTAACGATTGTCTAGTTACCAAGGCAACAGAAGACAAAGATGGGGCATTTATCTTCTGAGTTTTTTTTCTTGCCCTGATCTCATGCTCTCTCTCTCTCTCTCTCTCTCTCTCTCTCTCTCTCTCTCGCCCTGCAGGTCCTAACTGTGTCAGGTTTAACGGCTGATCACTCAAAAGTTCTGCACCGAGTAAAAAACGTCCCTCGGCATCCAGAAACGAGTCAAAGAGAAGTGAAAGTGAAGAGACACGTTTGTTTTAAAGCACATCAAGTGTCGTCACATTTCAGCCGTGGTGCATAAGAGCTGTTTGATTTCAGTCTCTGTGAACTTAAAGGGGGGGTATGACCGAGGGAAGGACGGGATGGTGAGTCTGGACTGGTTTACATGGTTAATGATCTATATGTCAAACAGCATAAATCATCCGTCCTGATTGGACCGATCTGCTCTAAATGAGATGTTCAAAAACAGAATATAATGATTTTCAAATCCTGTTTGAACTATATTCAGCTGAATACACAACAAAGACGAGATATTTATTATTCAAACTGATAAACTTCTTTGTAAATATTCACTCATCTTGAATTTGATGCCTCCATTGGAAACAGGTGAGGGTCATGATTGGGTATAAAAGGAGCATCCCTAAAAGGCTCAGTCGTTCACAAGCAAGGATGGGGCGAGGTTCACCACTTTGTGAACAACTGCGTGAGCAAATAGTCCAACAGTTTAAGAACAATGTTTCTCAACGTACAATGTGAAAGAATTGATGGATTTGATCCTCTACAGTCCATAATATCATCAAAAGATTCAGAGAATCTGGAGAAATCTCTGCACGTAAGCAGCAAGGCTGAAAACCAACACTGAATGACCGTGACCTTTGACCCCTCAGGCAGCACTGCATTAAAAACCAACATCATTGTGTAAAGGATATTACCACGTGGGCTCAGGAAGACTTCAGAAAACCATTGTCAGTTAACACAGTTCATCACTACATCTACAAGTGTAAGTTCAAACTCTACCATGCAAAGACAAAGACATATATCAACAACACCCAGAAACACCGCCGGCTTCTCTGGACCCGAGCTCATCTGAGATGGACTGACGCAAAGTGGAAAAGTCTGCTGTGGTCTGACGAGTCCACATTTCAAACTGTTTTTGTAAATCATGGACGTGGTGTCCTCCAGGCCAAAGAGGAAAAGGACAATCTGGATTGTTCTCAGGTCAAAGTCTCAAAGCCAGCATCTGTGATGGTATGGGGGTGTGTTAGTGCCCATGGCATGGCTAACTGGACCATCTGTGAAGGCTCCATTAATGCTTAAAGGTACATACAGGTTTTGGAGCAACATATGCTGCCATCCAAGCCACGTCTTTTTCAGGGACGTCCCTGCTTATTTCAGCAAGACAATGACAAGACACATTCTGCACCTGTTACAACAGCGTGGCTCCGTAGTAAAAAAGTGCAGGTACTAGACTGGCCTGCCTGCAGTCCAGACCCGTCTCACATTGAAAAGTTTGAGTTTGAAGAAGAAATATCTCATCTTTGTTGTGTATTCAGTTGAATTTAGGTTAAACAGGATTTGAGAATCATTGTTTTCTGTTTTTATTGGAATTGAGGTTGTACATGGATTAATGTCCACTTTGGGCTTCCGTAGGATGTCAAAATGACTGAAACTTAAAGTTTTATTCTAGGTTTGTTTTTAAAAAAATCACACACACACACACACACACACACACACACACACACACACACACACACACACACACACACACACACACACACACACTTATTAAGTTGGTGCGAACTTCAAAGAACGCCAAACCCTGTGCATCAACTTTTTATCCCTGGAAATGTTTGTGTGTGTGTGTGAGAGAGAGAGAGAGAGATAGTGTGTGTGTTTCACTCATATCAAAGGAGCAGCATCCCTTATTGGACCCCACATCTAAAAATCACACCTGAGGTCTGACGCAAGAGGAGAGGAAACACTATGGAGAAGAAAAGTGAAGGAAGAGGAAGGTATGGAAAGACGGATGGACAAAGAAGATCATCAGAGCTGTATTTATCTAGAGATGATTGATATAAAACAAGAAAAGTATGAAAGAAAGTATAAAAAAAGGACAAAGAGGAAGTGAAGTAAGGATAAAATAAAAAAGAGGACAGAAAAGGAACAGAAATAAGGTTCAGTCACATCAAAAAGGAGAGAAGGAGAGGAAACGAACTGAAACTCAAAGAAGAGCAAAGAAACAAAAAGCACAGCTGGGATCTGAAGCCCGGATTGTTGTTTGGTTGCTGGATCTCCGGAGACGCCAACCAAATAACAAACAAATCCTCAGGATGGAGGGATGCTGATGTGAGAGAGATGGAGAGGATCAAAGGATGCTGGTTGGAGGGAGAGATTTTGTTTCTGCCTCCAGAGGAAAGAAACGAGGAGAGGAAAGCAGAGGAATGGGGCGGGGCGATCCAAGAGAGAGAGAGAGAGGGGTCTGGATTCAGCTCCACGTCTTTCTGAGTCACACCTGGAAAACCCTCTGGTGATTTTTGATCTGACCAATCAGAGGGCTCTAAATTTATTAACACAGAAGTAGATTTGGAGGTCAAACTTTGAAGTAGAGCTCTTCGAAGTCCAATCCTTGAAGGCCTCACCTCCTCTCTTCTGGGACTTACAGGATCTGCTGCGAGTATCTTGGAGCCAGATGTCACAGAAGTCACCTTCAGAGGTCAGACCGCCTGATTTCCTCCAGATCTGTGTTCGGTTCGTCTCCGCTCCGTCATGAGACTGGAGCTGAGTTTAAAGTCCAGTTCATGTGTTGACTTCCTCTGGCGCCGCTCGGTTGTGTTCCGGGACAGTTTCAGATCCAGAAGGTTGAAGCAGACTGAGCGGGACAGGAAGTCAGGCAATGATATGACACTAAAACATCCTGATCTGTTAATGAACTGTCCTAACGTTAAGATCCAGGCCTGGAGTCAACAGGTTTCATCATTGGGGTGGGAATTCCAGCGCAATGCTCATTCCTGAAATCCAGCGTCCATGAAGCAGCAAAGACTAACCAACGCTTGTTTCTCACATTTCCAATGAACATGAATTTTTTAACTAAAATAAATAAAAACAAAAACAAACTCTCCAATAGGGAGGGCAGCGCCCTCTACTGGCCAGCCGCCACCCTTTGGTGTATAACGGTACTGCATAGGAATCCACGTGCACTGACGTTCCATCACAGGCAACAATTGAAGTTAGCTGTTCTTGTTACCGTAACTCCTCAACTATTTGGGCAAGAGAAAAAATTCAAATGGTTCCCGAAAGAAGAGAAGATGAGCTTTCCGGGCATGATTTCTGACTCTTTAAGGCCAAAATAATAACAACAAGCACAAGTGGTGTTAGCATTATGTGTAAATATTGTCACCCATACAGGGTAATGAATTGTTGGTTGCGATTACAGAAGGTTTAAAGCTCCTGAGCAGCTATAGATGGCTTAGTATATGGAAGATAGACATCCACAATATAAAGGAAATGCTTCTGCAGGTCATGCGAGGACATAGAGGTTTTAGAGGGAATTGTAAAAGGTTAGTGTACAGGAAGTGCACGAAGCGAGAACAGGACTGCGGTTGGAAGCAAACATAATGTCTAGTCAGGTGGAGCTTCGACCATAAAGGGTTCAAGGAAACGATAGTCGGGGTTCTGGACTGCTCAGACCTTTTTGCTGTTTGTTGGCTGAGAGACTCTGTTGCACGTTCTTGACTCATTGTAATCAATAAACCTGTGATCAACTGAGAACTTGGATGTCTCCTTCTCATCCTTCCTTCCACTTTAAAGATCTCTGCAGGAAATGGTGAAAAGATGATCAGGAGTCAGATTCTAACTTTGCATAATTGAACAACTTCCGGGGTAGCTAAACAGGTGATCATTTCCAACAGTGGCCTGGATGATACTCGGCTGCTCTTCTAAGGGGTTTTAGCTGGATATAAAAGAGACTGAAATGACTAGTGTCGCCTCTTTCTGAGCCACAAAAGCAAACAAAACTATCAGCGTTGGAAGTAATTAGGTCATAAGAGTTATTTTTAGTGCCTGAACTGCCGCAGGGTAGGTTTCCAAAGAAGTGACAAGCATCTCCTACAAAGTGAAGATTCTGATTGAGCGGTTTATGACTTTTAAAGACAGGAGAGAAGTTATTCTGTTGAAAAAGAACACTACTTTAACACGAAGACAGAGAGGAAAACACTTTGTCCACAGGGGTCGCCAAAAACAACACACGCGTAAAGCTCTTCAGAGGAGCTATAAGGAATGAAGTAAGAAATGACGGGGTGAGTGTGTTAAAAGAAGAGGCGGGCACAGTATTTGGACGGCTGTTCAGCCATGTTTACTACAGTATTGTTCCCATCTACAGTTATCAGCACAGCTTGTTGAGTTCTTTTTTTTTTTTTTTTTTTTAACAGCGTCATAGATATTTTTCACCACTGGTTTATTTTCTGCTCGTTCACTCGGAGGATGTTTAAGCAGCATTATCAAAAAAACTTAGAGCACATCCTTACACACATACTGTACATACAATACACACATACAAACCAAAGCACACACGCTCATACACACACGTCCTAGTATAGCGTCACGCTGGTATATACACATATATAGAATGAGTAAAAAAAAAATCTATTTTCACTTTTTACATCTTAATATAAGAGTCATACCAAAGACATGGCCACCGAGTGAGTAAACAATAGATAAATAGATATAAAACAAATACAAAAATAAATAAACATAAATACTTGCATCAATTAATAAAAGATGACATGAGTTTTTAACTCACTGTTTACTTTTTGACATGTTTTTGTTCAAGTCGATAAATATTCAGCGCACCACTTTAACTGTTATTTCACCTCGACAACAAAGGACTGGTTCGTCACCCAATCAGAGAACGCAGAGCTTCGCCCTCGGCTCGTGATTGGTTGGTCGATGCATTATCTGTACATCAGCCTATCATGTTTGACATGACGTAATCGTTGTTGACATAGAGTCGTTTTTCAGCACCATTAACATCGCTGTGACTGTCACCACTGTACCAACATCCACAAGTTCAGGTAGGACACAACACCGTCAGGATGATAAAACTAGATTCACCATTATCGGTTTTTATATCGTGGTCCTGATTTTGAATTTCTCTGTTAGCAACCACCAGAGCTACTGCAAGTGACACAACAGTTTTCTGCAGAGGAGGTAGACAGAAACCTCCACTTATCTCTGTACTGATGTGGATCGTATGTTTAGTGTACTGGCGCAGGTTCTTCTGGATGGCTCGCCAAGTTTGTTGTGCTGTTTTTCTGCCTCCACATCCGTCTGTACACACTTTCCTCCAAATTCAGCCAACCAACCAACAGAGAGCCTACTGTAACAGCCCCATCACTCCTATTACTTCCTAGATAATGAGGTTAGAAACCAAGAGGCAACAGGGTGACGCAATTTGCGTTGTTTGTTGCAACTGAACTCAAAACCTAGCTTAAAGGTGATGTTTTATAGTGACACTATTTTTTAACAATTCATTCTCATTAGGTCATAAGTCAAGATGGGAAGCATAAATCTTGTTGAATTGGTCTGGGTGGGTGGGAGTGGGAGGCTGAAAAACCAAGGTAAGCTGAGCTGATCCATCTTAATGGTAGCTAGCCAGGTTTCAAAGTCGACAGACTTTTTGGACTTTGCTGAACCCAATGGAAGTCCTAATGCAGAGAGATCATTTACATCTATCTGGAGACCCTATTATCCCAGGTTTTATTGGACTTATAATAATTCTAACACAAAACTTTCTCTACTTTTACCCAAAGCAGTCACAAGTGGATTAAATGGTTCGGGGTTTGACTTAAACGAGATTGTCTTAAATTCGCTGACTCGCCCTGAGGGCCTGGAAGAAGTTTAAAAAGAGACACTTTCAGAGAGGGCAGACATTAGCTTTGATGCTAGTGTGTCTTTTTAATAGTCTTCCTGCAGGTGTTGCTGACCATGACTGACTTTCACAGCATTTAGCTGCTCCTAATTGATCGTAACACTTATTCACACCTGGGGAGCTTCTACATTTAACTTTTGACCTCTAACATTAGCTCCAGATCGGCTCTGGTGGTTTCTTTTTTACAAGTTTTACTTCGGGGCATCACGAGAAAAGGTGGAAAAGAAAATTTATGATGCATTCAAACCATTTCATTTTTTTTCCCACAACAGTCGACTGATGGTGTCACTTAGCAGTCCTACCTCTGTCTGTCATGAATCAAAGGCCTGTACATGGTTTCATTTTGTAAACAACACGACCGAGTCCAAACCACCGTCAACATCTGAAACAAGAAAGTGCAGCAATATAACTGCTTTCCATAGCACTGTTTTCAATCTCAGAATCACTGATCGGTATTTGCTTTGCATTTATGGTCACTTGTTGGGTTTTTTAACTGCATTCTGGATGTGTTTTACTGCTCTTGCATTCCCACAAACCGTTCTACCATTCTATACGTCTGTCGACATGATAAAAAGACATTTTTGTCAGCTGCCGTTCACCAGAAAACCAAACACCGGAAAATGTTTTCATAGCTTGATGAGGTTGTTCATGATACCCTTGATACTCCTACATGGGATGTGGTCCAAGAAAAGTTGACGACATTTAGACTCTTGCGAGTAAATGAAGTTTCTTCACCCAAAAGTCATTCATCACCTAACTACAGCTTATTATAGTAGCTTATATCTGACATCTGAATTTATTCAACTGTACATCACAGGCCTGTTTGTGGTGAGTTACAGCATGCCATATGGTGGGAGCCATTGCAGAAGTGGTCCACCTTACATCCAGTCCAGGTTGGTTTTTCCAAACAGTGTCCCGTTTCAGGTGAGGGTGAAGGTGGGATGTAAACAGTGGAACTTTTGCTATGGCTGCTTTTATTTCACATATGCATGGGTGACTGCTTTCACGCCATCTCAGGCCTTCATTCCCTACATTTCATTGGTCCTGGTCTCGGATTGGTTCTCACGTTTGAAACCATTTTTCTTTTGGACAGAATGCTGAAAGGATGGTTACCAAAGTTTGTTAGGGACATGCAACCTTTAGAACAAAAACGTTTTTTCACACCCCAAAACAAACACACACTGAAAGCAACAAACTGGTGATTTGACGGAAAATGAAAGGTAGATTTCTTGGTTAGTACTGGGCTGAATGTGGTCGAAAAGTAGGATATCAAAGCCACTTTTTCATCCATATTTCACCTTGTAGCTATGACTTTAGTCTCTGACGGAGTAATCATTGAGGTGCTGTGGACACAACATATACAAAAGGTAAGAAGTACCTGCAAGACATCTCTTTTCAGCCAAATTTGACCCAGTTTAAACCTTGGCATTTTGAGTCTTTTGACTTGAAAAATCACAGATAAAAGTATTAAGTAGGTAGTGAGTGAGTTCCTGTCGTTTTTTTAATCATTCTTATTTTGCTACTAGACTACATAGATTGCATGTCCCTTGCAAACGCTTGAAACCGGTCTCCAGACGTTCCCCGGTAAGTCTCTGTGGATTCTCCAGGGTCCATGGCTCAAGTTCATGCAGCAGACTGTGTCTCAGTTATCTCAGACTCTGAAATCCTTTCATTCTTTTGGCCGTGCGGTATGGAACTAAATCTAACACTCCTTGGTTCCAAGATGAGAGATCAGATTACTCACATCACGCTTTCAGGCAAGATGAAGATTATCCCAGTTCAGCGTTACTCCGTTTACTTCCCACGGCTCATTCATGCTACTTACTCCCGGACTGCGCCCTCAGCAGGGAGCCTTGGTCCTGGTTTGCGCTTTACATTTTACAATCAAGTTTTCACAACCTCTTTCTTCAAAAAGGGTTGACCATCACTCTCTGTCTCCTCTCCATGCTTCTCTTGGCGTAGGGAGTCCTGGGATGCAAAACTGCTCTAAGGCTGAGCCTTTGTCCCAGACAACACTTGAAGTGTAAGAGCCCCAGCTGGCTTAGACAGTTGTCTCGTACTCTAATACCTCTTTGCTGCCCATCATGCTACTCCTGTACTGTATCCTGGGGCTGACAGCTGATGTGGTCTCCAGCAGCAGAATGGTCTTGCGCAGGCGTCGATCGATAAAGTGCGCATCCCAAGCTGGATATCGCTTTCTCGGGAGGTCAATGCGTATCACAGGTCCCTCCTGAGAGCGGGATGAAGAGGAGGTCCTGTGAAGGAGAGCAGGAGACGATGAAGGGGAGGGACGTACCTGGAAGACAGGTAAGCAGCTGTCCCTGTCTCTGTCCTTGTCTCGTTCCCCTGGGACTGGCTCCCCCGTGTCCTTAGTCCTGGGGAGAGTCCTCGGAGGGCTGGTAATGACCATGTCTGTTTGGGATCCTTGAGAAGGGGTGAGGCAAGCATCAATCACACCCACAACCCCTCCAGCACCCACCATGCCCTCGTCCACACACCCTCCCCACTGCGAGCCCAGTACAGGCCCGTCGGGATGCAGCCAGCAGTAGTACACCAACATAAAGAAGGTTCCCAGGGCAAAGCTGCAGGCCACCAGGCACACCACCACCAGGGCGTAGGAGTCGGAGGTGTGCGGGCCACGGTACGTGTACCAGGCGGCAGTCAGAGCCACGTTCTCAGCCAGGGTCACAGAGTAGTAGACGGTCATCCGAAATCGGCTGGGCCCCTCTTTTACGTTGAACCAACAGAAGATGTAGATGATCCCAACCACCATGTTGTAGATGATCTCCTCCCACTTGGACATGCAGAAGTCGGTCTCACCTTGGATGATCCAGAAGGTCATGACACACCTTTGAGACAATCAAAATGAATTTTAATACCTTGCATTAAATTTGCAAAGAATAAACAATAACTACTGCACTCTTCTCCTTATCTACAAGCCCTGGACTCTCTGTCTCGGGTCACACATGGCGCACCAGTGGCTGACGATGAAGATGCCGAAGTAGAGCTGGAAGACAGAGGCAAAGAGGGCGAAGGCCACGGTCCTCGCCCCAATGGTGAAGAAGTGCCACAACATCTGGGTGATCACAGCCTTGTAGGACATGGGCAGCTTGTCATCGCGGGAGTCCCGGAGAACCTTCTGGTAGGAAGCGATCATCCAGGCCAGCGACACGAGGGAGGCGGAGGCTGAGAGACCTGGAGGGAAAGATGAAGTCGAGAGAGAAAACAGGAGAAGGAAAAAGTTGTCAGTTGGATTTCAGAGGGTCAAAGAGGTCTAATTTAGTTAAATAATTCCTGCCTGATGTCTGATGAATGCCATTCAGCTGCAACTCATGACCAAAACCTCTTATAGGTTGTGTTTTATCACTAAATAACAGACCACTTGTGAATTCAAAGCCCAGCTACCTGTTGGCACTACACCATTGCATATTAAAACCATTAACCCCAAATGAATAACTTAAATTATGGACTTTTTACTTATTCAAATGGGTCTGGAGCAGTTTCCACAGAGGTCAAACGCTCATTAGACAGCACATGTAACTGTAAGTTCTGCCACCAGCAGCCCAAAGTGCAGTTTAACACATTAAACATTCATGTGTGTTAATCATGCAGTCTAGTCTCAAATTAGCCATGAATCACACTGAGAGGGCATTAAATTCTGAACAAGGAAGGAGCTGCACCCACTTCTCAAGACGCTGACATGATTCACTGTTAGGACGTCAGGAGAATCTGAACTTTTCTGAGTTAGTGGAGGAAGATGTTACTTCAGAAGAGACTCGAGAACTTCACGTCACCGTCTCAGTACCCGGACTATTGTTTTTCTTTCACAAATCCCACCTGAATTAACACGCTGTACCACCAACTTTACAAGATCCCTGAAATGCAGCTTAAAAAAGAATAAAGCAAAGCAGCTATGCGAGAAATGAACCTAGAACAAAGAGGATTATGGGTAGACAGAGACAGATGCAGCTTGTTATGCTTGCAAAGCCCACAAAATCCCAACATTTGGAGGAGCTGGATCCTGCGAATGTTGGGGATTTGTACTTAACAGATGACATGAATGATTAATTGGCAGCAAAGATGGTTGATTTATTCAAACGATTGGCTGATGGATTAATGAATGAACCATATCAGCACTAAAGAGATGAAAACGGTGTGAAAAATAATTTTTGCTGTTGATAGACTGCAGAAATGTGTGTGTTAGTGTTCTGATATTTGGACCCTCATAGGAACCATAAGTGGAGAAATGTTTTGTGCAAGTTTTCTTATATTTGGACCTTTTAGGGGACCATAAGTCCAGAAATGTGTGTGCTTGTGCAAGTGTTCTGATAATTGGAGCTCTGTGGAGACCATAAGGGCAGGGATGTGTGTGTAAGTGTTCTTATAAATAGATCTTTGGGGGGACCAGAAATTTGGGACCTTGAGAAAGAGGTCATTTGGGTAAATAAAGAAGCTTTCTGTTCCTTACATTTGAAAAGAGCTGTCAGGGCTGAAAGATGAATTATGTTGTGGATGAAAATTAAAGTAAGAAAGAAAAAGAATATTTTCTAATACGGCCCAATTATAATAGCGAGGCACTTTGTTTGATTCCACCTCAAAAATATCCTACTATCACTCTTGACGAACACTAAAGCTGTGTATTTGCAACACTCTGGATGAGCTTTGTAAAAAGATACTAATGGATTAATTAGTTACTTCATAATTAATGACTGTTAGATTTCCAGAATGATGAATTAGACACTCCAAAAGAACCAAAAAGACACTGAATATCATATCATAGCATTGAAAACTCAAATTGAGAGCATAAAACCTGAATTTCAGAACAGCTGAAGCTACATTTGTTTGCTCTACATTTGCATTCATCCCTGCTCTGGTGAAATGTAATATCTCAGCAGTAAGTGAGCATCGCAAGAGGAAACATTTGTCTGCAAAAGAGAAACTTTGCACCTGAACTTCTGTGGAATCAATAATTAAAAACAGGTGCAGCGATTCCCAGAAGTGACGAAGAATCACAAAGCGTAATGTGTGAATACTCAGGAGTGTTCAAATTTTCATAACCCTCTTCTACTCCAACAGCCGCATGCTGAGCGACAACACCGTCAGACTCCCGAAGGGTTTTCAAATGATCCTCCGGTGGCTGTCAAAGCTCCAGTGAGCGTCCTCGCTCCCCACGAGAGAGAAACAGAGAACCTGACTGCCGCCACTCCTCGCCGGTTCGCTCTGATGACCGGCACTGCAGCGGCGCTTGTCTCTGTCCACGCTACGCTGAGCTTTTATAACCACTCAGTGACCCCGACGTCCCCTCGAAGGCTCCACGGTGGGTTTCATGTCTGTCCTGCAACTGTGTGTTCGAATATATGTCTGGCACTTGACTTTTTGTGCTGCCAGGTGTGTGCAAACACTGACAGCCAGCGAGAGAGAGCGAGAGAGAGAGAGAGAGAGAGAGAGAGAGAGAGAGAGAGAGAGAGGTCTTTTGTTTTATTCATCAAAGACCGATCTTCCTGTTGGAAGAATTGCATGAATAAATCGACTCTACTACTGATACCTGTTATAAACACACACACACACATATACACACACACACACACACCGCTTTAGTAAATACTTGATTCTGATTGGACGAAACCCCATAACCATGGTGTGTTTTTAGTGTGTTGTTTTGGGCATCCATGATCACAAACATCCAATCAAACCACTCTGTGGACAGGAGCGCAGCACATTTCCAGTCTGCCTGTGGACACTGTGGCAAAAATGCTAGTCCCTGTTAGCTTCTTGAATTGGAAGCTAAAAGCAAAAAGCTTGAAGATTTAAGAGTTACTGGCTGAAGATGGTCTAAAGAGGCAAGGAATGGAATGAAAGAGACGTCGACCAACTGAAATGAAATAAAGTCTTTAGCCAGGCGCTGTGGCCAAATTATGCATTCATTCAAAGTTTGGTGCGTTAAGTGACAGAAACGTAGGCTAATATGTAGACTGTTCTGCTCCGATCTGGAAACATGAAGTCTTCACTTAAAAAAAAAAAAAGAATTTTGTTTTAATCACTTTTTTTGGTGTTTCTTGCAAGGTAAGGAGTAGATTGTAGTGGAATCTAGGAAGACGCAAGGAAACAAAGTTCAGCAGTTGGGTGATGTAAGCTAACTCTAACGGACAAAATACGCCAGATGCAGTGCTGTCAACTCCTCAGTAAGGAAAGGAGCTATTGGCTGTCCAAGAAGTCGCTAAATGATGCAATCGCCCAATTTGCATAATTGTCCATTTGCATGTAATTCTCAAGAGAGAGGAGATACATGGTAGGAGACACAAAGAGTAGAAAGGTTTAGAACTACAAATGAACTTCCTTCTGTTGAGTTTTGTTTTTTTAATGTTAAAATATCAACCCTCCTTCTTTATCCGGGCTTGGGACTGACCCGTGGGCGAGTGAAGCGGACTGGTCTGCTGGTTTGGAACAGGGCAGCACCTGCTGCTCATCAAGAAGCGTAAGATCAATACGTGGTTTCACGTCAGAGTCTCCAAACTCCAGAAAAAGGTGCTCGATTTGTCGCTAGTCAGTTTTTTTTTTTTTACGGTGGCCCTGAGAGCTCACAGCACTGAAACTTAGGAGAAAACACGCAACAAGATAAAACACAAGAAAATAAAGAAAAACATCTTCATTATTTTGACAACACATGAGCAACATTTAGAAAACGCGCTGCAAAGACCGCAACACAACAGACGTGTTTCTAGAGGACACTTAAAAGCGATGCACACGTCCCGACACGCTTGTTGTCGATGCAGATTTTGAGTCACAGACCTGTTAAGATTCTCTTTCCGTCAGTGCTGCTGGAAAATGAGATTAAAGTGTTTCTGATTTATTTTAACATTGTGATCACATGATTCACATATTAGCGTAGCGGCTAATAGCAGACGTGTGCATCTTTTCGCATTTGTTTTCTTAAGTTGCAGTGCCGTGAGCTCTCAGGGCCACCATATTTTTTATTTTTTTGCAAAAAAGAGTGGAGAGAGAGAGAGGTCCGACAAACTCCTGTTTTTGCTGTTTGCCTGAGCAAAGAGGCGTCACTTTACAAAGAGCAGGTTGAGCGGGACAGGAAGTCGTGCCTGTGACTTTCAAAATAAAACAAACCAGATGGTATTTATCTTGACTACAACAACAAACCGACATAATGAGCGGAGCCGGACCAGGGGTCAACAGGTTGGAGGTTTTTACAGCCCAACATGAACATGGACCGAGCACCCGGTTGAGGGATCAGAGAGGACTCACCCTGTAGCGGGAGGACGGTGTTCCCGTGGATCATGATGCTGAGCTGGAGGACGAGCTGTGGCGCCGACTTCAGGAAAGCCTCCAGGAGGCGGAGCATGGTGATGTCAGCGCTCTCAAACATGAGCCGCCAGTGGAAGTGGCGGCGGGGCCCGTTGCTGTGCAGGCGGCTCTGGGCGCCCAGGTAGAGGGCGTGGATGTACCTGAGGGCGAGAGGAGAGAGAGGTTTAGAGGACTGACACATGCTGCTCAGTTTGTCGGAGACTCTGACTGCACGAAGACGCGAAAAAAACCACCAACAAACATTCTGGACTTTGAGATGGAACAGACCAACTTCAATAAACTAAACTCTTGATTTGAACTCTTGAATATTCAGACATTAGAAAGTGGGACTTTCGTCCACTCTGCGGTTTTCTGGTGCGATGAAAGCAGCGCTGAAGCATGAACAGCTCTAAAGAAGCTCCGTTTGATTCATATTGTAGGGCAGCATTCTTCATCTGACAAACCTTGACAGCCTCTTTAGACACAAACAGCTACACGGATGTCAAACAGCATAAAACTCTTCTTCCAGGAGGAAAAAAAAAAAAAAACCTCCACCGGGTGTTTGTGTTCCTCCAGGGAAACATCTTTACCCTCACCTGTCACCGCTCTACTCTGATTTGCTGTTTTTCTCCACGCTGTTTATTTTGTCTCGGCGACGGTATCGGTGGCCGGGGTCGCAGCAGGTCAGCTGGTGCACGCCTTGTTTTTTTAAATGTGGAGACAAATATTGATGCGAGGGAGGAGGGGCTGGCTGATCTGTCACCTGCTGCTGCACGGACGAGGCTGCGCTGTCAGTCAGCGAGAGGAAAACACAAAATCACCTTTTTGTAAACAGAAAACAGGCTGATGGAACATCTCTCAGACGGTGTTTCAGGAGAAAAACTGAGCTCGTCTCACTCCCAACACCTCGTTTTAAATTCTGGTGAATATGTTTCTTTTATACTTTACAACAAAACGATTTGTTCTGTGATGTCTAATTCTTCTGCTCTGGCGAGAAACAACTTTGAGTCTCTGTGAGGCAGAGAAGAGGCCGCTGGATTCCCCTCAGGTACGAAAGTCCAAACGTTTAACGAGAACAGATGCAACAAATGGGTGATGCAGCAGCGTTTCGCTCGCACTTGGAACCATTTCAGGCCATCAGCGCTGCTGTGAGGAGGTTTTTAAGGGTTATAAAACAGACAGAAACGAACACTGATGCCTCTTTATGACCCACAAAATCAAAGCAGACCAATCAGCATTAAGAAGCAAGATTCCCATATGGTTATTTTAATGCTTGAGAGAGTTGCTGCAGGGCAGGTGTCAGGCGATGTTAGTAACAGCAAACTGCAGAAAAAAAAGAAAAGCCTCTCGAACCAAAGACGTCAGACAGGATTTCAATTACTGAGTTTCATGCATGTTCAAAAATCTGTTTTTTTTTAACTTAATTTTGCAATTTAAACAGATTTTTAGACAATATAGTGCCACATGAAAGACATTTGACGAGAAAGCTTTGTGCACTGGAAGCAGGTTCTGTCATTTTTATTCAGTTCATACTGTGACTGATTTTTTTTTTTCTAACTTTAATATTTTTTTACCTTATCATTCGTGTCTTTTAGGTCTTTTAGGTATATACCTGTAAACAGTGAATAACTGCAGAAAAAAAATCAGTAATAATACTGTAAATATTATAAATAAATAACAGGACGGGGACGATATGCTTTTCTCATGATTTGATTTAGATCGTGATTCTTTGATATTGGTGATTTTTGCGATTTTTCTTCCCTTATTCAACACCAGCACATGTAAGGATAAATGATGATGATGATGTCTACAGAATCTATCAGGAGCCATAGTCCCCCCCAAAAACCAAACATCACATGTGAGTCAGTTTTTAAGATGTATTCAGGGGATCTGACATCATGTTACTTGGCTAGGCTAGGAAAGGCAAGGCAGGGCAAGGCAAGGCAAGGCAAGGCTAGGCTAGGCTAGGCTAGACAAGGCAAGGCAGGGCTAGGCTAGGCAAGGCAAGGCAAGGCAAGGCAAGGCAAGGCTAGGCTAGGCTAAGCTAGGCTAGGCTAGGCTAGGCAAGGCAGGGCAAGGCAAGGCTAGGCTATGCTAGGCAAGGCAAGACAGGCAAGGCAAGGCAAGGCTAGGCAAGGCCAGGAAAGGCAAGGCAAGGCAAGGCAAGGCAAGGCTAGGCTAGACAAGGCAAGGCAAGGCAAGGCTAGGCAAGGCAGGGCAAGGCAAGGCATGGGTAGGCTAGGCTAGGCAAGGCAAGGCAAGGCAAGGCAAGGCAAGGCAAGGCAAGGCAAGGCTAGGCTAGGCAAGGCAAGGCAGGGCAAGGAAAGGAAGGGCAAGGCAAGGTTAGGCTAGGCTAAGCTAGGCAAGGCAAGGCAGGGCAAGGCAAGGCTAGGCTAGGCAACAAGGTGATTCAAAGTGCTTCACATAGAAAAGATCAGCAAAACATAATAAAATAAACAATTTAAAATTAATTAAAACAGCAAAAATAAATAAAGAAAAGTTAAATGGAAAAAAGGTTTAAAACAGATTTTAAAATATAAGAATAAAAGTCACAGTGTAGAGTGTAGAGGTGTGCAAGAAAATTGATATCAACATGATTTGTTTGAATATTCTCATGAAAAGCAGCTGTAAAAAGGTGAGTCTCCAACCTGGAATTAAAGGAGCTGAGAGTTTCAGCAGACCTGACATTTTACTGGAAGTTTGTTCCAGATATTTGGAGCATAGAAGCTGAACGCTGCTCCTCCATGCTTACTTCTAACTCTTGGCACCGTACGTAGACCTGATCCGCTCTGCTGACTTTGTATGACGCAGCTGCCTCCTGACATCAGTCTGTACGCTCAGCTATGAGGAAGGAGCTGTAACCAGGAAGATTTTCTTTGCAGGGACGAAAATACGGCCTGCAAAAAATAACCAAACAAAAAAAATAGCTAAGAGAAGAAATGTGTCTTTCTGTCCACAGGGGGAGCCAAATTGGCACATCCTGAAAGTTCCTCACAGGAGCTTTAATCAAGTCAAAGGTTTCAGATCCTTTAACCTACTCAGGTCCACTACTCGGACGCATGACAAAGAAATTGTAGGGGTGTGTTTTTGAGGATGCACCGATGCATCATGGGAAACAGCATGGCAGACAGCGGTAGCAGGACGAATAGGTTGAGCAGAAACAAACGCACGCTGGAGGAAAAATGAGACGACACTCACTTCCTGAGCTTCTGCATCCCAAAGCAGATTTTAAATAGAGGGGTAAAAATAAATCAGGAGTGTAAGCACACACACACACACACACACACACGTTCACACGCAGGTTCACACACACACACACACACACACACACACACACACACACACACACACACACACACACACACACACGTCAGCATATGTGATTATGTTCAAGCCTGCAAAAAACAGACAAGCACAGATGCTTGTGTGTGTGTTGATGTGCACACCTAGACACACACACACACACAATGTGACTCACATGCACATTCTTCTCTGTCTTTCTCTTGTTAACACACACACACACACACACACACACACACACACACACACACACACACACACACACACACACACACACACAGTGACAGACAGGCAGGAAGGCCAACGAGGCAGCCTGGAAATCTGTAGCTCTGCAAATAATTTGCTGTCCAAGCACTGCAGGCATTCCTCCATTCACTCTCTATGTCTCTCTCTCTCTCTCCCTCTCTCTCTTTTTGTCTCTGACTCTTTTTTTTCTTCCTCTTGTCTTTTTGTTTTTCCTCTTCATGTTGCCCTTCTCTGCTCTCTCTCTCTCCTCCTTTTTGTCGAGGCGTGCAGAGATGAAGAGGTCAGTGGGTCGGCGGCTGAAGCTCTGACGGTTTTTTAAAGGATCATTACAACATTTTGCTTTTTTAAAAAAATCCTATCTCCATTTCCTTTTCCTCTCCATCTCTTCTTCTTTGCCTGTTCTCTCTCTCTCTTTCTCTCTTCTTTCTGCACCTTTTGTCTTTCTCTCCTTTTCACCATCTCTCCTCCATCCAATTTATTTCGTTCTCCCTTTCAGGCGCTCTCTCTCTCTCTCTGCCTCCAGCTTCCAATCTATCAAATCTATATGAATCCTCCTCTCCACCTCCATCCCTCTCTTTCCTCTCTCTCCCCCTCCTCTTGTATTCACTTCTTCATCCTCCTTCCTCCCTCTCTCTCTCTCTCTCTCTCTCTCTCTCTCTCTCTCTCTCTCCTTCGCCAAAAAAACTCCACTATCTACAAGGCCACAGTTGGACCACAGAGACCCTGAGCATTTATGAAAAGAGCTTGAGTGTGTGTTTTTACGTGTGTGAGGAAGTGCTGCCAAGTGGGCTGGTGAGCCAAGACTGAACCCAAGGAGAGCCTCACACACACACACACACACATAGGGAAATTAAACTCTTACACACACTTCGTTTGATCGTCTTTTGAAGGGATTTTACAGGTCGGTGGATGAAACGGGGAAGCAGACAGAAACAGAGGTTTGAGAATTCAAACACCGGAGCCGTTAAATCAGGAAGCTGTGGAGTCAAAAACTAAAGAGTTGAAGTTTCAATTGTTCACACCTGAAGCTCGTTGATTTTGTGCTGATTCAGGTAATAAAATGATCTGTTGTTGGGCTGTTTTGTGTTCAAACTGCAGTAACGTGAAGCTGTGATAGAAGCTGTCCTGCAGCTTCTTCACTGCGTCCACCGGCGTCTGTTTGTTTTGATAAGCGTGTTCTGTGCTGGGGACGATCACCGTCACTGGTTTTACTTGTAGAACTCTGCTGCGTCTCTTTGCAGCTCTTGGTAGCATGCTGGCGGTGCGTTCAGGAAAGTAGGAATTCTCTAGATACAGTAACTAATAACTAAAAGTCAAGCTTGTGTGCAGATATTAATCTGTAAACTATATATATATAAAGCTACAACTTTTCAAGAGACCAGACGGATTCCTGTGTGCTACTTATTGCCCGCTGCTGACTGGTTAAGTGTACGAGGGTTAGCCCCAAAGTTAGCATTAACTTTGTCCCTGGAGCAGACCACTAAGTCTCCCCTGTGCTCCCTGATCACAGTCTGGACTCTGAGGCAATTCAAAGAATATAAAATAATATGAAATAATAAATGTCAACTAGAAAAAAAAAAAAGAAAAACGATTTGTGTCTTGTGTCAGCCACCACTTCCACAGGGTTCAGAGGGTCCACAGGGTTCAGGGGGTCCACAGGGTCCAGGACTGAGCTGGTCTTCTTCACCAGTCTGTTCAGTGTAGCTCTCCTTTGAGGTGAAATCCTTCCAATGTGGCGTTGCTGTCCGGTGTTAGCTCTATTAGCCATGTCTCTTTGAATAGCATGATGCTACACGCCCTCTGCTGCTGGGTTAGCACGGCTAGCTCGTCCATCTAAGGACGGGTCGATGGCGTATCTTCTTATCACACTAGCAGTACCAGCTCGTCGTCCTCGCCTCCTCCTCCTCAGCTTGCGGAGAACTTTGGACCGGTTAGCATTGACGTGCTACGGGCTGCTAACAGCTGAAGTCTTGTGTGTAAACAATCCAACCATGGTTACAGGTAGCATCTCCCGACAAATGGGAGCAAAAAACGATACAAACACCACTGCAAACGCACGGGTAAAGAAATGAGCCATGACAGGCTCCAAATAAGAAGAAGAAAGATTAAAAGAAAGAGAAGAAGAGCAACGAAGATACAAAATACTTTAACAGCTGAGTTCAATCCTCAGGAGGAGAAACATTTGTTTCAGTTAAAGAGAAGACCGTCTCATCACATCAATAAATGAATCATTGTCACATTTAATCACTTTGCTTTGGTCACTTATTAAGATTTTAGTGTATCTGCCTGTTTCTTCAGAAGCCGATGGGTGCTGACTTTAGCCTGCGGTTATCGACTTCTGGTTGCCGCCGCCGGCAAGCTAGCTCAAAACAACTTGCATGAAATCATTAATGCTTGACGGGGCTCAGTGTAAACTTTTTAAAAACATCCACACTGTGACTCCACCTCTGATTTTTCTTCATTTTGTCGCTTTCTTGCTTTAAAATCTGGATATTAGAGCGAGTATGACAGCTTGGCTAACAACATCTGCTTTGTGGCTTCCATAGCGACGTAAACAGAACGTTCAATTGGATGAGCAAAACCAGCAATCGCAATGAACTATGGGTAGTCAGGAAAAAGGTGGATAAAAATATTGATGATGATTAATCTGTAGAGTAACGGGCACGACTGAGATAACTAGAGTCCGACCCCGAGGATCGGGGCGAAGGGCCTCTGGGAATCCTCCAAGAGGATTCCAAGAGGCCGCTCCAACTGTAACACCGAAAGCTGATGGAGAGGATTATTGAGGCTGTATGAAATACACTGCAGGTGCTCCACCAATCAGAAAGGATCTGCCCCCATAAGTATCTGGACCTCTGCAAAGTGTTACCCCCAGACAGAACCATGTCAAGGGATGGATCAAATACCCAAGAACTATCTTTAGATCCTAGTTCTTGCTGTCAGAAAGCATCTGATATCCCCTAAAGGCATTTGACTACAGTTGGATGTGGTTATCTTTAAATTATGCACATTTGATAAAAACACAGACAGAAAATATCACCTCTGCAGCCTTTTTCTATGTGGCTCCACCTTCTTCCAGGCACAACAAAGTCACTCTGCTTGGTTAACTTCCTCATTTCTCTCATTTTGAGAGGGAAGACACAGAAACACATCACATACCTTTTTGGAGTCTCCATCAAGGTAAGAAGCTTTCTCACTCAGACTGATGCAACTGATACAAAACGTACAAACAGGTTCAAAGTCAAGAGACATGATGTTGAATTAAAAACAAAAATTATTGTCGATATTTTTCTTCAACAAATCATTGTTGGTGAAAAAGTTTTTCATCAGTTATAGAAAGTCTGTTTTTTTTTTTTAATTAAAAGACGGTCGCTTTACTCTTTGTGGAATTGAAAGTTAAAAATTCCAATTTTCATTATAGTAAAAATGACCAGAAAAATAAATGAGAGTGTGTTCAGCAGTCACTGATGAAACACCTGTTCAGAGAAGATTGCTTGGGTTTCTGTGTGCAAACTTTTTTTTAAATGATGCATGAAAGTTATTTGTTGAGCTTAGTAACTGTAAACGAACTCACTCTCAGCTTTCTGAAGAACTTGACTTTAAAAAAACTCAGTTAGCAGACTGAGGGTAACCTCCAATTTTTCATGTCAAACGTTCATCCTCTGTGGTGTAAAAATAGATACCAGAAATAATAAAAATAATGTGTGAGTGATTAGAACAGTTAACCGTAAGGAGAGGAGGGACTTTTGGTGATGTGAGAAGGAGGACTCTTACCGAAAAGGGCTGTAAGTAAACAACGTTGAATGCAATGCAACCAAACCAGCCAGCTTGCATGGAGACGTTTTTTATTTTCATTTTCATTTCAACTTGATGGACCCGTTTCTCCCATTTAATTAATGGGGGAAAAAAATGGTGCAATAGGTGAAGGGCAAAATAAGGGTAAGAGGTATCACCACCACCACCACCCACCATCACCAACGACCCGTGAACACTGTCTAATTTCTTACAACTCTTTCTTCTTGTTGCTTTAGAAAAAAACATGGAATATGGTCAGGTGCCTCCAACTGGTACAGAAGTAGCTGCATACTATTGCCCTCCTGTTGTTCCATCCATGCCTGGTATGAAAACAAAACCTCATCTGTGTTTTCAACTGCATTTTTTCATAATAAATGCAGCTGATCATTAAAACGAAATAAATAATGTCTCTTTATAAGCTACTCAAACAAGTGTGATCGTCAGCAGTAGGAACTGTAAGATGCCAGATTAAGCCAACCAAAAGTTTTATATAAATGTATATATTCACCGGCCACTTTATTAGGCACACCTGTCCAACTGCTCATTAATGCAAATTTCTAATCAGCCAATCACATGGCAGCAACTCAATGCATTTAGGCATGTAGACATGGTCAGAATGGGGCATCAGCATCAGAATGGGGAAGAAAGGTGATTTAAGTGACTTTGAACGTGGCATGGTTGTTGGTGCCAGACGGGCTGGTCTGAGTATTTCAGAAACTGCTGATCTACTGGGATTTTCACCCACAACCATCTCTAGGGTTTACAGAGAATGGTCCAAAAAAGAGAAAATATCCAGTGAGCAGCAGTTCTGTGGGTGAAAATGCCTTGTTGATGCCAGAGGTCAGAGGAGAATGGCAGGACTGGTTCAAGCTGATAGAAAGGCAACAGTAACTCAAATAACCACTCGTTACAACTGAGGTCTGCAGAAGAGCATCTCTGAACGCACAACACGTCGAACCTTGAGGCAGATGGGCTACAGCAGCAGAAGACCACACTGGGTGCCACTCCTGTCAGCTAAGAACAGGAAACTGAGGCTACAATTCACACAGGCTCACCAAAACTGGACAATAGAAGATTGGAAAAACGTTGCCTGGTCTGACGAGACTCGATTTCTGCTGCGACATTCGGATAGTAGGGTCAGAATTTGACGTCAACAACATGAAAGCATGGATCCATCCTGCCTTGTATCAACGGTTCAGGCTGCTGGTGGTGGGGGTGGTATGATGGTGTAGGGGATATTTTCTTGGCACACTTTGGAGATCTGCAGCAACTGCGTGATGCTGTCATGTCAATATGGACCAAACTCTCTGAGGAATGTTTCCAGTACCTTGTTGAATCTATACCACCAAGGATTAAGGCAGTTCTGAAGGCAAAAGGGGTCCAACCCGGTACTAGCAAGGTGTACCTAATAAAGTGGCTGGGTAGAGTATATTCCACACCAACCATTGAAGCTATACTGTTCATGCTTAGAAAAAGGTACAGTAAAAAGTGAAGGTTTTCCCATCCTGCCTGTTAACAGTCTATTTACACTTTCTTACAACTGTTTCTGAAGCACCAGCGCACCCTGAACCTCCTATTAGCGTTGTCAGTCAAGTCGTCTATTCCCAGCATGGTAAGAAAACAAAACCTTATCTGTGTTTTGTAGCAAACTACTGTAAGAGTTTGTGGAAAGTTACAAATTCAGCACCGGACTGGGAGGTTATTGGGCAGGAAATTTCAGTGTTGTGTCTGTTTTTTACAGTGAACTTTCCAATGGTGGTTGTGCAGAATCCCACTGATGTTCCCGGAAACATGGAGTGTCCTCATTGCCGAATAAATGTTCTTACAGAAGTCAAGTACAAAAATGGCTTCAGCTCCTGGATGATATGCCTCACGCTTTCACTTGTCATGTGAGTAGAAAAACAAACATAAACAAAACACACAAGCACTCATTGACCCATTGAGCAAATGTTTGGGTCTTGACACAGTCTAACTTTATTTTTGTTAATTTGTTTGTTTTTATGTTGTTAATAGTAAGCTATTTCTAAATGCTGTTCATCAGTCAGTTCAGATTTCCCAGGAGAAGACGAATCGCTAAAACGTGGGTTAACCTGTTTGTGGTAATGTTGATTCCAACCCACATGCAGCAGTTATTCTGCAGTGACCTGATCAAACTAAACATATATATATATATATATATATATGTATGTGTGTGTGTGTGTGTGTGTATATATATATATATATATATATATATATATATATATATATATATATATACATACATATATATATATATATATATATATATATATATATATATATATATATATATATATATATATATACACACTTATTTTTGTTTTTAATACTCAGTGTTTGGGATCGGGTGAATCTAGTCTGTAATGCAGCAAACGACAGGAAGATCTGATTGGTTACCGTAATGTAGTTTCCCAATGAGCTGCTTTTATCAGCGTGTGAGAGATCTTCCTTGTTTTGCCACATAAAGCAACCTTTTGGTGTCACAACCACAAACTGCATGATCACAGGCGTCAGGTAGCTGAAGTGCAGCCTGTATGGGATCATCAAAGCCAGTTAAGCCAGTTAAACCTGCAGCCATCACACAACAAACATGCTGCCAGTCTAAAACAAATCAAAATTATGTCACTGTTATTATTATGTTATATGTTATATGTTATATGTTATTTTTTTGTGTTAATGCACCTGTTCATATGTAAGTTGAGCAAAAATCTGAAATCAATAAATGAATTGATAAAGTAATTAAATAAACCCACATTAATCCTTTTCTGATCTCTCATTTCAGGCTCTGTCTGTGCGCTTGGATCCCTCTGTGCATGAAATCTTGTAAGGACGTGCACCACTACTGCCCCTACTGCCACAGAGTCATACATATCCACAGACAGTGACAGCAAAGTTGGGACCAATGAAAACCTCCTTTTTCTAAAATTGAAATTCAAGCAGTTCAGGTCCAATGAATAGCTTGAAATGGTAAAAAAAACGTAAATGGTGGACTGCTGGAGGTTGAGAAAAAAGTGAAGGCTTCCAAAAATAGAAAAGTAATGTACATGTCAGAATTATGCAAAAAATAAGTTTAAGTGGAGGTTCAAAACACTCCTCACAGTGGTAATAAAATAAAGTCTCAGCTTTTGATAACTTCACATAAACATTTTTCAAGGACCAGTCTTTAATGTGTTAATTCTTTTATCTTTGACTCTTACCTGACTTACACTGAGTGTGACTTTTTATGCTTCTGAGTTGTAATTTTCACAATAAATAATAAAAAAAAACATTCTAATGACGTGTACAGTTAGTGACCTAGCAGCATCTCGGGTGACTTTCAGCTACAAGCCTGATTTTCAGTGTGCACAACTATCACGACGAGACCTACAAAAAAGCCTCTTACGACCAAAGTGAATTCTGAACAGGAAGTTCGGAAATTGGATTCAAACACCCGATTTTGATGATTTATAAGGCACGTATTTGATCGAACTTGTCCCACAGTTTTCGTCGGATCATCTTAAAAAAATTTTTAATGTATACTAGACACATTGATGATTGAAAGTTATTAAAGGATTTTTTATATCTCAGTGGGTGTGGTCAGGGGAGGTCGCCAAAGTTGATGCTTTCAAATGAAAACCTTAACAAATCGTATATACAGTATTGGATCTGGACCAAAATGCACACACACATTCATTTTTTCCACCTTAAAATGCAGCGCCCCCTACTGTCAACAGAAAGTCATACGTTTTACTCTGTGTATAAAAACTCCTCCATTTATTGAAATATTTCTTTTTATTCTGCTCTGTAATGTCTTTCAGGCCTTCATGAAGGTCATGTCTTGTAGTTAAACAGTGTATCCATGGCGACGTATCAAACCTTGATGTCTTGCCATGAACCATTAAGTCATTGTAGCTGCTTCATTTAACCTCCAATCTGATTCAGGTTTCACACACATTATCAAAGTCTTCTTCCCCAACACATCCATATGCTCAAGTCTCTGCTACTGCAATAGCGCCACCCTCTGGAAATGCATGGTATTATCTTTCACATGTATTGTCCTGCTCTGTTTCACATATAACACAAATGATCACAGTCCCTCTCTGGACTCATATACACATGTGCATGTGCAGATCTTGCTGCACATGCGGCGGGTGCAACACACCTTGACTGGCGCACGTGCCGAGGGCGCACTTATGGCTGGTTGGGGCTTTAATTTTCATTGTTTTGTTCAGGATGAGTTTCTCTTTAAGACGACTTAAACCCCTCTGAACACAAAAGTCTCACAACTTCACACTCATTGAAACGCTCAAAAAACTTTTCCCTTCAGAAATTTTTACAATGCAACAGACACTTTCCAAATCCGTGATGTTAAAGATCAGTTTTTCTCTCGATGGTGAGACACACAGCTTCAAGTTTTCATCTCATAATTTCATCATTTTGCCACAGAAAGAGACGATACGAGAGATGGAGAAGGGCTAAAGTGTGAGAGCAGGAAGCAGAAATGATGTGTGCTAAAGGAGCAGAAGCAGACGTCCTGCAGAAGAAGTGTTTGGACTTTTGGATTACAAATTAAAGAGGTCGAATTTGAAAAACAAGCAGACATTTTAACTCCTTGTAGTGAAAAGAAGTCTTAAAGCTACGGCATGAAATTATTTCTAAATCTGCTTCCTGCGTGATGCTGCTTCAGTTTGAGCTTCTTCCCTCTCAGTCCTCCTCTGGTTATGTTTGTGTCCTGTGTTACGGACGCTACAGCCACCGAGTGTCTCAAAGCTCTGGAAACATTCGTGTAAAAGTGCTTTTGATAAGTTTGCTGAGTAAAAAAGTTGTTGACCTTCCCTCAAACTTTGACTTTCAGTATGAGCTTATCACCAAACATCAGCGCTGGAGCTCACTGATGCTCTGGAGGCTGACTGGAAACAGGCCACCGCAGCCAGGATCCAAAATCTGATGAAAAATAATCCCCAAACAGGGGCGGCTGTCAGAGCTGCAGATTTATCCCCAAACTTTGAGAAAGAGACGATCAACAGTGCTCATCGTGTCAACAAAAGTAAAGCTGCGGTAGTTTGTCTGTTTCTGTCTGTTTGCACTCCAGCCACACCTGTTTTGATACCTGTCATTATTTCTATCCACTCTGCCGAGGCATCAACTCAAAGGCCACCAATCTCCCTCCATTACGGCTCATTGACTCAGAAGTGATCAGCAGCCGCACATTCAGGACGGCGTGCGGCGATGAAGGAGGTCGGGAGCAGATTTCAGCGTCAGCTGTGATGAAGGATTTGTTTACCTGAAGGAACAAATGAGACTAATGATAACTGTGATGATAACTGAAGCTGATAGTCGGCTCTGAAACCACTCAATCATTTCACAACAATTAATTTTATAATCCAGCGCTCGGAAGACTAATTTCATCTCCGGATGGTTCCTGATGTTACAGGTCTTCTCCCGAACCACGGGGACCTCAGCGGCGTGTGTGAGAGAGAGAGAAAGAGCAGAAAAGGAGTGTTTATTAATAACTCGTCCCTGCAGTTGATCAAAGACTCCACTGGAGTCCTGACCCGCCCCCTCGTCAGTCTCCATGGCGATAAATTGGTGCCAGCATCAAGCTTTTAACAAGCTGCTGATCTATCAGTTTGACTTACAGCGAATATTTCTATACATCCTGCAAACCCTGCAGAGAGCGAGTGAGAGAGAGAGAGAGAGAGAGAGAGAGCTTTAACCTTCATCACTTGTCTGAAGAGACTCTCAACCTGCCCATGATCACAGCAGCAATCAGTGGCTTTATTGCTCTCCCTGTACAAACACACTCCATGATCAAACGTCTCTTACGAAACACACACTGTGCTGCTTCTCCCCTCTGATTGGAGGAGAATCTGTTGTGCAATAACTGAGGAGAAATGTTTTAAAAAACACGCTGCGGTGGGTTTGGAAGAGGAGTTTTATCCTCGGCAGAGTCCAATAAAGACTTTTAATTCTGCAAAATCAGATTTGTTTTTATGCACCGTTTGTTCGTCCAACTTTCTGTTTGGGTAAGAAAATATTAGAAACAAAAAAGAGAAAAAACTTGCACTTGCTAATTTATCCCTAATCTGAAAAAAAAAACAAAAGACAAAAAAACAAAAAACCCCAAAACGAAACAGGCTAAGTGTCTAGATGGGAGCTACTTTGACATCACTTTAAAGAGGGGTATTGTACTTTTTTTTATTGTCTTTATTCTGTCCCCCTTGTGCCCCTTGTGTATCTTTATATGATTTATAACTAAAACATTTTTTTTCTTTCAAGCAAAATCCCCTCATTTCAGCCTTTAACTGAAACTCATCGTTCAGCTGCTGTCTCTTTAAGGCTCCGCACTCCAAACCCACAAACCCTCTTCCTTCTGATTGGCAACCCTCTGGAGGCCTGTCTGGGAGTGGAGCAAACAGCAGACCTTGGTGTTTGAGACCCCTCAAACTTGTCACGGAAGAGTTTGACGATTTCTTGGTTTGAGTAAAAAAAATTTTAGCGAGGACTGAGTTTTGAAAATAATGTTTTATGAAAACATTGTACTCTTTAAAATAGAATCTGAAAGCTTTAAATCAGGAGGATGACAAAGAAGTGCTTTGCTGAAGTGCAGGTTTACAAGTTTCTAGTCAACTTTGCCTCTAATTATTCAAAACTCATAATCTTAAAGAGGGGGTAATATGCTTTCTTTTAGTTTTAGAAAACCGTTATTCCAGCCTCTGTCTAAAACGCTTCATTTAAGCTGCTGTCCCTTTAAGGCTCCTTGCTCCACAATCCCCTTTAAATCTGGTTGGCCAGCCCTCTGGCGCATACTTATGTGAAACGATTTTTTCCTCCCACCCCTGTTACTTTAAGAATGCAGAGTTTTGACCATTTAACAAACAGATTCAGAGATTTCTAGAACATCCATGTAGAAGTTTGAAAATTTTCACACGTCATGTCTGAACACACAGCATTGTTACTTTATATTCATGTTTAAAATATGGGAACGCTGAATACCCCCTCTTTAATATTTTCAGCGTAGGGCGGAGCTATGGGCAGACCTTGGTGCCTGAGGCCCTGCCCCATCAATGTGTCATAAAACTGCTCCTTATGCAATGACCTCATCATTTTAGCAGGTCTAATGACGATCTTGTGAGAAAGCAGATACCCTCTCTTTAAACCTGAAGTGGACTTTGAGTAAAACTTGCAGAAATGACTCCAGAAGCTCTTATAATGTGTTTATTCATCCATTTCAATGAATGAAAACTTTTAGAACTTTTTACTACACCTTCATCCTTTGAGATCTCCAACCTGCAAATTTAAATCACCTCTTTAAACGCTCTGAAAATGAGTTTTATTACCCAGCTCATCTATTCGGACCTGAAGTAAGTTGGAAAAGTGACACAAACTGAAATTTAGGAGTCTTGTGAGTCTTAGTGAAATCCTTCAGCCCAGAAGTCTAAATGAGGGACGTAAAGTTTGTATTGCTGGTCATGATTAATCCCTTAATTCTTCGGTTCGGGCCTGTGAAGTGCGAGCATGCATCACGCTGCGTCGCTGTGATTATGCTTAACAGAAACAATGGATCACGAGGGCAAATGTTCTACAGGGAAACGAGCACTTCACTGTAGATTCACTGTCATTAATATTCACCGGAAGTTTCACGTCCAGTCTGCTCTGCACAGAAAACAACGACTGTATTTAATGCAGACAAATTGAGCTGAAAGGAAAACGTCTTAACGAGTCGGTCGGGACTCGTTGGCAGTTTGTTTTCACTGGTAGAGAGGACACAGGGTATGTTTGAGCCGCGACACCCAGCCACACGTTCAGGCATATGTTTCAGAGCGTGAGCCGCCCTCCTCCTGGTGGAGATAAAACACCCCCCCCTCCCCCCCTCCCCAATCCAACCCAACCCCCGCTGTGGGTGGATGGAGGTTAGAACAGTCAACCTCCTGCTAGTCTGTGAATAATGCAGCTGTCAGAAATCTCAAAATTAAACACATCGAATACACGCAGGACAGCCGTGGGCTCAGCTCCCCTCCGCTGCACACACACACACACACACGGGGAAACACACACACACTGTTTACATGCAGGCTGACACACACTGCTCGCTGTAATCCCATGCAGGCACATGGAGGAAAAATAAACACACGTACACCCACATTAGCACAAACATACAGTAGCAGTGTCACAGGATTTCATTATTCCTCTTTATTTCCATCAAACGGAACGTTCGGTTCCTGAAGAGTTCGTTCAAAGACGTTACGCTTTAACCTCAGAGTCCTTCAAATATCAGACGAGGATGAAAAACAATTTAATCACTTTGACGCAACTTTTCCCTGCAAACTTCTTCCTCACAGAACCAGTAAGAAACACCCCGGGACGAGGATTTATCCAACACCATGACGTGGTGTCGAGTAGGGATGAGCGAGTACACCATTATCTGTATCTGTATCTGTTTACCCATCCATATTATCTGTATCCGTATCTGTACTTGTAGGGGGCGGAGCCTAAACCATAAGTGGGCGTGTTTGTCCGAAAATGGGTGGGACTTAAATCCGAACATTATTTTCAGAATGGGCAAAGCTTTCCAACTAACTTTCTCACCAGCCAAACTAAAATCACGCAGCCAGTTAAAAAAAAAAAGACCGGCGTGGAGAAACTAGAGGGGCACGCGACACAAGGAGTTTACAGCTTTAAGCCTTCAAATTTGTTGCGTGGACGAGATGCGAGACAACGAAAACCTTAAAAAAAAACGGTCCTGAATTGAAGCAAGAGGCACTGACCAGCGCGACACGAGCCATTTTCAGCCCCGTCTTGTCACATGCATCGCGTATGACAGGAAATAAGTTGAAGAAGTAACTTTAAATACCAAACAAACCTCAATAGAGACGAGCAGAAGAAAACTGAGTGAGTAGTACAGAGATTAGAGCAACGTAAACTACAGTCAACTCAAGCAAGCAAGAGAAGTAGTCGCTGTCACTCGCTGCCTGTATGTGTGTGCGTGTGTGTATGTGTGTGTGTGTGTGTGAAAGAGGAGAGCAGGCACCTCCTCGCTGCAGCATGTGGGTGCAGGGAGGGGGGTGTGCTGTGTGTGACTGGCCAATCACAGAGCAGGAAGAGTGAAGACAGTAGTTGTTGCTACCCAATGAGGATTCTTTTAGCACAGATACGAATAATCCTAAAAAAAAACATGTGTTGTGCTCGGACTCGGCAAAAATGCATTATCCGTCACGAGTACTCATTTGAAACGAATATCCGGCTCATCCCTAGTGTTTAGTTAAACTGTGTAACTTTTATTAATGGTGTTTTTATTCAAGATGCAAACAGAGAAACTCAGATATGAAGACCATCTTTAAGTTCTGGGCCGTCAGGATCTTCAAACTGTATCCGCAACACTGTTTGCTGAGAGGTGAAGAGCAAAGCTGATGGGAGAAACCTTCTCTCTCCCAAAAGTTGAAGTCTCAAATGAACCTTTAACCCTCCCCTTAACATTAAAAAAACCTAACTCGCTACTCCTGAAAATATTAAAGAGAGGGTATTCTGCTCTCCCGTATTTTAAACATGGATGTAAAATACCAATCCTGGATGTTCAGACTGAGCATGTGCAGATTTTCAAACCTCTACATATTCATATGTTGGAGAAATCTCTGAATCTGTCTGTAAACTGACTGAAACACTACACTCTAAAAAAAAACAAAACCCCACCAGATATTCATATTCTTGTTGAAATGATGACGTCATCACATAGGGATCTCCTAACTGGTTCACAAACATATCAAAGGGAAGGGCCTCAAACATCAAGATCTATCCATTGCTCTGCCCCTTGACAGGCCTTCAGAGGGTTGGCCAATCAGAGTGAAGGGGGTTTGTGGGGGAGTGGGAGGCCTTAAAGAGACAGCAGCTAAAACGGAGTGTTTCAGACGGAGGGCTGAAATAATACTTCTCTAAAACACCAGTGTGAGAAAACAGGATTAACTACGAGGATCAGGAGCAGAGTATAAAGACTGAAACAGAGCAATACCCCCTCTTTAATCACAAACACAACTCTGTCAAACTGTAATCTTTCACAGAGATGTTCTTAAAAAACAGGAACAGACTTAACGGACGAACATTAATGTGAAAACTTGTTGAACTCCAGTAAAAACGTCTATAAAGTCTCTCAGATTACTTCAAGTCCACAAAGGCTCCGTGCTCTGCTTGAGGTCGTCTGTTTTGTGAGGTTTCGTTCCTGTTGGCCGAGAATTTGATGTTTGTTTCAGCATCGGGGATTTAAGTAAGGTGGCTCACTTTAAGATACAAGATAACAACACAGGACCCACAAGACTGAGATTTATAAACCATGAAACACGATCAGGTTTGAAAAAAAGGCCAAACAGGACCCTCGGTAGAACCATTAACTTCACTCGCTGGTTTCAGAAGTCTAAAGTTGATGTTTTGCGACACTAAAATCTACTTTCTCCTTCAGACATGGAGCAGAAATCTACAGAAATCAACCAAAAATCCAGAAGAACGAATAAAAATCGCTCCTTTAAATCCTCTTTTTGTCGTTTCTTTTTTGCAAGATACAATTTCAGAACTGGCACTGTGCCTAAATTTACAAACTCAACACTGTTTAGTAAACACTACGGATATTCCTGTGGGGAACAAAATCTCAGCAGACATCAGGACAGCTGAATAATACAAGATATTTAACCCTGAAGTAACAACAGGAAATCATTTTGCTGGCACAGCGGCTTTTAATAAAGAGGCTCAGACCTTTTTATTCCCATTCCACGTCAAACACCTGCTCTAAATATTCTGTAAAGGCACGATCGCTCTCTGCACAGTCATGCTGTGGTTCAGCTTCCTGGAAGGAGGCCTGAATGTAAACGTAGTGTTTATCAGCTCAATCAATCAATCAATCAATCAATCAATCAATCAATCAATGTTTATTTATATATTCAGCTCTGTGTTCTTAGTCTGAATATAACTGAAGAGGACGAGAGCAAGAGATTACCATCCATAGCTACAGAGAGACAAAAAGGAGGAACTACGGTCTGCTTTCCAAATTTCCAAATTATATGAAACTTTTGGGGGCGGGGCCTGATTGGTCAAGTAGCCACAGTGCCCCCCCCCCCCAAACTGTGATGGACTTGGTTTAGTACCTCCTAATCAGTGGTCTTCATTGAGCCTGATAGTGTGAATGTTTCTCTATCAGCTCCTGGTGTTCCAGTTTAAAGAGTGACCCTGTAAAGTGGTGACCTTCAGCTGAACGTGTCAGTGGATATCCAGTTTACAACAGAAGAAGTCCTCTGAATGTATCCGTGTTTAGTTTTTATTTAAAGCTCATCACTCTATAAGTATTTCATGATGACCTAAAGTGATTTCAAAGGTGAACACAGTCGTTTTAAGCGGAAACACCGGTCGACCTCTGCTGTCTTCATGCTGTCTGGGGTTGTTTGAAACGGCTTTGACCGGCGACAAAATGATCACCCGCATGCGCCTCCTTTCAAGTGTCAACAAATCCATCTGCAGTGAAGTAAAGCATAATCAAAACCAGGCTAGCTGCAGTGCTACACAGCTTGTCTGTCTCCTTCTATGGCGTGATTTTGTCATTGTCTCACCGCCCTCTAGTGGTCAGGTAGTTTTGTGCAACTTCTTTTATTGCCTCTCCAAACAGCATTGGCCTGATTACCACCTGAGTGTTTTACAAGCCACCTTGTTTTTGTTTGTTGGCCTTAAGCCGACAGAAATCATGCCCAGAATCTCATCTTGAATTTCTTCTCTTGCCCAAATACTCGAAGAGTTACGGTAATGAGAACAGCTTGCATTGATTATTGCCTGTTATCGGAACTTTGTTGCATTTGGATTCCTGTGCAGTGCCGTAATGCTACAGATACCCCCAGTCTTTGCCTCTGAAAGGAGCAGTTTGAATTTTTCTCCTTGCCCAAATATTCGAGGAGTTACGGTAATTTAAAGAACCCTTGTGCTGGCCTCAGTGGAAACACAGATGACACAATGAGCAACAGATTCCTGGAAGAGTTGCACCTCAACTCTTCCAGATTCGTGTGTTTAAGTTGCTTTTAGGTCAAAATGTACGACGTCATAGATTATACGAATAAAATCAGCTCCTCGTCGCGCCTGTTGCATCAAAGCAGGGTGCCTCTGAGTCCAGACTTTACAGGTTTAAGTTGATGTGCTGGGTAACCCCCTTGGTCCTGGGGTTTTTTGAAGGATCTGGATCAGCTCATGGATCAGCACGCCGACTCTCCCGGTGAGTGAGAGTTTGTACGGAAGCCCACACAGAGCAGAAATAATGTCTCCTCTCCGTCTGCGAAGAGCTCAGCTGTCAACACCGACCTACTTACACCGCCAGAAACCAGCACGGAGACAGAGAGAGGAGAGGACGGGAGATCACGGGAGGGTGGAAAAATAACAAGAAACACACAAAGAGGGGAGAGGAAGAAGAGGAGGAGGAAGAGGAGGAAAAGGAGGAGGATGAAGAGTGATGAAGAGGAAAGGTGAGGAAAGATGGAGGAAGCTGGGGAAATCAGACGGGAGATTGGAGGAGTGATCCAGAAACAGCCGGGAGGACATGATGTCTGTGTGTGTGTTTGCATGCATCCGTCTCTGTTCATCTGTGTGTGTGTGTGTGTGTGTGTGTGTGTGTGTGTGTGTGTGTATAATGGAGGTGAACGTGCATCGAACGCCGCCAAAGCTGCCAAGCTGCCGATCAGATAAGATCACACCGAGCGCTCAAGTGTTTAATTGGGAATTGTTTGTGCATGCGCGTGTGTGTGTGTGTGTGTGTGTGTGTGTGTGTGATGCTATCACCAAACTCAAGGGCTCGAGTTCGATCTCTAATCTCTCCACTGCTCCCTCTCTCTCTCTCGCTCTCTCTCTCTCTCTCACACACACACTTATCCATCATTCAGGAGTTGTAAAATTGTGAGCCGCCATTCGGCTGCGTAACGACTTCCAGGAGGAAACAAGGAAGAAGAGGAAGAGGAGGAAGAGGAGGAAGAGGAGGAAGAGAGAGTTTGTGGGGGATAGTAATCACAAGATTAATGGGAGAGAAAGTCACAGGGAGGGAAAAACAGAAGAGAGAAGTAAAAAGAAATGTGAAAGGAAGGAGGAGAACGTGATCTAAAAGAAAGAATATAAACAAGAAGAGGAAAATTTAGGACAAAAACAGAGAAAAAAAGGGATAAAAAGAGAAAGAAGGACTTTCAGTTAGAATAATACTTTATGGATTTCTCCCCAGAGGAGAAACTCACAAAACATGATCGAGGAGTATAAAGGAAAAACAAATAAAATATAACATGTTACATAAGAGAATATTGTTAGAACAGAATGTATGGTTTAGTATAAATGTGTGTGGTTATATAAGATCAGTTTGTCCAGTATAGGGGAGAGAAGAAGCCTGTAGACTATATAATAATAAACACAGGCTGTTATGTAATTTAACATCATCATAATATACGGTTCAGAAAACAGGATGATATTTCTACCGGACCAGCTGAGAGTCAGAGCAGAGAGAGGAGGAGGGAAGAAAAGAAAGAGAAACAAAAGGTGAAGAAATTAATAAGACGAGAAAAAAACTTCAAAAAGGAGGAAATAATTAAAAGAGCGGAACCAAAGAAAAAAAGAAAAAAGCAGAGAAGGTGAAAGAGCACGAGAAAAAAAAGAGGATAAGGACCATAGAGAGGGATAAAAAAAAGAAAAAAGAAAACATGAGGAGGAAAAAAAAAGAAAATATGTGAGATGAATGAAAAGAAAAAGATAAAGATGAGTAGAACAAAGGAAAAAAAATAAAGGAAAAGGAAAATAAAACAATAATTAAAAATAAATAAAAAAGAGTGATGGCTGAGCAAAGGTAAAGACATGAAAAAAAGATAAAATAAAAAAAAGACCTGGAAAAAAAAATCTAAAAGGAAAAAAAATTAAAAAAAGAATGAAATAAAAAGTAGAATTAAAGAAAGAAAAGAAAAAAAAATCATTTCAAAGAGCGAAGAAAGCAAATGAACATGTTACATGTATGGAAAATAAAATGTTGAAGGTGAAGAAAAAGAGACAAAAAAGGGTTAAAAGAGGAGAAGAGTTAAAACTACATGAATGGGGAGAAAAGAAAATCAAGACAAAAAATGAAACACTGACTACAGGAAAAGGAAAAAAGGGAAAAATAAAGGAAAAGAAACAAAGATGGAAAAGGTACAAAAGTGGAAGAAAAAAACAAAAAAGAAAAGAAGAAGAGTAAATGATCACTGAAAATAGAGGGAAAAAAATTAAGAGAAAAACAAAATAAATATGAGGAAAAAGAAAGTGAGGGAAAGGAGGGAGAAAAGAGTGAAGGGAGAAAAAGAGGAGCAGAGGGGATAAAGAGAGCTGACAGGAAGAGAGAGCAGTAAGAGGAGAGGGGAGGAGAGAAGAGAAGAGAAGAGAAGAGAAGAGAAGAGAAGAGAAGAGAAGAGAAGAGAAGAGAAGAGAAGAGAAGAAGAAGAGACAAAAGGAGAGCAGAGGAGAGGAGAGGAGAAAAGGAGAGGGGATTTATGGTGTGGAGAAAAGGTAATGGAGGGAGAGAGAGAGAGAGAGAGAGAGAGAGAGAGAGAGAGAGAGAGAGAGAGAGAGAGAGAGAGAGAAAAAAATGGAGGAGGAGATGATCAGTGAGCTGCTGCCTGAGCTGATCAATCACTGTTTATGGAACAATCAGAGAGAGAGAGAGAGAGAGAGAGAGAGAGAAATAAATGATAATGGGGCTGTGAAAGAGAGATGGATGCTGAGAGGCAAATTCCACCTATTTTCTGTCATTTTCAGCCTCCTCTCTCTCTATCTCTCTCTCTCTCTCTCCCATCTTTTCCTCTCACTCTGCTTTTTCATCTTTGTGTGCTTTGTTCGATAAATCCATCGGTCAGTATCTCAGACTTCTGGAGGCACAGAGCACGTCATGTTTGGAGCTCAGTGCAACCTGAAAGGAGCCAATCAGCTGTGGAGGCGGGATTTAGGATTCAAGATGACGACGTTATCGAGCTCAACATGAACGTGACCTCAGACTGAAGCTAAGTCCACACATGCAGTTTTTCTGTGTATGTTGGAAGCTCCTGAACAGGAAGGTCAGACCAGGAAGTGGTGAGAACAACATGTTGGTTTGTTATTGTGTTTAAGTGAAATTCAGTCTGTTTCATTTATTTTGACTGAGTTAATGTTTCATTGCCTGACTTCCTGTCCTGCTCCTGATCTGCTCTGTGCCAGACGATGTGTCACTGCTCCAGGATTCAGAAAAAAAAAAGAAGACTTGTGTATCTGATCTGGAGGACTCAAACAGAGGGGAGCCGATGTGAGTCAACACACTGACTCGGACTGAAACCTATCCGATCCGTTGCCGTGATGAAGCACTTCTGGTGTGATTTGGCTGTAATAAATGTTCGCGTTTCCACGGGACCGTCACAACAAACCTCAGCTCCATCTCTGTTGCGTCTCCTCAGTAACAAAGCACGATTAAAACCAGCACAGCATGAATATCCTCCATGCTAACAGGCTAGCTACAGTGCTACACAGCACCTTCGCCATCGCCTCACTGCCCTCTAGTGGTCTGGTGGTTTAGTGCAACTTCTTTTATTGCTTCTCCAGAGTCACCGGCTTGATTATCACCCTAGAATCATACAGGCAACAGGAAGCTCATCTTGAATTTTGGTTTGCCCAAATAGCTGAAGAGTTACGGTAACGAGAACAGCTTGCATCAGTGTTATAATACCCTGGATACCGCTGCCTTTTCTTCTGTAAGGAGCGTTTTGAATTTTCTTTTCTTGCCCAAATAGTTGAGTAGTTACGGTAATTTAAAGAGCACTTGTGCTGGCGCTCTGATGGCTTTTAAAAGAGTTCAGGCTTCAATAGAAACATAGGAACAGAAATCATTTGGTTCCTGGAAGAGTTGCACCTCAAGTCGCCAAACTATTCCAGATTCTTGCTGCATGAAAAGCGCATCGAAAAAATTAAACTTTGCATATCATCAAAGATTGCACGAACAAAATCAGCTCCTTGTAGCTCCTGCTGCATGAAGCGGATCAAAGATCAACCAGGACAGGAAGTCCTGCAAGAGAACCACATTTAATATCAACTGAATTTCAAAATAAAAGACCGTAAACAGACAGATATCTGTGATCCGTGTTGACCACAGCAGGACTTTCAGCTGATAACTCCGTCTGAAGGTCAGAACTACCGAGGCAACACTGATTCACCCTTGTGCTGCTGTGTAATGAAAAGAAACAGACTAAATTGTTCTTGTTATTCAGACTTTTCTTTTTTTGTCTGTTTTCTCCTCATACGAGTGAAGAAAGGAATGAATCCCTCCTCTTCACGCTTCCTTTCCCTTCATTTCTTAAAGCTCAACACGGTGATTCTGAGACGTAGCCTTAAATATAACTCCCGTCTTCCTCCTCCCTCCTCACGGCGTCTCCACAGATTTTGAAGGTCATTACTTTCAGAACATTTAATCTCAGCAGGAAGCCGAGTTTCTGCTCGGCCTCCTGCGGACGAGGGGTCAGCCCGGAAAATTTCAGCGCTCGCTTCCTGAGTTTGAAGAATCGAAAGAACGGCTGCTCTCCTCCTGCTTCCTTCATCCCCAGCAAGGCAGTAACACCGCTCAGGGTGAGGGTTTGATTCCTGCTTCCTGCTTCCCTTTTTTTCTTTTTTTAATCACAGCATCAAAAGGACGATTGTAAGAAACTGCCTCACAGAGCAGGAAGGAACAAAGGAAATTAAATGAATCTCGGAACAGCCTGAAAGAATTAAAAAGATAAAAAGTTAAATTAAGAGGCCGGGAAGAAGAGCAAAAACATGAGGGGAAAAATTACTTCAAAAAGGTTGTTAAAGAAAAGATTTTAATCATAATATTAATTGTTAAAGTCTGTTTGCATTAAGTGCAGTGTTGGATTTTTAATCCTTCTCACTGAAATCTTATTCTTACTCTGTTTTTCTTGGCTTTCGTTTATTGCAGTGCAGCTTCAACAAACACACCGAGTTAAACTTTGATGGAGGAAAATCACCTGAAAATAAACTCTGTTACATTTTTGATTCATGATGTTTGAGCTCTGGTGTTATTCCAGAAGCTACCGTGGAGGAAAATGTCTCAAACATTCAGGAGGTCTTCAGTAAATGTTTGTTTCTGTCAGTCTCTCTGAGAGACTTTGAACTGAAAGCTGCTGTTTGCTCCAGAGGAATAAAAACTGAATAAGTCATGTTTCTGCCTCCCGTCGACTTGTTGTGTTGATGATTTGAAAGCACTTTATCTTGTACAGAGGGAAAAATTGTATAAATAAAGTGAATTTATTTTATTTTCAGTCCAGGGATGACACGGGAGTCCTTCAGAATCTGTCTGGCTGCCCCAAAAAACAGTAACGCATAATATTTTCATCAATTAAGTCAGAGTCAAAGCAAGCATGGAAAATAAAGCCAGTGGGAAGAGCTTAAAAACGCAATTCTTTGAGTGTCCACTTGGGGCCGGAGGCACCATGATGTAAAAACGTGGAATTTTGTATTAGAATTAAAAGAGTCTACAAAAAACAAAACAAAACAAAACAAAACAAACAAAGAAACAGACAAAAACAAAACAAAGTAAAAAAGAAACAAAAACAAACAAACAAAAAACAAAACAAAAAACAAACAAAACAAGCAGACAAAACAAAAAATATAAACAAAAATAAAACAAAACAAAAACAAACAAAAACAAAAAAACCCAAACAAAACAAACAAAACAAGCAGACAAAAACAAAACAAACAAAAACAATAGAAAAAAACAATAAACAAAAAAATGAAACAAACAAAAACAAACAAACAAACAAAACCAAACCAAAACAAACAAACAAAACAAAAATAAAACAAAACAACCAAAAACAAATAAAAAACAAGACAAAACAAGCAGACAAAAACAAGACAAACAAACAAAACAAAAAATAAAAAAAACAAACAAAAACAAATAAAAACAAGACAAAACAAACAAACAAAACAAGCAGAAAAAACAAAAAAAACAAAAACAAAAACAAACAAAAAAACTCAAACAAAACATACAAAATCAAAACAAAACAAAACAACACAACACAGATTTTCCCACGATATCATCAGCATAGAAACAAAACCTTGCATCAGTAACATCTTGTCATAAATTGTTGATGTATATGATAAAGAATAGGACCCAGTACTGATCCCTGAGGGACACCATTTCGAATGTTTAAAAATGTAGAGGATAAGCCTTCGACTTGGTCGCTTTGCTTTCGACCATTTAGCTGCTTTAGCAGACGGCCCAACAGGAGTTAGCCTCTTTAAAGCACTGATTGGTCAACTGTATCAAAGGCTTTGGATAGATCCAGACCAGGAGATGCTTCTGCTATGACATCATCACTCCAGCAAGTCTCGTGACTGACTGTTGATTGATATGTTAAATACTCAAAGCAGCTCAGACGAAAGAAGAGATAAAAGTGGTGAGTTTATTTTTATCAAACAAAATCTGCTGTCTGTTTAGTGTGTGTGTGTGTGTGTGTGTGTGTGTATGTGTGTGTGTGTGTGTGTGTGTGTGGGTGGGTGTGGGTGGGTGTGAATGTGTGTGTGTGTAGTGTCTAGGACCTGCTATCCAATAAAGCTTCTTCTAACACAACGCTACCATGGTTACTCAGGGATATGAAAGGAAGAGACATCTGAGCATGCTCAGTTCTGATCACCTGTCTGCTGCTTCCACTCACTCTCTCTCTCTCTCTCTCTCTCTCACACACACACACACACACAAAGTGATACATATGCAAAAATGTAAAGACAGATACAGTTCACACACACACACTGAATCTGCTGTGAGTGTTCAGCATCTGACACCCACACACACACACACGCACACACACACCCACACACACACACACCCACACACACACACACACACACACACACACAC
Organism: Labroides dimidiatus; assembly: GCA_030710495.1. NCBI lineage: Eukaryota > Metazoa > Chordata > Actinopteri > Labriformes > Labridae > Labroides > Labroides dimidiatus. The sequence goes on along the minus strand of CM061151.1, from coordinate 2,818,342 downwards.
ACACACACACACACACACACACACACACACACACACACACACACACAAGCTATAAATATCCATGTGCCACTCAAAGTGAATCAGTTGTCTATCCCCAAGCTGCTGTCCCACATAGCCACTCAACTGAGCTGTGTGTCTCAGTGTGTGTGTGTGTATTATGGGAGTGTGTGCATGTATTTTAAGGTTGTGTGTGTGTGTGAGAGAAAGAGAGAGAGGGTGAGGAAAGTGTTATTTTAAGTCGTGTGTTTGAACGGCAGAGCAGGGAGCAGATATCCAGGGAGAAAAGGAAACACACACAGAGTCTGTGTGCGTCACAGGAAGAGTGTGTGTTTGTGTGTATCTGTGTGTGTGGCAGCACAAACATCTCTGCAAGTGATGCGGGCCCCCCTTCAGCCAATCAGTAATGAGTAAACAAACGCAGCGCCCCCCTCGGGCCAGTGGCGGGAGCTTGAGGAAAGCCAGGAGGGAGCGAGAAGGAGGCTGGAGAGGCTCTGAAGTTTCAGATAAACTCGGCAATTAAACAGAGGGAAGTGGCGCCCCCTCTGGCCAATCTATGAAATATTAAAAAGTGCTGAAGTGGGAAAAAAAAATCACATCATTTCCTGGAGAATTTGAGCTCAGAAGATCTCAAAAAAGAGGAGGCAGACTGGAAACAAACGAGAGAGTAAACAAAGTGAATGTTTAACATCCAGCCGACCTCTTTTAAAAACACTGCGAGGATTTTTTTAACCAGATGATCAGCAAAGAGATTCACTATTTACTTAAATCCAAAGAACAACAGCTATCCCAAAACCTCGAGAGCTCCCTCTAGAGGCCAGATTGCTTCTGCAACATCGTGACTCCACCAGCTCAGTGAAAAAGCCTTCGAGACATCTTCATTGATAAAACTGATTCATCAGCCCGCTCCAGTCTGGAGGGTTCAGATAAAAGTGTTGACTGAGAGCGAAGAGGAGCAAACGGAGGATCCATCACTCTGAGGACGAGCGCTCAGCAGCAGCTGTGGGAGGCCGTTTAAAAGCAGATGGATGATGTGTTAAATATCTAAACACACACTCAGGAAGTCTGAAGTATCCACCTCAGGCCCAAAAACGCTCTTTTCAGAAAAACAGGACGCTGTCATCTCTTTAATGGCACTGAAAATAAACCACACACACACACCACACACACACACCGTCAGCCTGCTGACATGATATTCATGTGATGCAGACATGCTCACTCTCAGGGAAGCTTTGAGCATCCTCAAATGTCATATTTCCCCCTCATGGATACTGACCCACATTTCAGCCAACATGGAGATCTGCTGCTCATTTACATTCACCTCCAATAAATCCTCTGACAGCCTGAGCCGGCTGCAGCTGAACATTAGCAAAAACATTCTGGAAATGCAGAAAAATTGACTAATTCTAATTAAGTTGCTCTGGAATGATAAATTATTTTGTTTGCATGCATTTAAATTGCCTGGGATAAAAATGTTTTATGTTTTCTATTATTTCAGATTTTGTAGCCTTTGTTTTTATTTTATAGTTCTGAGACATCTGTAAATAATACTAGAAGTTACGAGCTAATGCTAATGAAAGAAACCCTCTTAAAATAAAAGTCATTGAATGATGTGTTTTAATTCTAGAGTTTGACCCATGTTCCATTGTTTGTTGTGTCCTGTCAGGCTATATAAAATGTACAATGGGTGTTCCCCAAGGTTCTGTGTGGGGTCCCCTATTATTTAGCCTTTACATTCAAGAAGCTTTACAATGAGTATTCATTATACAATAGGTGTTCCCCAAGGTTCTGTGTTGGGTCCCTTATTATTTAGCCTTAACATTCAAGAAGCTTTACAATTGGTATTCAATATACAATAGGTGTTCCCCAAGGTTCTGTGTTGGGTCCCTTATTATTTAGCCTTAACATTCAAGAAGCTTTACAATTGGTATTCAATATACAATAGGTGTTCCCCAAGGTTCTGTGTGGGGCCCCCTATTATTTAGCCTTAACATTCAAGAAGCTTTACAATTGGTTTTCAATATACAATAGGTGTTCCCCAAGGTTCTGTGTTGGGTCCCTTATTATTTAGCCTTAACATTCAAGAAGCTTTACAATTGGTATTCAATATACAATAGGTGTTCCCCAAGGTTCTGTGTGGGGCCCCCTATTATTTAGCCTTAACATTCAAGAAGCTTTACAATTGGTTTTCAATATACAATAGGTGTTCCCCAAGGTTCTGTGTTGGGTCCCCTATTATTTAGCCTTTACATTCAAGAAGCTTGACAATTGGTATTTAATATACAATAGGTGTTCCCCAAGGTTCTGTGTGGGATCCCCTATTATTTAGCCTTTACATCCAAGAAGCTTTACAATGAGTAATCATTATACAATCGGTGTTCCCCAAGGTTCTGTGTTGGGTCCCTTATTATTTAGCCTTTACATTCAAGAAGCTTTACAATGAGTATTCATTATACAATAGGTGTTCCCCAAGGTTCTGTGTTGGGTCCCTTATTATTTAGCCTTAACATTCAAGAAGCTTTACAATTGGTATTCAGTATACAATAGGTGTCCCCCAAGGTTCTGTGTGGGGTCCCCTATTATTTAGCCTTTACATTCAAGAAGCTTGACAATTGGTATTTAATATACAATAGGTGTTCCCCAAGGTTCTGTGTGGGATCCCCTATTATTTAGCCTTTACATCCAAGAAGCTTTACAATGAGTAATCATTATACAATCGGTGTTCCCCAAGGTTCTGTGTTGGGTCCCTTATTTTTTAGCCTTAACATTCAAGAAGCTTTACAATGAGTATTCATTATACAATAGGTGTTCCCCAAGGTTCTGTGTTGGGTCCCCTATTATTCAGCCTTTACATTCAAGAAGCTTTATTGTCAACTAACACACTTTTACTTATGGATCACAAACTTTTACTCTCAAGGTCCTGTTTTAAGCCCGATAAATATCAAAACAACAATATATAAAAATCCGAAACTAGATAAGGAGAGAAGTAAGAAGAAATATAAACATTTAAAATAATTTGACTAGCATAAAAAATATACAAGTACCACTATAAGTATATTAACGATCTCCCACAACAATGTCATGGGATTGAAATATAAATGTATGCTGACGACACTGTTTTATATACACATGCACAAAAGCTATCAACTGCAATGGAAAGGATCACCAGCCCATCAACACTGACATTGTCATAAAGGCTGAGAAGACTGAAATAGTCAGTGAGTTCAAATATCTTGCTGTAGTTTCAGATTCAGACCCTAATATGAAGAAACATGTTCAGGAAATGATTAAAAAAACATCCTTTATTTGTTTTTCGAAATGTGAAAACAATCAAACTTTGTAAACTCAGTTTTTAATATTTGAGGGCTTTATTCGTCAGTTATCATCCTGCGGAGACGTGTAACGCGTGCTCTCATATGAACATGTCCTCTGTTGGATTCAAAGGAGAAATTCATTCCCAGGAGCAAACGTTTGACTTGGACCTGAAGCTTCACACCTCGACTCGTGACTGTCGATGTTGTAACAATAATCTGTGTTTGTTCTTCAGCAGGTGTCGCCTCTTTTCAGAGTGCGACCGCTTTATTTTGGAAACAAACTGGTGAAATGTTCCGCCAGGATGAGAGGAGGCGTGTTGGTGGCTTCAAAGAGAGAGAGAGAGAGAAGATTTGGTTGTTTGATAAAGAGACAGGGAGATTTATCATATTTTCAAAACTGTATTTATGAAACAGTTTTTTGGATGTTAACAGTTTGAAATCTCTGTGACGCCCACTGCTTTACAAACACACTTTCCAAAAGCTAAATCCTTTTCTTTCTCTCTCACACGCACACACACACACACACACACGCTTTCACACTCTCTCAGCTGCAGTGTTAAACATTTTAACACACTCCAGTGATATAAGGTGCCACTGAACCCTAAAGAGGCTGCTCTTGGCCAGCAGGGGGCGACACACTGATTGCACAGATTGAATAATGAGCCTGGCTCTCTCTTCATTCATAACCTCAGATAACATTTCCCCAACCTGTTAAAGGTTTTAATCTGTGGTTCAGAGTCTTCTTCAAAGCAGCATGGGGATAATTTGTTAAATGATGGTCCCATTTAAAGATACCTCCACTAAAAGTACCTGATCCATCCTTTGTTTTATCATAATTTGGTGCTGCATGAATAGAAACTGACTGACGTTAACGGATCAATTAACTGATCTGATGTCTGCAGCTCTTTCTACCTCCAGCAGATCAATCCCAAAACCACGACCTTCATGTTTCAAAGCCTTCACATCTCATCTGTATCTGCTCTCCTCCCGATCTCCACGTGTGATTGAAATGCAAACTTTAGTCCCGCATTCAGACCTTGAGTTCAGTCCCTGCAGCTTGTTTAATTGGAAACACATTTTGAGACCACAGACAAAGACTGGACCAGCCCACGCACAGCGACTCTCTCCACCGACACACTCACAGATTTTCATCCTGACAGCCTGAAAAGAGGAACTGAGAGGCGACGCTAGACTGTGATTAAAGTTGTGCTGCTAGGCAACCTTATACAACCTGTGAGAACACACATAACAGCGTGGAGCTCACGTCTGTTTCAGAGCTGCTGCTGCTAATTTAATTTATGCTAACTGTCTCAGAAACAACAATAAGAGAGTTAAAGGGGTTGGATCTGGAAGATTTGGAGGATGCTGAGATGGGGGAAACAAAGACTGTTCACTTTGATCTCTTTTTATACCCCGTTGTTGTTTCTTTTTCGCTTGAAACAAAGCTGCAACCTCCAGACCAAAAACATGATGCTGATGCAGAGCTGCAGTTCCTCAAGTGTCCACTTGAGGCTGGCTACAAAACCAGTATTTACAGCAACATGATTAAAGCTGGGTTTGAAAAACAGTTTGAGTCTAAAGACCTAATTTCTCTATCAGCAAACGCTACCCGAGAGATGAATTTCTTTATTACACTATTGTTAAGCAATTTTAAAGAGAGGGTACTCTGCTTTCCCATATTTTAGACATAGTTTTAAAGGAACGATGCTGGATGTTCAACGAAATGTGCTCTTCCTGAAATGATGAGTTCATCCCATAAAGATCTCCTAACTGGTTAATGACACGCTGGAAAGGCAGGCCTCAAACAATAGGGTCTGCACATAACTCCGCCCCCTGACAGACCTCTAGAGGGCCGACCAATCAGACAGGAAGGGGGATTGTGAAGCGGGGAGCCTTAAAGAGACAGCAGCTAAAACAAAGCGTATCAGACAGAGGCTGAAATAAGGATTTTCCAAAACACCAGTGAGAGAAATATGGGGATCTGTTGAGCGCAATACCCTCTCTTTAAGTTATTGTTATAAGGTACCCACAATAACTCCTCAAAAGTTACCCCTATGTGGGTGTTTGCTGTCACTTTTAGCAGCAGCTGAATAAACCAAATAGCAGCTGTTTCAGGGAACCATCTTGGTATAGCAGTAGCTGTTTAAGCTAACATTCTGTGTGTGTTTTCGGGTATTATTAAGCCGTTTATCTCAGTTTAACTTTAGCAGCTGTTTTAAGGTACCTACTTGTGACCGTTTCAACTTTGTGTAAGGTACCCATACGGACTTCTCTGAAGTCAAAATGAGTGTCTTTAGGTACCCTGTTGAGGCTCTCTAATGGTTACATAACCGGCTGGCCAATCAGAAAGAAGGGGGTTCGTGGAACGGGGAGCCTTAAAGAGACAGCAGCTAAGAACAGGCTGAAATAAGGGTTTTCTAAAACACCAGTGAGAGAAAAAAGATTTTTTTTTCGTTTTAAATAATGTAAATATACTAAAGGGGCACCAGAGGGACAAAAAAAAAGACTAACTAAAAGCACAGTACCCCCTCTTTAAGATGACAACATTTGAATAATGAGGCTGATTCATAACCTGCACTACAGCAAAGCACTTCTTTGTCTTCCTCGTGGGTTAATGCTTCCAGATTTCAGATTTTAAAGAGAACAATGTTTTCATAAAAGATAAAACATTATCTCCAGAACTCAGACAGTCTTTGCTAAAAAATTGAACACTCTCTAACTTTTACTCAAACCGAAGAAGACGAGCCCAGACAAGAAGATCAGATAGAATGAATCATGTGCATTTTGTTCTCGTCTTCTCACGCTCATTTTTTACCCTCTGATAACAAGTTTCTTCTGCTTGCAGCTTCTGCACGAGCCGCGAGGCGTCTGAGCTGCAGCCGAAACGTGGCCAGATCACAGCTGGAGTTAAACGCTCCCTCCGAAGAAATGCATAAACTTTAAACGGAGAGATAAAAGGAAGGATGGGGAAACGAGGCACGTGTCAGGAGGAAGGAGGGAAAGCAGAGAGCGGAGGGCTGATTTTGTGAGGAAACAGGTGAAGAAGAGGAAGAGGTGGAGAAGAGAGACGGATGGAGGATGCAGAGGAATGTGGGAAGACGAGTGATGATAAATCATATGCATGAACAGCGCCTGCGTTATTCTCTCCTTCACACAAACACTCACCCTCAAGTCTTTTATGCGTGTTCACACACATTTTCCTCACCTTCTCTCGCTCCTCTCTTTCCCTACATCCACCCACTTATGCACCAAAAAAATCACCCCCACAAACTCACCCGTCCTCCAAACACACGCACGGAAAAACACACACACTCATGAGCGAGTGAATGAAGCGAAGAGAGTCCTTATCGCTGCAGCAGCTGCCAGTCCATTCAAATCGTTATAATGACTCTGAATGACACTAATGAGGAATACACACCGTGAATACACCAGGATGAGACTCCGTGTGTGTGTGGGGAAAAAGTAGTGCAACTATTAAATAGGACAGGATGAGATGCAGTAAATGTGTGTGTGTGAGAGAGAGAATGTGTGTTTCCCTCTATGAATAAGCACAATAAGTAATCAGAGGAAGAGAGAGAGAGAGAGAGGCTGACAGGAAACTGGTTTTACATCTGAAGAAAAGGCCCCAAAAGGACTTATTGACTCAGAAACTGTGTTAAGTAATAAATCATTGACCTGTGCTGTGAGAGGCTCATTCAAAGCTCCAAATGCAAAAAAGGAACGTTCAAAAAAACAAACACGCAAACAAAAGAAAACAAGCTGGAACGCTTTCTTCTGACACATAAACTGATGCCTTTTTTCTCAAGTCGCTGCCTGCAGGGTGAGAGCCAAACTTTAAGTGCACCATCAAGAGACCAGCGAGCAAAATCCACCTCTGATCTGACAATTTTAGCTCCAGGGAAAGGTAAAATGTTGAGTGTATGGAGTCAAAAAGGAGATGTGATATCTAAAAGATGTCCTGCTTTATCTTTACGACTCTGCATGAAGACGACTGGAAGCATCTCTGAGCGTTTGGCCTCGTCCACTTTTCCCAGTCAGCTTCTACATGCAGACACATTAAAGTTCCTGTGAGGACTTTCTAAGTGATCCTGAAAAAGGTCTCTCTTCTAGATATCTGCCTGATCCTAATCCACAAATTACAATGAGATTATCAGCACTACTATAGGTTACTTGTAAATGCTATTTCTGAGCTTCCTGATCGGGTCAGACAGGACAAGATTGATTTACAGCACGTCGAAGTCTCCATGACAACGCCACACCGGCTGATGAAGTTTAGCAACAAGAAGAGAGATCTGAGTTTTTCTCTGTTGAAAACGATTTCTGTGATTAATTTAGTAGTGATGGTGGAGACTGGAGCTGAACTGACAGACAGAAAAAAGACAGAAGAGAAGAAGAAAGATAAACAAGTGGCGAAACCACAACCTAAAGGCTAAAACACAAGCTAAAGGCTAAACCACAAGCTAAAGGCTAAAACACATGCTAAAGGCTAAAACACATGCTAAAGGGTAAACCACAAGCTAAAGGCTAAAACACATGCTAAAGGGTAAACCACAAGCTAAAGGCTAAAACACAAGCTAATGGCTAAACAACATGCTAAAGGCTAAAACACATGCTAAAGGGTAAACCACAAGCTAAAGGCTAAAACACGAGCTAAAGGCTAAACCACAAGCTAAAGGGTAAACCACAAGCTAAAGGATAAAACACATGCTAAAGGGTAAACCACAAGCTAAAGGCTAAAACACAAGCTTAAGGCTGAGCCACAAACTAAAGGCTAAAACACAAGCTAAAGGCTAAACCACAAACTAAAGGCTGAAACACAAGCTAAAGGCTTAAACACAAGCTAAAGGCTAAAACACAAGCTAAAGGGTAAACCACAAGCTAAAGGCTAAAACACATGCTAAAGGGTAAAACACATGCTAAAAGGTAAACCACAAGCTAAAGGCTAAAACACGAGCTAAAGGCTAAACCACAAGCTAAAGGCTAAAACACAAGCTAAAGGCTTAAACACAAGCTAAAGGCTAAACCACAAACTAAAGGCTAAAACACATGCTAAAGGCTAAACCACAAACTAAAGGATAAAACACATGCTAAAGGCTAAACCACAAACTAAAGGCTAAACCACAATCTAAAGGCTGAAACACAAGCTAAAGGCTAAACCACAAACTAAAGGCTAAAACACAAGCTAAAGGCTAAACCACAAACTAAAGGCTAAAACATGTTAATTTGTTTGTTTGAACTGTTAGACAGAAAAGGGACAGAAGAGAAGAAGAAAGACAAACAGGAGAGTGATAGAACACAGGCTTTAAGCTAAAACATGAGATAAGGCTGAACCACAAGCTAAAGGCTAAAACGTGAGCTAAAGGCTAAAACACGGGCTAAACTTAATGTTTATTCCAGCCCACATGCAGCAGTTATTCTGCAGTGATCTGATCAAACTTGAGAGTCTGTCAATAAAATGAAGAGTGAGGTTACGTTAGCTCTGATTGGTGGATGAGCAGGACACAAGGATTCACTATCATTACACGTTAGCCAATGGATACGTCTCAGAGTACCGGCTACTAAACTCCAGAACAAACTGACAAATTTTACTTGTTGTCATGTTTCAAACAGCAGCTCTGTGTAACTGGTGATAAATACCTTACCTCGTCACGTTGTATCCAGGAAAAAGTCGTCTTGGATAAAGAAAAGTAGTGTTAAAAAGAAGATCTGATCTCCATTCATTTCCAAAACAAACACACGCCTTGTTGAGAGTCATGTCATGACGACAGTCCACTTCTAACAGAGAGAGACCTCACAGCCTTTTTAAGGAGTTTATATTGGCTGATGTACACACTCAGAGCCTGGAGCCTCCTGAAGCTAAGCTAACAGCTGCTCTCCACAGGAACAAAATCGTCTTTGACTGAGCTTCCAGCAGATTTATTATCAGTGTGTAAACACACATACTACAAAAGAAAAGCTTATAGATGATCTTCTGATGTGTATTTGAGTATTTTTTTAATGTTTTATTTTTGTTTCTTTGACCATCACAAGAGGAGCAACAGTTCAAGAGGAGTTTTGATTTACTGCTATATTCCACCAGATCCACGTCCCGTCCATCTCCACTCCGTCACAGCACCGGAGCTGAGGGGATTCAGTTCCAGTCAGAGTGTTTCTTCCACTGGCTCTGATCTGTCACACACCAGCTGTTCACAAACATAGACTGTATAAAACTTGGACGCAGTCTCTGTGACATCACCTATCTGTTTTTTATACAGAGCTTTAAAATCCATCGTCGACGGGAACCTTATTGGAAATACTGATCTCAAAGATCAACAGGTTTTAGGGTTTTAGAGTTCAAAAAGGAAAACATGGATGAGGAGAAGATCACCATTGTAGTCAGTGATCAGTTCTTGACTCTCGCGGTCCTGCTCTGTACTGTAACCTGAAAATGCAGCTGGTAGGTGTTGACGATCATTTCTAATATTTTCTTTGCTATATTTTGTCTGTTTTGGCTTTGATATTCTGATCACAGCATCCTTTCCTTTGGTACTGACCAGGAATTGAGTTTTAATCTTTATCCTTATCCGGAAAGCAAGAATGGTTAAAGGGATGTAGGATTATTTGGAGGAGAGGCTACTTTTGGAGTCCCCCAGGGTTCAGTACTGGGGCCTCTTACATTCATCCTGATCGTGCTCATCATAGGGGAGCATGGAGGAAAACTGCAGCTAATAACTCCTGCTAGCTAGCAGCCGCTGCAGCTCATGTTCGTCCGGAGATAAAATCAGAACTTGATGGATGTCTTTCACACTCAAAAGTTAGATTTCAAGCTGCTTCGTCTTCAAGTTTTTTTTTTTGTTTTCTTTTTGGACCCAAAATCTTCCACAAGACTTTGCGAGTACAAAGGTGACTTTCTCAGTCCTGCTCAGTCTGTGGGTTTCTGCAGCTCCACACATGCAGAAACCCTTAATTTGTGTCTAATGACTGTGAAAAGTTCTCCCGCAGACAACTTTTTCCAAGCCTGCCGTTTTCCCTCATTTAGCCGAGTCTCGGGGAAACAAATGTCCACACGCCGCCTTCATCATCCGGATGTTCTCGATGTTTGTGCGCCGACGTTCACCTGAACGAGAGCAACACACAAAACCCAGGAGGGGGGGAAGAGCGAACCTGCAAGCTACGAGCGGGATGATGCAAACCAGGAGAAAGAACACAAAGCTGATAAATGAAGTTTCACAGGCGGGAAAATAAAGGCGGGAAATATTAAAGAAGATGGATCGTTTTGGAGGGAACTTAGTGGGATATAAACGAGGTGAAAAATTGCTTCCTCCAGCTTAAATCAGAGGAAATCCAGCCACATAAGAACACCAAACATGTACTTTCTCTCTCTCTCTCTCTCTCTCTCTGTGCGTGTGTGTGTGTGTGTGTGTGTGTGTGTGCTTCCTGGCTGTGTTCCCGGGAAACAAACTGTGGTCAAACAAAGGTAATTAAAAAGAGAAACTTGTTAAGAGCCTGACACGCCTGCTGTATTTCTCTCTCTCACACACACACACACACACACACACACACATAACCTCACTTTGCGATTTCTCATCTGTCACACACACTTCTATAGATGCAACATGTCTCTCTCTCTCCTGCACACACACACGCATGCACACACAGCTCATTGATTTTCATTGTTTCATCCATCCATCTTCCTGACAGTCACTCCTCCCCTCCTATGACTCAACTCCCCGATGTGTGTGTGTGTGTGTGTGTGTGTGTGCGTGTGTGTGTGTGTGTGTGTGTGTGTGTGTGTGTGCCTGGGTTTCATTTGTACATCTGAGGCGTCCTGTTTGTTCAGATTGGGGCGCTGACACTTTGAGCAGCAGAAGTGGGTTGAGTGTCTTTGTGTTGACTGACAGGTTGATGGGCGCTTGTTTCGTCTTTGAGGAGCTGCAGCTCTTCACCAAAGCTCCGCCTGAATCTGAATAAGCGCGACTATAATGCGGTGACATGAAATAAAAAAGTTGATCCCAGAGAAAAAGAACATGATGGTTCAGAGTTTAGAGAATCAATATTTTGTTTTTATTTGAGCCATGAATCACAGGCCGCCTTCGATGTCAGGCTCTCTTTCGGCGAGGGATACAGCCGAGAGCAGAGGACACGAAAAACGCTCAGACACAAGCTCACAGGTCCGTCTGCTGCTCTCTGCTCCACTGTGACCACATGACCTCACGTAACAGGATGTGTTTACAGATATTTATAACAACAAGATAAAACAAGAGCTCTGATAAAGTAAGACAAACTCTGTGGCCTTTAAAGAGACAGATGGGCAACAGGAGCCAGAACATAACAATAAAGAATGAATGAATGAATGAATGAATGAATGAATGAATGTGCGAGTAACTCAAGAAGGTAAATTAAAAAAAAAACAACAACAAAAAAACAATGAGAAAAGTCAAAACAATCACCAAGGTGTCGACCCTGATAAGTCTCCAGAGTGTCGACCAATCAGAAGGAAGGGGGTGAGCACTTTAAAGAGGCTGAAATAAGAGTGGGTGGAAAAATAGAGTTTTGTTTTTTTGTGCTGTAAATCATGTAAAGCTGCTACAGGGCAAAAAGGGACTGCATAAAACCTTAAAAAAAAAACCTACAATACCCCGCTTTAAGTTTCTTTTATAAAGTACCCACAATAACTCATCAAAAGTTACCCCAATCTGGGTGTTTGATGTTACTTTGAGCAAAAGTTGAATATATTGATTAGCAGCAGCTGTTTTTGGTTACATCAGTTGCTGTTTTTAAGCTAGCATTTAGCATGTAAAGCTACAATACCCTCTCTTTAAGTTTACAAATTTCGCCCAATTAGTGAGACAGATTACAGCACAAGTTCAAAGATGGACTTCCTTCAGTTTCAGTGACCCGTGCGCCTGCACTCGCTCACCTTTCAGCGCTCGCTCTAAAAACGCCGCCTTGAAACAGATCTTAAAGGAGTGTGTTTTCTTTCTTTTCCAACAAGATATTTCGTATTAAATATTTACGTTGACTTGGAGGGAAAATCTGAAACGCTTACAGTGTAACACCGACCGAATCAACAGATGCATTTGTACCACAGCTGCTGTTTCTCCAGGGTGTGTGTGTGTGTGTGTGTGTGTTAGTGCTGACTGTAGAGTATTCGCAGCCAGGAGTCACATCCTCACTGAAAATGTCACTGCTTGACCGGCACACACACACACACACACACACACACGGAGTTAAATTATAACACAAAGAAGACATATAGATTTTCTTTACCTCCTTCACAAACACTCCCAGCTCTCTCTCCTTTCACTCGCCCATCTCCTCACTTCCTGTTTTTTTTTTTATGTCACTCTGTGAATCACAAACACCCCTCTTCTTCTTCTTCTTCTTCTTCTTCCTCGCTGTCTTTTTATTCATCTTCCTGTTTGATCTCCTGCTCTGTATTCTGACTCTCTCTCCCTCTCTCTTTCTTTCTGTCTTGCTGGTGTTGTTCTCTCTCTCTCTCTCTCTCCCTCTCTCTGTCTCTCTTCCTCTCATCAGCGAGCAGACGGCCGGTTTGATGAGGGAGATGTAAATGTCAGGTCGTGTTTCTGCAGAGGAAGATGAGCTTCAGAGCGAACATGACAATACTGGCTTTAATAGAGCCTCAGGTCAGAATCAAAGGGGTTTCCCAGGGCTGCTCGCAGGGCCTGGGAGATTAAAGTCGCTGCACTGGCATTACATCATCGTGGCGAGTTTTCTTTTCAGCGAACAGAAACTTTAAGAGCGGAGGGAGTTGAATTCTGGGAATAACTCAGGGCTCAGGTTTCAGCGTCTGATGGAGACGTATGATAATATTTGTGCTGATCTGACAAACACAAAGTTCAGCTTCCCTTTAATTGTCTCTCTCTCTCTCTCTCTCTCTCGGGCTCTCACCCAGACTTACTCATCTTTCTTCCCAGCGCCGCTCGGAGGACTTGAACCTGTGACCCTGACCTTTGGGCTGCTGCTGCCCTGAGCTGCGGGCTGCAGGCTCAGGCTGCCTGCCTTCCGCTCTGTTATCTCTGCTCCGAGTGAACAGAGGAAGGAGAAGAAATGGGAACATCGTGACCCGCAGCGCGAGCACCAAAGTCTTACTGGCTCGGATCACTCTGCGGGCACTTACTCACAACTGCAAGGGATTATGGGAAATTGGGACATTTTATTGTTTCTGCTCCAATCGTCTCTTCATCTGCGCCTTTCTCACCCTGGTGTCCTCTTCGTTTTCCCTCTCTCATCTCCCATCTTTCTCCTCCTCCATCCTTCGCTCCCTATCTTAATTATTTTCCCATTTCCACTTCTCTCCGTCTCCCTCACATCCCCGTCCTCACCGTCATCCCTCGCTTCCTATCTTAATTGCTCTGCCCACATGAGGACTCCCTGCCGGCTGTATTGTCAGCACCAGTTTGATTGTAAGAAGCGGGTATAAAAGGAGAACAGAAGCAGGAGAAAAGAGAGCAAACTGTAGAGAGCTTTGTTTCGCTTTCGGCGTGCCCTCCCAGCGGGGTTCAGCTCTCCCAGCAGCGTCTGCGGCGAGGAAGGAGAAAGAGCTCCACTTAACGCCGTCCGTTCAGGAGGATCTGGCTTACAGGATGTGACACGTTTGACTGGTGAAAGCAGCAGGTGCTTCATGTCGGTGACATTTGGTGACGCTTTGATTATGAAGCCGTGAGGGAAATCAAACTCTGAGACAAAGGACGTCAGGAGATGAAAATACGCCTGTTTCTCAACCAAAACGCTAATGTGCTCTCTTCACGTAGAGTCAGAGTCACTAAGGGTTCCAAAATTTAACAGAAGGGCCGGACCAGGAGCAGATGGAAGAAGTAGGTAGAGTTGTCGCCCCACAATCAGAAGGTTGTGGGTTCGATTCCAGCTCCTGCAGTCACATGCTGACGTGTCCTTGAGCAAGACACTGAACCCCAAGTTGCTCCCACTGTTGTTCAGTGTATGAATGTGGTGTGAATGTTAGCTTTAGCTGATGGTCTGATTAGCTTAAGTCGGCCATCTGTGTGAATGTGGTGTGATTGGGTGAATGAGGCTAGCAGTGTGAAGCGCTTTGAGTAGTTGGTAAGACTAGAAAAGCGCTATATAAGTACTGGTCCATTTATATTTATTGAAATGACTCTTAAAACACTGAAAACTGAATTAAGAAAATACAGTTTTTTACAGTAGTGATAGACCGATATGCTTTTTTTCAGGGCCGATACCGATGCCGATCATTAGCGGTGAAGGAGGCCGATAACCGATATTTGCAGCCGATATTCATTTGCGGTAAAAAGTGAATATACTGGCATCAAAATGTTGAATAATACAAAGTCTGATACTTAACTTTATTTAAATGTCTAGCAGGGACCCTGCCATTTAAAACTAGGCTGCTACATTACTAATGATTAATGTTGTTATAGCTGAAAAAGTAGTACAATAGCAATAGGAGAGACTATTCATCCCAGCTGCTTGGGCTCTCTCAGTCAACACAGAAAAAGGTAAAGTCAACTAACTTACTATTATCACTATCTACCTATCAATATAATCAGCAAGTTGTTTCCAGTGATTGAACCCTTAAAAACACTAATTGTTGCCTACAGCATCTTCACTTTAATAATCAGTGTAGTCCAGATAATCGGCCCGGCCGATAATCGGTCCATCCCTAGTGCACAGTGCCAAAACTTAACGACCACCGCAACAGTGTTGTTGGTGTCCCGTTTTAGCCGGCGCATCAAAGTCTGGAGTCAGTTTTGTTGTGGCGATTCTCAGGATGGATCTGAGGACCCTCTGAGCAGTAGCTTCCCGTTCTTTCGTTGACTGCTTGCTAGCATAGTCAGCATGTTTTGTGGCAAAGCGACGGCTGATATTGTATTCTTTAAAAACTGCGACAGTCTCTTGGTATATCAGGCATACAGCAGTTGATCGGTATTCAGTAAAAAGAATATTTAGTTGTCCACTCCTTATTAAACACTCTACATTCTCTGTCCACTTTTTTTTTCTTAGCTTCGCTCATCTTTACAAAAGGACTGAGGGGTCAAAGAATAAAGCAGAAATGGGGAGTACGCCGCACCTCAACAAAGGTCAATGTAATTAGAGTGCGCCATCTATTGGGAAAAAGCCCAAATTGCAGGGGAAATAAAACAAGGTTTAAAATAATTTCTTCAAGCTCGGCGGGCCGGATTAAAAAGCTTAGCGGGCCATTTATGGCCCCCGGGCCGTAGTTTGCCCATGCCTGGGTTAGAGGGATCTTGGTGGAAGAGGTCCTACTTTTTGCTGACCGCATTTGAAGTACCCTTTATGTACTCTAAACAGGCTGCTCGTTTTATCACACCTTGCGGTGTAGTGGAAGCGTTGTTATGACACCGTGCAGTGTTTGGATTCCCGTGAGAGCGTAAAATAAAGACATCGAACAAACCCATGGACTTGTGGTGATTCTTTGGTCGAGCGCGTCCGGCGAACTGGTCTCTTCATCTTAGCCTCTTGGCGACTTTCTGGATTTGGATTGTCGCCTTATACAGGGTCTCTCTCCGTTACCTGGGTGGACTTAACGAGACGTTCTCAATCCTGACCAGCGCTCAGTTTGGATCAGAGCGCGCTCACATTAAAGGGGCGGAGTCTGCAGCGTCTGACCAATCACAAACATGGAGAAACAGGAGACACCTAACAGTGACACTGTTCCTGCAGCAAAATCCAAAAGGAATTCTGGGAGAAAACTGATGACTGTTAATGCATAATTTGTAAGATTATCCAACATTAAATTCTTTTTTCTGAGATAGTTACTAAAAACCGATGAACCAATTATCAAGTAATTGACGATTAATCTCGTATTAGCTGATTAACAGTTGATTCTTCGATCAGTCGACGTCACGGATCATTTAAATCTCCAGCAGCAGGATCAGTCAGGATCTGATGTTATGAACGAAATGTGTTTTGTGCAGATCCGAAAAAAACGTCCCACACACTCAACACTCGCTGGTTTATAGACCGACCCTGGTCAAACTCCTCACTCGGCCAATTTCCAGTTTACAGCGATGTGAGCGGCGTCGCAGCCTGGAGGGCAAACTGCCAATCACTCCTGAAACTCAAGGACGTTTCCGGGTGTTTTCGATCTGTTTTTTTTTTTTTTTTTCGAGCAGTGAAAGAGAGCGCTGGATTCGGTGGCCTCTGAGGAAGAAAAGGCTCGTTAACTCTCAATCTTTACCTGAAAGTTTTTGGCACTTTTGACCCGAACGCAGCCCGCCTGACATGTTTGAAGCGACGTCTAAGACGGGACTGTCTTGAAAGCACAGAGAGTCGTGTGCATGTTTAAGCTGTCTGGGTAAGCCACCTTATTTTACAGATTAAAAGTAACCAAAGAGTAACTGATGGTTGAAGTCTTCCTCGGAGAAAAAGAAACTGAATTAAAACAGTTTGTTGTTATTTGTTTTGCTGCAGTCCTTCTGAAGATTTGATTTTCAGCTCTTTTCACATTTTATTGATTATCATTTTTGCATCCTCAGCTCATAACGCTTAGAATGTCCTCAGATGAAACATACTGATGCTAGAATATTCTTTTCTCCCTCTTATTCAATATTTATCTTCGTCTATATTTAAAATCGCATCAGTTAAATTGTTTATTTTCCTCCATCTTTCCGTGTTTTCTTTGAATTTGTGTCTTAATGAAGTTGGACGTTGTTGTGTTTGAGCGTTTAATCCACTGAGCACCTGTGTGTCTTATAATTGGATTTTGGGGTATTGTGTATTTATGAGCCTCAGTGTAACAGGTCAGCAGGTTTACATTAACCTGAGAGTGTGTGAGTGAGTGTGTGTGTGTGTGTGTGTGTGAGTGAGTGTGTGTGGGTCAGCAGGCAGGTTCGGTCAGGTGTACTTAAATGAAATTGGCTTTTTTTTCCTGCAAGTGTGTAAATAAAAGACTGACCACTGCATGTTAACTACAGGAACACACACACACACACACATGCGCACACACACACACACCTCTGCTCAGACATGCCTCCTTGTTTCAGCGCGAAGCCGCCTGCAGACAGAAGTAACAAGAGGAGACACGACAAAAACAAGACCAAAACAAATCAAAGACAAAAAAAAAAGAGCAGATATGAAATATTGATGTAACAGAGAGAGAAGAGGAGGAGGAAAAGAGGAGGAAGAGGAGGAGGAGGAGGAGAGGTGAGAAACTCAAACCTCTTTTTTCATTGTGTTTTTGTCCCTGAAGAGAAAAGGAGGGAAGGAATGAAAAGAGGAGGAGAGGAATGAAGAGAAAGGGCAGAAACATCAGAGCGGTCTGAGTGGGAGGAGACAAAAAGAGGAAGAGATCGACTCGACTCTATTAACAATCAGATCTTTATTTATTTATTTATTTATTTATTTTCTTTGACTTCAGGTTTTCTCTGTCACCTTCTCAGTCGTCTGTGTTTAAAGTCTCAACACCTCTGCAGACGCAGGTATTATTTAAGTATAGATTGACTGAAACATCCTACTTTCAATCTGACATCATCACCTGAGAATCCTCTCACTGTTTCATGACACGCAGGAGCCTCAAACACCAAGGTGTACTCATAGCTCCGCCCCCAAAGGGCCTTCCAGGGGGACAGCGAATCAGAGAGAAGGAGGTTTGTAGAGAAGGGAGCTTTAAAGAGCTGTTAATCCTGTACATAAAAAAGGAAAGGATGTATAAAGACTTTAAAAAGCACAATACCCTCTCTTTAAGTCTCGTTATAAGATACAAACAACAAGCCCTCAAAAGTGACTCCTATGTGGGTGTTTGATGTTGAACATACAGATTAGCAGTAGCTGTTTTAAGCTAACACTTAGTGTGTTTTTCCTTTAATCGTTTCTTTAGGTTTTGCTCCAGCAGCTGTTTCTAGAAACCCTCTCATGACTGCTTCAGGTTTACCTCTGCTGGCTTTCATAAGGTATCCAGACTGACCCCTGAGAGGTTACACTAAGGTAGCGTCTTTAGCAGTGGCGATTGCTCTAAGACTGCAAGGGAAGCTCAGCTTCCCCTAAAATGTCCCCATAAAAAGTGTTGATATGTCCTGCTGTGTGTACGTTTCATTGCCTAAATATGCTCTAGAACACCTTCATCTTTTGTTCTGAATCAGCTACTTATCACAGGTAACTGGAGCCACTTCCTTCTCATTCATCCCCGCAGCGTCTCAGCGCTTTAACACAGTCGGACGCTGAGCGTCTTCAGACTTCAACAGTGTAGGGTAGAGTGGGTTGTTCCACTGTGGAAACTGGACGGTCATTGGATAAACGCTGGGCTTTGTCCCGCCCATCGGACGCTCAGCGTCTCTGGGGGTCTATGAGGCAGTGGGCTGGCCTGGACACTCGGCTTCTGCATGATGATTGGATGATCTTTCTGAGGCTGAATCCCTTTTTGATTGACAGTGAAATGAGCCAATCAGCGATCTTGAAGTAAAACTCTCTACCGGAGACTTTCTAACTTCTACATTCAGTTGTTCTGGACTGATCCGGAGGCTTTATCGATCCCCAGCGAGTTTACCTTTCTTAAAAACGACGAGCGTTGTGTTTAAAGATTCACTCTCTTTTCCTTGAAAAGGAACGGAGGGTAGAATTTACATTCAAACAATTAAACAAATTTATGATGTAGGCCAGAAAAAAAATTGAGCTTCCCCTCCTTGACTGACCAGCAGCCACCACTGCTCTTTAGGTACCCTGATGATGCTTTTTGAATCATTATTAAATCAAATCATAAAAAAAAATCAAGAAGAAGAAGAAGAAGAAGAAGAAGGAGAAGAAAAAGAAGAAGAAGAAGAAGAAGAGGAAGAAGAAGAAGAAGAAGAAGAAGAAGAAGAAGAAGAAGAAGAAGAAGGAGAAGAAAAAGAAGGGGAAGAAGAAGAAAGGGAGGAAGAAGAAGAAGAAGGAGAAGAAGAAGTAGAAGGAGAAGAAGAAGAAGAAGAAGAAGAAGAAAAAGAAGGGGAAGAAGAAGAAAGGGAGGAAGAAGAAGAAGAAGAAGAAGAAGAAGAAGAAGAAGTAGAAGGAGAAGAAGAAGAAGAAGAAGAAGAAGAAGTAGAAGAAGAAGAAGAAGAAGAAGAAGAAGAAGGAGAAGAAGGAGAAGAAGAAGAAAAAGGAGAAGAAGGAGAAGAAGACGAAGAAGAAAAAGAAGAAAAAGAAGAAGAAGAAGAAGAAGAAGAAGAAGAAGAAGAAGAGGGAGAAGAAGAAGAAGAAGAAGAAAAAGAAGAAGAAGACGAAGAAGAAGAAAAAGAAGAAAAAGAAGAAGAAGAAGAAGAAGAAGAAAAAGAAGAAGAAGAAGAAGAAGAAGAAGAAGAAGAAGAAGGAGAAGAAGGAGAAGAAGAAGAAAAAGGAGAAGAAGGAGAAGAAGACGAAGAAGAAGAAAAAGAAGAAAAAGAAGAAGAAGAAGAAGAAGAAGAAGAAGAAGAAGAAGAGGGAGAAGAAGAAGAAGAAGAAGAAAAAGAAGAAGGAGAAGAAGACGAAGAAGAAGAAAAAGAAGAAAAAGAAGAAGAAGAAGAAGATTTATTTATATCGTACTTTTCAAAACAAAGTTACAAAGTGTTTTACAGGCAGCTCAGCAACAGAGCAATTAATCTTCCAGTTGCCTATAGTATTATTCTATATTTATATACTCTCATTGAATCTTTGTTTGCACTATATACTGTCTTTTTTCACTATAATTATGTAAATATTAGGATCAGTAATATAAATATTCCATTGATCCACAGGAGGATTTTTTCTGTCAGAATCAGAAATAATAATATGACGATTAAATTTCCTGATGTGATCATTATAGGAGCTGTAAATCATGTTGTATTTCTTTTCTGCTTTGAGTCGTTTGGAGTCTTGAGCTTGCCGTAGTTATGTGGATGTCAGCCATGAGCCTGAACGGAACTCTTCTTCTTCTGTCATATCTTCACACGGTGAGTTTCGTGAAGAGTATTTGTGTTGTGTTGTGTTTCCGTGATAAAGGTTGAAAATCTGATTCAAAACTGAAGTTAAATTGATGTATGCTAACCGTTAGCATATCAATGGAATTTCCCATACACATTAGCATCAAGCTAGCGCATCGTTCTTCTATACTGCTTTTGGTACACAGGGAGATGTATTACATATTGAATATGAATTTCTTTTGTGCTTCTTGGTTAAACTAACTGTTCCTGTTACTACGGGGGCACCAGAAGGACAATATACGTCTTTTTAACCCTCTAAAACTACACGTACTGCCCCTTTTTAATCTTTCAAATGGAGACAAACAGGCTCCAGACAGCAGAGAGAAGCAGCCGAGTTGTTGACTGCAGTGAGGAACGAGTCTGAGAAGAAACAGACCTGATAAATCAAAACAGGGAGCCCTGATTAAATGTGTGTGTGTGTGTGTGTGTGTGTGTGTGTGTGTGTAAATCACCAACACACAGCTTACATGACCGCAGGCTGAAATATCTGTCCCTGTTTACATACAACGAGCCGCCTCCCTCACCCCTTCTCGTTGTGTTGGATAATTTATGTTACAAAGCTGCGCACACGTCTCATTTCACATCCGTTTACACACGTTTAGAAAAACGACTGAAGGTCAAAGAAGATAAAAAAAAAAAAAAAAACATGCCCACATTTACAGAACGTGTACACCAACATTTACAGATTCAAACCTGTTTCCCAGATTAAAAACATTTCAAACCTCTGTGGATGTTTGTTTACAGCCGGAGAAGAATGCTGACTCATCTCCTCAGGGAAGTCTTTCGGGACTCCTCTCTTTAAATCTTTTAGAGTCGTTCTGCAAAAATTAGACCTCAAATCCGCACACGTGGCGGAGAATATTTTAAAACCCCTTTGAGTGAGAATTTAAAGCTGCTTTGTACAAAATCGCAGAAGACTGGAGCTTATCGAGTTACATCAGAGCGCTCATGTTTTATTTGAGGAACACGAGTTTATGCAGAGATGGTTCAAGGTTCTGCAGGTTAACAGAACTCTTGTTATATCTCGGCGTGTTACACAAAGAAGTACACAGCAGGCCGAGTGTGTTATGTAATATATCTGAATTCAACAGAAACGGCTGCTGCGAGGCTCATTGTGATTTTATGAGGCTACCTGCTGAATAAGCCGTGCATCTTTCACAGGACGCGGTTCCTGGAGCACGCCTCAAGTGGACACTCAGCGAACTGCACGTTTAGCACATCGGCTTCACTTCTCCATGTTGCTGCTGCTCGGTTTGGACGTCCAGAATAATGTGTGCTCTGCTTTAACTCTTCAAAACCTTTGCATTGTTAGAGAACTATTAAAAACCTGTTTACGTAGGAGCTCTGATGCCGCAGATTTCAACACATTCATAATAACAAGTCTCGAGCAGCTTCAGTGGAGGCTGAGCTCTGCTTTTCAGTCTTTGTTGTTTTGACTCAGAATCAAGTCCGGCCCTCCCCTCCTGTCAGTCACTGCAGCTGCAGATTGGACATCCTGACGTGCAGACAATAACATCAAATCTGACATTTCTCTCTCTCTCTTTCAGTTTGTCCATCTGCTGCTCTCTCTATCGCCTCTATCGAGTTTTTAAAGAGAGCAAGAGAGAGAGAGAGAGAGAGAGAGAGAGAGAGAGAGAGAGAGAGAGAGAGAGAGAGATGTCTGGTATTGACAGGCAAACTCTTTGTGTCCTCTTGAGAGAACATCTGTGTGTGTGTAGTGTTTGAGCAGAGAGGTGAACAAAGTGAGACACGAGGAAAAAAAAAAAAACACAAAGAGCTCATAATCTGTGGCGAAATGTCTGAAAATGATTAAAAAGAGAAAAAAAGGTTCAAGAAATATAAAAAATAAAAGAAAGCAAAAGCGGAAACTTTACAGTTTGATGGGGTTTTTTTTAAATTCACAGAGAAGAGTGTTTCATTAGTGCAGGAGAGAGAGAGAGAGAGAGAGAGAGAGAGAGAAAGGCGTGTGTCCTTTGTGTTTCATGTCACAGAAGGTTATTTACATTTATCAGAGGAGACAGACTTTTTGTTTCATTTCAACCAGATGCAACATCCACGCGCTTATACCTTTAAGGCTGGATGGGACGTGTCATCATTTTCAAGACATGCGACGCATGAAATTCGCTGTGATTCGCTGAAATACACGTGGGAGGGAGTGGAAACTTTTTTTATGTTCATTTCTATTTCTTTTTATGACAAGTTAAAATGGCCTACATGTTGCATCCAGCCTTAAAGGGATAAACACACATATGTACGTCTAAACAGGTTAAAGGGACGGGCGGGGTATTTTGCATTTTTTGTCTTTATTTTGTCCCTCTGGTCCCTCCGTAGTAAATATGATTTACAGCTCAAAAAGTTCCTGTTTTTCTCTTGCTGGTGTTTTAGGAAACCCTGATCTCAGCCTCTGTCTGACGCGCTTCGTTTAAGCTGCTGCCCCTTTAAGGCTCCCCACTCTACACACCCACTTCACTCTGATTGGTCAACCATCTGAAGGCCTGTCAGAGGCAGCCTTGGTGTTTAAAAGCCTGTCCTTCCAACATCTCCTGAACCAATTAGGAGACCCTTACGTGATGATGTCATCATTTCAGGAAGTCTTGTGTAGAGCTTGTGCTATTTTTAGAACGGAGCCTTTTGATGCCTTTTGATCAGTTTACATTCAGATTCAGAGATTTCCACAACATATGAAAATGCAGAGGTTTGAAAATCTGCTCATGTTTAGTCTGAACATCCAGCGTTGATAAGTTTTATTCATGTTTACGATATAAAAAAATCTGGATACCCCCTCTTTAACATGACACACAGCGCCTTTCATGCTCACTTCCTTAGCACTAAACACAAACTAAATGCTGGTTGATGAAAATGAAAAGGAAAATGCATCTGATGCTTCGATTCTGCAGATCGTTTAAACAGGAAACAGCTTCAGCATTCATAGAAAGCTTGAAACACCATCTAGACTCGAACGTTACCATGAGCTGCATCGTATTGCATGGGATCCTGGGAGGAAGATGTAGCTGTAGTAAGTCTTTATGACATCAAGGCATCAACACTGCGTCTCCAGAGTAAAGCGAGCGGAGAAACAAAGAGGTGTAGCCTGAGGCTGAGAATTCAGAATTAAAAATAAATAGCAGGTTCATGGAAGTTCCCCTTCTCGTCTACTCTCTTTACCAAAAATGAGAAAAGACAGGAAAAAAAAAAAAATCCACATTTCGGAGAGATGAACACAGGGGAGTCTTTTGACTTCCGTGTTTTAGTTGCATAGCAACAGTGTTCTCACATGTTTAATCACTTGTAAGGCAAGTGTGTTATGTACTTCACTTCCCCTGTCAGAAGGAACTTCAAACGTCTGTTTGAAGGCAGAAATCTTCCACAAGACGTTGGAATATTAAATGGCGTCTGTTCCCTCGTAAGTGGATTCAGAATGAAACACTCATCAGAGCCATTAACTGCATAAAAAGATGGACGACATGTCAGTTAAGTGAAGCCAAAACCATAAACCGCGTAACATAGTTTTGTGCAGTTTATGAAAAAGTTGGTTTGGAGCTGAGGTTCTGACCAAATATGGAGAGTAAATAATAAGAGGAAGTTTAACTGATGATTAAATGTGACGTGTCTTTTGTGAACGATTGGTTCAAAACGAACGAATCATCTCGGTGAACGAACTAAACTGAATTACATACTGAAAGAGTCGTTCATTTTTCAACTTCAGTTGCGCCCTTCTCTCTCTCTCTCTCTCGTCTGGTGTCTCTCTTTCTAGACTCCGGCTGGGTATTGTTAAGAACCTCACGAATCGATATGATTTTGACTCTTTGGGTTGCGATTCGATTCTATGTTGATTCGTTTCGATATTGATTTCAATGCGTCAATACTGATTCGGCAACTAACAGAAATACACAAATCATTAGTGTACCTGATGACAGTTTTTAAATATTCATTTTCATGCCAATGTCAACATATGTGGTAGTCCTACATCACCTGAGTCCAATATTAGCTCAAGATTTCTAACCTGATTATTAAGGAAAACCTTATAATTATATACGAGACAGCACATCCTTTATATAAGGACACCAAGAGAAACTAAAAGAGACGGACTGAACTGCAGTCAGTGACACGTAGATCTGAGTGTCATCTGCATGGAGGGCAGTGGCTGTGTATTAGCTCGGCCTAATGGAAGCAGGTAAAACAATAGAAGACCCAGGATTGACCCCTGGGGAACCCCACAGGTCATAGCCATTTAAAAAGTCCATCATATTAACCAATCAGACATGAGTTGGACTTAAAAATCATCACACACAGTGAAGAAATGTTCCTCAGACGTGGTTCCTGACATATAGATGGTTCAAGCAGATTTATGTTCCGCTGTTAGTCCGAGACTGACTTTGGTGTTTTGGTGGGCACGATGTCGGCTCCTGTTGTGGAGTCTGCACACACACTGATCAAAGCTCAAAGGAGAGAAAATGTGTTTTTGACATTCTTACTCTGAATTTACACTGCAGGCCCTAAAATGGTCCCTTTGTCCTTCCATTTGGAGGATTTTCTTCTTACACACACACACACGCAAATGCAAATACACACACACATACTCACACACACACACACACAAAGAAAAATCCGGAGAGACAGATCAGAGCTCGTGTGAGTTCAGAGAGCTCCGAGAGTGAGAAGCAGAATCCACAGTGATACAAGCGCTCCTCTGGGCCTGAAACACAGAGTTCACACACTCGAGGAGGACGTGTCTGAATGTGTTTGTATGAACCAAAGGAAGAGAGACCCAACAAGAGGGGGAATCTGTGTATGTGTGTGTCTCTGAATTTGTGTGTGTGCACCTGCAGGGTACACGCTAATAACATGCACCACTGGAGCGCACACGGAGATAAACTAACAAACGCTCTGCAAGCCTGAGTCTATGTAATGTCCCAGATTACACATCTATATCTGATAGATCTATATCTATAACTTATCTATACACCTGTCCTCATCCAACCCTGGATCTGTGCATCTATCAGTCACCTGCACTGAAACCAGGAGGAGGCGAAAACTGATGAACGCAAAATAAAAACCTCGACTGAACTTTCAGCACCGGTAACCCGTCAATGACTTTTATTCTGCAGCCGGTGGAGAAAATAAAGCATCAAGTATTTAGAACAGCGCACAGAAACACACGACGCACACCTGTGAACACACCCTCATCTTCTCTGGAAATAAGACTTTAATTTGCACAAATCAACAAGACGCTCAGTGTGTTTGATGAGCTGCAGTAAAAAATAAAGCTCCAATTATTTTGGTCAATTTGACTTCATGATTATATAACACAGTTTCTCTGTCGTCCTGGCTCTTGTTGAACTCTGAACACGCTGCAGACTGGCTGAGTGCGAGTCTGGATTCACATGTAAACATGTAAACGTGTAAATAAAGACTTAATGTTTTCTAACTGTTGAAAAGCCTGGCTGACGTTCTCCCCACTCATCAAGCATCATATTTGGTTGCCCTTAAAGAGGCTGTGAGGTCTATCTGTCTGGAGTGGATCACAGCGCCACCTTTTGGCATGACTCTTAACAAGCCGTGTGTTTGTTTTGGAAATGAATGGAGATCAGATCTTCTTTTTAACACTACGTTTCTTTGTTCAAGACGACTTTTTACTGGATACAATAAACTTTGTCAGTTTAAGACGTATCCGTTTGGCTAACGTGTAGCATTAGCAAATCCTTATGTCCTGCTCATCGACCAATCAGAGCTAACGTAACCTCACTCTTCATTTTATTGACAGACACAAGTTTGATCAGATCACTGCAGAATAACTGCTGCATGTGGGTTGGAATGAACATTAGCACAAACAGATTAGCCTGTGTTTTAGCCTTTAGCTCATGTTTTAGCCTTTAGCTCATGTTTTAGCCTTTAGCTCGTGCCCTATCACTCTCCTGTTTATCTTTCTTCTTCTCTTCTGTGCTTTTTTCTGTCTGTCAGTTCAGCTCCAGTCTCCATCATCTCTACTAAATTAATCACAGAAATCGTTTCCAGCGGAGAAAAACACAGATGTCTCTTCTTGTTACTGGTGTTGTCATGAAGACTTCAACATGCCGTAAATCAATCCGGTCCTGTCCGACCCTATCAGGAAGCTAAGAAATATCATTTATCAATAACCTATATTGGTGCTGATAATCTCATGTGAAAAAATGTGAACACATCGTAGCGCTTATGTGACTTATTCTACATCCAGCCACTGGGGGGAGCTCTTAATGTTTGGGCTTCAGAGCTGTCATGCCTTCAGGCAGAGGTTACATGCAGGGAAGGATCTCCAGATGTTCTTTCACTGCAAAAAACTGACATCTAAGCAAGTGTGTTTTTGTCTCATTTAGAGTAAGAATTGTCTTATTATACTTGATAAGAGCCACATTCAACAGACAAGTCCAGGAGTGTGTCTTAGTTCAAGATATTAAAAGACAAAAATAAGGTCTGAATTATCTGATTTCTGTCTTTAAATATCTTTAAACGAGACGTGTTTCTGGACTGGTCTGCTGAATGAGGCTCAGATTAAGTCTAAAAAGATATTTTTACTAAAAATAGGACGAAAGCACTTCCTAAGATTTCAGTTTTTTTGCAGTGTGGAGAAGCTGCAACCTCCAGTCTTGAGAGATGAAGCTCCTGCGGAAGTGCTAAAAACTGCAGTTCCTCCAGCGTCCACTAGAGGCTGGCTCACAAACACACCTATATGAAAACCAAAACAAAACAAAACCAAAATAAACGTGTTTACAGACTGATAAAAAACAACAACAACAACAACGAACAAATTTGTTCTGAATTCCCTAATTTTACCAATATTTTTTCATTAGTTTGATGGACACCAAAAATGCAATTTTTGCATCATTCGAGCTTTTATACAGCCTGTGGGGTGTATGAATGGATGGACTGATGTGTTGCAGAGGTGGGACTGGATTATAAAGTGGCAGTAGGGCTGCCAAGATTAGTCGACCAATCACGATGACGTCGACGATCAAATTCGTCGGCGACTTATTTAATAATCAACGTCGTCGTTTTAATATTTTTTTAAACTTTATTTTTCCCTCAAAACTGCCGCTGTACTTTCACCTGTCTCGTCTGCCGTTCTGTCCTTGACGCACACGCGCAGAAGTGGTAACCGGGGTAACCCGTGATGTCACTGGAAAAGTTATGCCCAACAGTATCATGGCTAGCCGGCAACAGAGCTGGAAAGTTTGGAAGCATTTTTCCAAAATAAAGGAGAAAAGTGTGCAATGCAAAATCTGCAAAGCAGAAATGTCCTTCCATGACAGTACGACGGCGATGCACGAGCATCTGGAAAGACAGCACGCCGTGGCTGATTGATTTTCTGACGAAGAATGACAATCTCGGTAAGCTAATTGGCTAGTTGGCTGCTAACATTAACGTCAACAGGGAGCTACCTACTTAATAGCGATGTCATGTTTGAAAAGAAAATTGGTACATTAAAAAAATGTCAGAAATGCTGCTACAAGCTGCAAAGTTCATTAAAAGCTGAATGAACTGTGATATTAACTGTCTTCATTTTTAGTTAGCACATACCTTAAACACTTGAAGCTGGAAGCTAATGATGTTAGCTGTATGCTGGTGCAATAAGCTGCAATTTATGTTTGATCCGAATAGTCGACTCATCACAAAAAATAATCGGTGACTAGTCGATTATCAAAATAATCGTAAGTGGCAGCCCTAGAAGGCAGCTTATCGTTCAAATTTCAGTGACAATAAAAGAGGTGAAAACAGAACCTAAAAACTAAACTTAGAAACAATAACAGAGCATGACGGTTCAGCTCTTTGCTTCACTGTGAATACACTTTAAACTAATGTATGGACTCGTGGCTTTTATTTTATTATTTATTATTTGAGTTGGAGAGTCTTGATGAACAGCTTGTGGAGCTGTTAGAGGTACATTGTTGATCTTAGCTTGTTGTGAGTGGACAGAACTTGGCTGCTCAAACTCTAACCCTTTCAGGAGGAGGCTTTAAAACATCAATACTTCGCTCCAGCCTGGACCACCAGCTGCTCAGAACCCTCTCCCCAGCAGGGAATCACTCCTCAGTCATGTTCAGTAAGCGGCGGAGTCTGCAGCTGCACATGGAGGAGCACATAGATGGAGAGAAAGCACGTAGGAGCCCTCAGGAGAGAGGCAGCTCCTCTCCCTCCGTCTAGTTTGAACCGAGTCAAATCATAAAAATCCTCCATTCAGCAGCAACGGCGTTAAAATACAGACTGCTTTCCCCCGATCCATCAGCTGATAATGATCCCGTTCAGAACGGTAAAGTGGAGATATTGTGACTGAGCAGTTAATTTGGAGCAAAAGGCTGTAAAACAAGATGACTTTGTGGATCCCTGAGGAGAAACTGGGTCATTACTGCAGCTCTGAGGCTGCGAGCGAGCCGCGAGGACGAGGAAGACTCTGCTGAGGAGGGTTTTATTCAGCACCGTGCTGGAACCAGAAACGAAGAGAGCAGGAGAGAGAGAGAGAGAGAGAGAGAGAGAGAGAGTATTTTTACATCTATTCTGTTTGCTTCCATCCATCATGGAGGAGAAAGACCTGACCTCAGCTTCAGTCACTCTTTAAATTCTGATTAAAATTAAGATTTCCTGTTGGCTGATGCGACGGGATGCGATCATCACGTACTGTCTGTTGTTGACGTCCGCCTTATTTATTCAAAACAGCTGTGTGACCTAAATAAAAGTGATGAACACGTACTGCGTGTCCTCCTCTCAGAAACAACCCGATGAGGAGATTTCTCTCCTCAAACTGGATTTCTGTCTCTGGTTTGGTTCCGTGGAGTGATTGTGGAGCCTCACTCACACAGGATTAAGATGTTCACATTCACACCTTCATGCTGATTTCAAGATTCGGACAGTGACAGCTATGACCTGAGCAGGAAGTGTCTGAGCTCGCTCTGCCTCCTGCTTTCTGGAATCGAGCTGCTCCAGTTTTATTTGTTTTCATTCTGAGCCTCTCTTTCCAAACTGGTGCAGCCCTGTTGCTCCTTTCTGGATCCACATACATCTAAAAAAAGTACTGCTATCTCAACGTACTCTGAGGATTTATTCATTGAATGAATTCATTGAATTCTACTAAAGCTGTATTCACACATGCACAAAATCCCTGAACCCTTTTCCAGGCCAGGAACTATATTTAAATTTAAATACTATACTTTAAAAAATGTCACAAAAAAAAATCCTCCAGAAACTCTCTTTGATTTAAATTTCAAAGTATTTGGATGAGTGCTCTATGAAGGTTACATTGCTGAAATATTTCGCGATGGGGAGCATGTGTGAACACAAACAGACAGATTTTCACTCAGATTTTTACCGGACTTTTTCCTGCAGGCCTGCTTGTATAATTTGTAATCTTTTCTATGGAGTCAGATCAGTCTCAAAATTCACAAATGGAAATGTCTGTAGCCAATCAGATGCCTCTCCCCAGTTCAGCCAATCACAGTGGCGTAGATTCGAGAGTGTGTTTTAATGCGATCACTTTAGCGACTGACAAAAACAACATTCCAAATGGACTGAAGTCAGATTTTTAAAAAAATGAAAACACCTCGTAGAAATGTTTCTCACATCTGTATGCTGTGGTGATATGAAGATGTTATTAGGCTGCATTGTGTTCAAGTCTGATGATTGACAGCTGCCGTTCTCTGCAGTATTTTTCTATAGACAGATTATGTTATCAATCGCTGAAGCTCACGCCTGATCAGTCGTTCCTATACTTTGTTGTTTTTGTACGGCGTTCATTTAAAGTCGAATCTACGCTACTGTGATTGGCTGAACTGGGGAGAGGCATCTGATTGGCTACAGGCATTTCCCTGTTGAAAAAAAAAATGCATTTGTGAACCAAAGCGCGTCAGGGGAGTCTGAAAAATCCACACACAAATGCAGCGAGGTTCACAAATGAAAAGCAGCTGGTAAATGCGCCGTATATTTGTGAATTTCTATTAAATATATATAAACCAATAAACATTTGTGTGTGAATCAGGAACATGTTTGTGAATTTTGTTTTTTTATTTGTGGATTTTTGTGTGAGTCAGAAATACATTTGCGAATCCTTCTGTGTGCATTTGTGAATTGTGAGACTGATCTGACTCCATACTTTTCTGGAGCTCCAAAAGGTTCATACGGAGGATCGTCGCTTTAAGCAACAATTTACTGAGCGAACACCAATCAATCAAAAATAATGTTCATTTAACTTCAGAAATTTTATCTTCCCTTTGATCTTTAAGTAGATGCAGTGGAGCAAATTCACAAAAAGTGATATCGGTTTAATATATCGCAGGTGGCTCCAAACCTTTTCAGGATGAGAGCTACTTCTGGGTTACTCCTATTATGGGCTCGACTTTAATATGATGTTTGACTCTGCAGGGCCTTGTAATTTGTCTGTCTGTCAGTTTTTTTTTTTTTTTGCTTTTTTTGCTGGACCTGCTTCACTCATTGTTTAATTATGATCCAAATCTGTAGTAACAGTAATTCTGGTTCAAAAACAACAGCCGCCGACTGCTGAGTCCACACAGGAGCTACTGCTCATCAGGACAGGTGATAAAGTCATAGAAAGAATGTGATTGGCTGATGGCAGAAGGGAGGTTGTATAGATATAGAAGTGTAGTAAGTAGATACAGCTTGTGTATAATACTAAAGAACACTGTTAATACTAATAACTCTGTTCCTGAAAGTCTCTTCACTCACTAACTTCTCTCCATATTTCTCTCC